>VZTM01010840.1:47853-60206 GCA_013400555.1 Jacana jacana | reverse complement strand
AGCACAGCACAGCACAGCACAGCACAGCACAGCACAGCTCAGCAGCTTCCTGAGGACCAGCAGAGTAACCACTCGCGACCCCCCTGAGCTGCCTTGTGTGTTGTGGGATTAATCTGGTCTAGCTTTTCAAAAAGCAAGAGCTCTCCATTTAAAAAATGCATCTCTGTGGTATCATCCTGCAGACCTGTGCTGTGTTCACAGGAACATCCACAGCAACTTACGGATTTCATCTTCGCTTGGGCCAAGTCATCTGCAAACACAAGGACAATGACAGCAAAGGTTTGCTATTTCTAAGGTTGCTGGTGGCCAGGAGGAGTGGCTGCTGGCAGCACGCTGTCCCTTGTGCCTGCCATCAGGGATGGCTGAAGGGACACTAGTCAGGCTATCTGCTTCATCCATAAGAGGAACAGGGATGCCCTTCAGTACAGCAGTTCCCTGGTGTTTCAGCTGAGGGACCCAAACCTGCCTCCAGGTTGGGGAACCTGGGAGACAGTGGAAATGGACACTCCTGCTCTCCCCATACCCCCGTCCTTTAACCTGCCCGTGCCTTCCCCTTCCCTCTCCAAATCCTCCCCCGGCCTTATCACATTCTCTCCATTCCTCTCATCGCCCTCAGAACTTGCCTCTGAAATGCTGAGCCCGCGCCGCTGCATCCCACTGGCCTCCACATCCCCTTGCTCAGACCTGTGGCATGGGGTTCGTGGCTGCTGCGATGACAGGGGTGGGGACCCCCTGGCCTCCCACTCATCTTCTTCTCCTGCAGCTCTGAAAAATACATAGATACACTCTCTATCCACCTCTGCTGTGCACAGCACCACATAAACCCCCCATCTTCTTGATGCTATCTATTTACCATAACTCAGTTTCCATAAACTCTCCTCCATTTATTCCTCGCTCTTATCTTATCTTGCAAACCTGACTCCACATCAGGCAGTTTGGTGTTTATATGGAAAAAAAAAAAAAAGGGTTTGGCTCTTAAAACAGTTCAGCAGCCACAAACAGAGCTAAGATCTTCAGGATGGCTTAGCCTGTGTTTTTTGAGCACTAAAATAAGCAGCCAGCTCGTCCCAGAGGGCTCTCCGTAATGGTGTGCTTTGAAAACACGGCTGTAAATATCCCTGGAATGGTTTGATGTGGAGACTTTGCTGAAAAATCAGGCTCTGGTGCCTCCCTGGCAGCCAAACTCACCTGAAATCTGCTCTGCAGCCCTTTGCAGCCCTTCCCTCATTTCCTCAGCCTGCACAAATGCGGGTTGTCGGGGCAAGGGTAAGGCTGGCCCCCACCTACCACGGGGTGTGACAGCCTAGAACTCGACTGATCCAGTTTGCAAACTTGGGACAATATTTTATTGTTGGGAGGGGGGGGTTGTTTGGGTTTGGTTTTGTTTTTGTGGGGTTTTTTTTTGACTGTTCCATCACATTAAAACTAACTCCGGAGCGAGCAAATTGCGCTGTGGGACTGCAATTCACCCAGATTCAAAGCTGGGTCATCTGGAGGTCAGTATTCACTCTCACTCCGGTTTGGTTCTTTGTTTTTTTTTAAAGAGCACTGCCAGGAACTCTGTGGAAGGCACCAAAGAAAGCTCTCCTTACACAAATCCCCTAAAAGACTACCTTCTTTTTACCTGGCATGGAAACCTGCGTGCCAGTTCAACCATTATTGGCTTTCAACGGGGGATCGCTGTGCAGTGACCCTTTCGGTGTGTAACGGTTTGGTGACATCTGTCCTCCATCCCGTGAGTCACGGAGCACCGCCGAGTCATGGAGCCATGTGTCATGAGTCTCCTGTTATTTCAGGGCACGGAAGTATCTCTCAAGAGCTGCACAGAGACAACGGATTCATCAGGAGCCAACCTGGAAATTTCACTCTGAGAGGCGGCCTTAAATTAGTAAGCGCAGGGAAGTCTGCAGTGAATCGACAGGCTGTCTCCGTTCATCCCACACGAAACAAACGTCCAAAGAGAAGCAGAGCTTTATGGACAAAAGCACAGAAGCACTGCTAGGATAAAAGTCACAAAGGTCCCGGTCCTAACCCATGAAAATCCTTAGTATTTCATGTTCTTCTATGAGCTTAGGTCAGACCTGAACAGGGGTGATATGAATATCATAGAGTAGAGGGAGGTTGTCCTGCCCCTCTGCTCTGCCCTGGTGAGGACTTATCTGGAGCACTCTCTACGGTTCTGGGCTCCCCCAGTTCAACAAGGACAGGGAACTGCTGGATAAGGTTCAGCAAAGGGCTACAAAGATGAAGGGCCTGGAGCATCTCTCTTACAAGGAAAGGCCGAGGGACTTGGGTCTTTTTAGTCTGGAGAAGAGAAGGCTGAGGGGGCACCTGATCAACACCCATAAATACTTAAAGGGAGGGTGTCAGGAGGATGGGGCCAGTCTTTTTTCAGTGCTGCCCAGTGGCAAGACAAGAGGAAATGGGCACAAATTTGAACATAAGAAAGTCCATCTAAACATGGGGAGGAACTTCTTTACTTTGAGGGTAGCAGAGCCCTGGAACAGGCTGCCCAGAGAGGTGGTGGAGTCTCTGTCTCTGGAGACAGTCAAAATCCACCTGGATACATTCCTGTGCAACCTGCTCTGGGTGACCCTCCTCTGACAGGGGGTTGGACTGGATGATCTCCAGAGGTCCCTTCCAACCCCATATCACTCTGTGACTCTGTGATATCACTGGCATTTCCCATCTGGACCTAGAAGTGCCCTGCTTTGGGGTTAGTTTGGAGGGGAAAAAATTGGAACAACCTCATCTAGTGGGAGATGTCCCTACCCAGGGTAGGGGGCTTGGAACTCAATGATCTTTAAGGTCCTTTCCAACCCAAACCATTCTATAATGAACTTGCTTTTGTTATTCTGGATGGTCACAGTCACTTATTGCTCAGAGAAACTCACAGCTGTAATGTCCAGGCAGTTTTACAAAGCAGTATGTTTTTACCTCCTTTTTTTTTTTCAGGTAGGGAGCTGAAAAGCCCTGAGCGCTGAACCGATGTGCTGAGGAGACAGAACACCTCAAGGCTGGTGTCAGATCCCGGGCCCTTTCCACGGCATGAAGGAGGTGCCAGATGCAGGACCAAGGCACCTGTGGCTGCACACAGTCATGTATGTAGAGCTTGGAGAAAGGTCCACCGTCACGTTACCAACCCTCAGCTTACAAACAGCGGAGCCAGAGATATCCTCCGGGATGTCCAGAGGAAATACACACCCAAGAACTGGATATCAGTGCTGTACACAAACGAAAGAGCATTGATTTGGCTTCAGCAAGAGATTTTTTAAATAGCAGGTTTGCAGAAACAGATGCTATTTGTGTAAGTATGTCCTGGGGTTATCCAGACAGGTCCTTGGCTACTCAATGCTATCTCCTCATCAAGGACAGTTGTTTTCAACATTTTTCAGCCTGGGAAGCCCTTGTATACTTTTCTGGTGGAGGACAGGTCTCGTGCAGTGTATTTAAACCTACTTGCAGTCAGCCTGCTCTCCTCAGTTACTTCTCCCGAATCCCGGAACAGCCAGATCCACAGGAACTGGCAACCACCGCTCCGGGCTAACCCTTACGGTGTCTTCTCTGATGAGAGCCCCTGTGGCAAGTCTCCGTGCTGCTGTCACATCCAGGGACAAGGCAGCTCCACCATTTCTCCAGACAGGGCAGATCACCTCATTCCCCAGCCCAGGCTTGTGTCCTGCATGTCAACAGTCCTCCCGTTCCCAGGTTTTTTTTTGGAGTTGTACAACAATGTATTACCTCCTCCAGGCGGAAAACAGTCATTCCTGTAATCAAACCGTGAAAGCCTAATTATGAGTACGATTAAGGTGAAATACAGCTCTATTGAAGCTGGGGGGAGTTTTATTATTAACTAAAGTTTCACCTCTGTGTTTAGTTATCCTGTTCAAGCAAAGAAGCCATTATTTAATCAAAATGACATTTACAATGCAATGCCGCTATCGCACTCAAACCTTCAGGACGTGTTTACTTTAATCAGCTCTAATTAAATTGCTACACAAAAAAGAAAAAATACTTAGTTCTACAGATGTGTGCACATATATACTCAGGGAAAAGCAATGCAAATTGCCCAGGGTCTCATTAGTCGCTATTTGTACTGCTCTAAACTCCAGTGATGGATTTAGCAAGTCACCTCTAACTCCTCTCTCACCCTCCCCTGACACACATTGCTCTGAGCCGAGAGCGAGCGTTTCCAAACTAAAGCACTTGCAGCATTTGCAACAAGGTGAAGGAGGCAGAGATTGCCAAAGCCTCAGCCCTGTTAATTGCAAGGTTTAAGCAGCTCTTTCACAGCCCCTGGGAATCTCCAGGGATAAAAAGCAAAGAAACAAAGAGGGTGAAGGATGCTCTAGATACACCGGCTCCCCAGCTCTGGCCCAGGACACGGTGTTGGTGCCTCCTGGCAGCAGATGGAGTGAGGGCAGAGGGTACCTGTTGTTCTGCTCAAGGCAGAGCCATGATGGAGACAGAGAAATCAGCCAAGCCCAGGACTGGCTGGAGCTTCACAGGGCTGCAAACACCTCAGAGGGTGGAAAGGGAGGCCTGGGTCAACAACATCACTCTTCTGCGTTCCTCCTCATCACCTTCTCACCCCATTTCACAGTGGGAAACTCCCCCAACCCTTCCCTCATGCCCTCTGATCTTTTCTGTCACGGTCCTCTGGATTCCCATCTAGTTTTACCAGTCCCCTCTTCATGAAGCAGAGCATGAAACTATGCAGCTTTTCCAGTGTGCTGGGCTGGGGCTTTGCATAGAGGGAAGAGCTCCTGCTGTCCTCCACCCAGCCTGGCCGCATGATGCTGCCATGCCCTCACCTTACCCTGCCCCATCCCGGTATTTTTGGGCCAGCACGTGCACACACCAATGGGAGGTTGGACTTAGTGACACTGGCTCCTCTGGGATGGCCTTTGTGCAGGGACCTATGAGAGTAGGGACAAAACCTGGCCTGGGGCTAGGGGATGGCGTGAGCTGGAGGGATGGTGGAGCCCAGGCTCCATGCCAGAAGCCAGGCAGTAGGCACAGCTCCTCAAGACTTACACATGTCTTCTGCTCCTGGGGCTGCAATGCCCTAAAAATCCCCACCCCTCTGTTCTGACATTACCTGAGAAGCAGTGAGAAGAGGACAAGGCTGGCATCAAGGTGGTTCCTGTGACAGCAGGGCTCTGAAGAGGGGTGCTGCCCACTGCTTGGCATGAAGCGGGGGGGGTGCCAGTAGGTGATCTGGGATGAAAGAGTGCCCCAGTGCTCCTGACAGTAACCCCATAGCACCTATCAGCACTGTCCCATGGAGAGACTGAGCTGAGGGCTGCTCATGCTGCCCTCCATCATGAAGATAAAGTAAAGAATCATAGAAATAAAGGCAGCGCAGCAAGAGTGGGCTCTGCCCCATCCCTGGAGGAGAGCAAAAGCTGCTGGCAGAGCTCAGGATCAGAGCACCCGTGGCCATGACATGCCCTTTGTAGGGGCCACTGAAGCAGCCCCCTCACACACCCAGGACACTGAGGTCCCAGCAGAAAAACAAGGCACCTCCTTCCCTTTTTCTCATGCTCCCTCCCTCCTTCCTTCATTCCCAAGGGGTTGCCACTGCTCCTCTAGCACTTCTGTCACTTTTCCTGCCCCTCACCATCTCCCCAGCATCACTCCCCTCCACCCGCATGTCGATCCCCCACTGGTGTATGGCCCCAGGTTGCCCACCATGGCTCTGCTGCCCATACCACCCTGAGCCAGGCTCTTCTCACCTCTCACTTCTTCCCACCCCACTCTTCTCTCCTGGCTGAGCCCTGGCACCTACCAACTCAAATACCCAACCTAAAACGACTGGTGGAGAGGACTTCAGGGGTGCTGAGGGGAGGAAGAGCTGATGGGGACCCCTCTGTGCTCTCATGCCACTGGCCAGCCTGCATCATCACAGGAGGAAAACAGAGGGTTTGGGTTGTTTGACCGTAACCTGGAAAGCAGCCAGCAGAGCTCAGTGCTGCTCAGCCTGCTTTTGGAAGGTGTTGATAAGCTTGTGCCTTGGCTGGGAAAGGTGTGGACCCTCGGGGCAGGTAATCCTCAGGAAAGTGAAGGGGACTGTGCTGGCTACAGAGAGTTTGAAAGTGGCAACCTGAGTTTAAGCTTATGTCACAACAGCTTTTGAAGTCAAAGTCCCTTCAGGCTCAGTGAGCACAAAGGTGTTTCCATCACGAACACAAGGAAGTGATGTGCCTGGCAAGCCACCATCCCAGCTCCCCAGGGCACAGTGCTGGGCAACTCCTTCCCAACTGGCTCACCAGGTCTCCTTTCACAGCAAGGACCACGTTCCTGCTCCAGACCTCCTAACACACCCGGCATTTGGCATTTGGGCCTTCTCTGTTCTGGTGGAAAGGCTGGTGGACACACCAGCAAGCAGAACTGGGGCAGAAGGTCTGAGCTGGGCGGCAGCTTTCTGCCCTGCTCTGTGGTTGGGGAATCGCTTGGGGCTGCAGCATCCATGCGAGAAGCAGAGGAGATGCAGAGGGGCTTTGCTTGTACAGACAGGCTTTGCTTATTTTGTATATTTAGTGCATTTATCAGATTCCCCGAGGAAAGAGCAGAAGCTGCAATGTATCTAGACTAAGCCATGTGTCTGGAGCAAGACACAAGATTCACGGGGGTTAACACATTACTGCCAACAGACTCGAGACCTGCTCGCTACCCCAGCAAGTTATTTTTTGCACCACAAGGGCATTTGCAGTAAAACAACTTCCCCTTTTGTGACCCCAAACCTTCACCTAGACAAGCCATACATGTGCAGGCCACCGCCAAGTTAGCAGGAGACCCGTTTCACAGGAAACTGGAGTCTTCTGGAAACTTCCGTTTACAGGAACGCAAATCTCATGCATTTCCTCTTTGAACAACCCCCTCTCTTTCCTTTTTTTGCCCTTGACCCAGCTCTTGTGCAAGGGGCTGCTGGCTGTGGCAGCACAGCATCCCCAGAGCCCTGCACCCATGGCATCCCCTTCCTGTCCTTTTCTCTCCCGATAGGGAGCTCCCTGGTATCACAACATTATACACCCGCTTTTTCCTCAGCCATCGCATGGATCCAAGGTCCCTCTGCCAGCTCCATCCCAAAAATGAATGAAAGACAGCATATTCAGGTCAAGGAGGTGATTGCATTGCACTGGGTCCCCTTGTGCCACGCTGCAGGTGCACAAAGTGAAGCAGGAGGCAGTCAAAGCAACCTGTCCAGATGTGGCCTTTAACTAAACGGTCAAGGACCGGGATGGAAAATGAGGTCTAATATATAGGTACGATGAAAGGTTGACAGCTATTTCATTGTGTGCTTCAGTGTGAAAACCACAGTGACAGTGATGTTGGAATGTGTTTTTCGTCACCACTAATGCTTCACGCCAGGTGGAGGGGCCTTTTACACGCATGAGAAACCCTGCGATTTGGGGGCTGCACAACTTAAAGACGATGGGTCCTGAAACTACCTAAGAAAAATCCTGTTCTGCCGGACAAGCTGCGGCAGAAGGAGATGAAGTTATTTGCATGGGAGACTTTGCCTAAAGCCAAACAGCAGAGGAACACCTGTCCCAGCCAGGAGAGCTCACCCATGCAGGGCCGCACACGCTCGGGGCTCCGTCCTGCCCCTGCGTAATTTGGCTTTTGGGGAGATTTTTTTGAAGCAAGGCTCACATTTGCAACTGCAGAGCATAGAAACACAGATCCATAGAATGGTTTCAGTTGGAAGGGACCTTAAAGATCACTGAGTTCCAACCCTCCCACTAGACCAGGTTGCTCAAAGCCCCATCCAGCCCCCAGAGCATCTCAATGGACACTAGCAACCACTTTTACAGAAGATTTGAGGGCCATTTCAACCTTCATGTTGCACAGTAGTTAACTGGGCCATGGGAAACAGCACAATGCTCTCCATAGTTTTAGAGCTCACCACTAAAAGTATCTCCAGGTGGGTGGATAACTTGGTAATCGCACTATCAACAGACCTTGCTGCTCACCCTCAGCCATATTTCTTGGTGCAAAGTATGAGCAGCTCCATGAGAGCCCAGTCCTGCCTTCTCTGCTGCAGGGAAGTGCCCTCTGCTCTGAAGTTGCTTCCCACCAGTCCCCAAGTCTCACAGTAGTGACAAGAAAGATAGGATGCAGCTGTATGCCTGAGGGAACCAGAGACACAACAGATTTCCACACTCGGGGACTTCTTTGGGTGGAGAGTTTTCTTACGGGCTGAGGAAATCGATGCATCCATCAGAAATGAAGGCGATGCTGACTAAGAGGTTTTTCCTCTTCCCGTTACATCCTCTGCAGCTGGAGAGGGAATTTCCTGCCCGGTTGCATTTTGGAGAATCCATCCCACACTCTCCACACGGCTGAACAGGGAGGAGCCCCAGCACAAGGAAAGGGCAGATGTAGCGTGTGCCAAAAAAACAGTATCCTTACAGGACACCTGGTACCGTGGCCCTGGTCCTCAGGCCAGGCTGTCCCCACAGCTCAGCCCTGGAGCTCCATGCTCCTCTCGTTAACAGGCTGGGCTTTAAGTGAAAGGAACAAGCCCATCTCAAAACTCCCAATTAAATGGTGAGACCTGGCAGTGCTCTTGCTGCCAGACAAAAGGTGAAGCTGTTGGATAGAAGCATCCTTCCTTCCTCGCTGGACCTTATAACAGCCTTCTAGTATCTGAAGGGAGCGTACAGGGGAGCTGGAGAGGGACTCTTTTGTCATGGAGTGGAGCGACAGGATGGGGGTTAATTGTGTTAAATTGGAAAAGGAGAGATTTAGATTAAATCTCAGGAAGAAATTCTTTGCGGTGAGGGTGGTGGGACACTGCAAGAGGTTGCCCAGAGAAGCTGTGGCTGCCCCATCCCTGGAGGGGTTCAAGGCCAGGCTGGATGGGACTTTGAGCAACCTGCTCTGGTGGGAGGTGTCCCTGCCCACGGCAGCAGGGTTGGAACTCGATGATCTTCAAGACCCCTTCCAGTGGAAACCATTCTATCTATCTATGACTACAACAGCAACTGGGCTCAATCTAGTTCTGTACAGGGGGGTACGGCCTTTTCTATGTCAAGGGTGTTCACAAGGTTTAGGCAAAAGTACATTAATGATCAGTTTCCCTTTTCTGCACTTTCTTCAAGTTTGGACACCAAAACCAGGTACCAGCTTTGTTTCTTGCTTGTGGACTTTTTTTTTGATGGGGGCTGGAATCGGTGGTATCCATCCTTTGGAAAGCTCACCTGCTGTTAATAACACAACGACAAAAAGGTAAAATCTCCCTTCAGGAAGATGCTTTTGCACTGGAATAAAAGTCCTAAGCATGCTGTGGCTTTTCCCTATCCAGTGCTAAGCTATTCAGGTGTAAAACATTTTGATGCTAATATAGCCAATATGCCCAAGTTGAAAAAATACATAAAACACAGTTATGCCACTAATACTTTCCCAGTGTAGGCAAAAATAACCGCACACAACACCTAATGACAGCTTTGTGGGGCCCTATAGACTCTAAACGCAGTCACATATTGTGTCAACACAGGGCACTTCCAATATTAATTATCAGTTTCATACACACAAACACACCCTCCTGTGAGAGTAACAGCAGCAGTAAAACCTTGTGCTCATTGCTAGCCATTTCCATTCCACGTTTGCCCTAGCCCAGGGCTTGTGTGCATTGTAAGGGATGGTTTATTCTTGTTCAAAAAGCCAACTGTCCCTGCATTCTTTCATTTACTGTATTATGGCAGGAGAGTCATTTCTGTTGGCCCCAAGTGGTTGTTGAATGCAAGAGGGTAAACTGAGCTTAGAAACAACCAGTTTGAGACTCTCCTTAAGAACAGAGTATCAAACATTCTGCTCACTCCATATGAGCTACGTTTCTGAGAAGTCTGAGTTCCAGCTCTGTACAGACATCAGCATAGTAGCTTTTTTCCCCTTCTCCAAACTAGTTATTTTAGACAAAAAAGCCTCTGGGTGGTACAGGAGTGTGTTCAGCAGTGTACAAAACAGCGGAGCTTAATGGCAGGAAGAAAGGAGTGTGCAATGGTGTAGGGGCAGCAGAGCTGGAAGTGAGAGGGTAAAACTTGATGCTCAGAAGGTTGGAGCACCTCTGCTGTAAAGACAGGCTGAGAGTTGGGGCTCTTCAGCCTGGAGAGGAGCAGGCTCTGGGGAGGCTTTATAGCAGCTTCCAGTACCTAAAGGAGAGATGGGGAGGGACTCGATCAGGGAGTGGAGCAATAGGACAAGGGGTAATGGGTTGAAAGTGAAAGAGGAGAAATTTATATTAGATCTCAGGAATAAATTCTTCCCTGTGAGGGTGGTGAGACACTGGAAGAGGTCGCCCACAGAAGCTGTGGCTGCCCCATCCCTGGAGGGGTTCAAGGCCAGGCTGGACGGGGCTTGGAGCAACCTGGTCTGGTGGGAGGTGTCCCTGCCCATGGCAGCAGGTTGGAACTCAGTTATCTTGAAGGTCCCTTCCGTCCTGAACCATCCTATGATTCTATGACTTTGTTCCCAGAATTCCTCTGGCACCTAACAGTGCTACTGAATTCATGATAAGGCACCTGTAAATTACCCTTCTGCTGCTATAATAAATTAAGTCTGCCCACTGCAGCTGGTAGCCAAATAAGGTCAGTCTGGGCTGGTAGCATGGGTAGAGCCTGGCAGCATGATGAGCACCAAGGACACAGCAATAACCACAGCGGTGCACACCCTGCCCCCAGTCTGGGACTCTTGGTGCAGGAAATAGGGAGCTCCTTCCCCGAAGGAATTTACAGCTTTCCTTCTTACCAGCCCTGGACACAACCCTCTTTGGCTTTCCCAGAAAAACAGGAGCAGGCACTGGGTGAATGATGAGAGCCTGGAGCACTGCGAGGAAACTGGGGGCAGCCCACAAACACACTATCCCAATGCAGTGGGAGGCAAGGGGGGAGCGTTATAACCAACCTCCCGACCTGGGGAAGAAGGATGCCTTCTGTTGGATGATATGAGTTTAAGAACAATAAAACAGGGGGAAAGGGGCCAATTTAACACCCTGTCTTTATATTATGGCCGGTGCCATCAGCAGACTCCAGTGACAGCTACAGCAAAAAGTCAGTTCACTTCAGTTGACATCTGGCCCATGGTGTTTGTTGCAGAGGCACCAGAGAACCGGGGGAGCAGAGCGAGGGGGCAGCTGGACTGGATCTCCCCTGACAGGTCCCCTCCCGCCTGGCTTTCTCGTGGCATTTGTCGCAGGGCTGTGGCACCCAGTGGCTCTCTGCAGTCTCCTCAGGGCCACTGATTCTGCGGCCAGCTGAAGTCCGCAGAATTAGGCCGGTTTAACCGGTGGAGCAGCAACATTTTCTCCTGACAGTGCTCAAGTCAGCAGAAGACTGGGTGGGAGAGTAATGCCAGGGCTGGTGCTCTCTTAGCAAGCAGAGCCCCTGTACAGGTTATGGGGCTGTTGGTTGCAGGGATCTTGCAGTGCCTAGACCCAACCTAGGAGTGATTTCCCACGCGTTTCCCAAGGCAGTTCTCCGGTGAGCGTAGCCATGCCCAGAACATGCCAGAGCTTTTCACGCCTGGCCTGCATATTTGGTGTTCACTCCTGTGGGGTGGCACCACGAACCTGCCCATGGGAGCTGGCATTTGGGACGGTCTTGCCACGNATTTGGTGTTCACTCCTGTGGGGTGGGAGCTGGCATTTGGGACAGTCCTGCCACATCCCCCCTCACCCCTCATACCCATAGCCTGCAGCCCCAGCTACAACCAAGGCAGAGGTTTGCAGGACGAACACATAACGTGTAATTTCAATACAGAAAGAAAAACAACCGAAAAGAAAAAAACCAAACCACCAAACCCACTGTATTCTCTCCTCCCCACCCTAAACATTCCAGCCTTTCCTTTCCTGCCACTTGAGAGGGGGGTTGTTTATTGACTTATGCAAGCCCTGAAATATTTTTCTTCTTCTTCTCTCCCGTGTGTCGTCCCCCCCCTTTTTTTTTTCTCCCTTTCTTCCCCTCTCCTCTCTCTCCGCCAGGGGTTGCAAAGGTAGTTCAAACCCCTCCAGTCATCTCGGCTTATCAGCCAAAGGAGATGCATTCCTCTGGGCTGCTCCCTTTATAAGTCACTGCTGGCCGGGCGCCCGCTCGCTGCTCCGCAGCCTCCGCGCCGGCAGCGCTGTCCCCACCATGCCCTAACCCAGGACCCGCTCGCCCGCCGGGGGGGACCCGCAGCAGCCCGAAGAGGGCTGGCAGCGATGGCACCCCTGTCCCCATCCCTCCTCCGCCCTTGAAGGGGGCCGCTGCCGGGATGTTCAACTGGCACCGCAGCTTCACCCTGGGAGCGCCCTGGAAGAGAGGTGAGTCCGCCACCCCCGCCGGGGCTGCCCCGGCTCCCGCCCCCCC
>VZTM01010840.1:0-47809 GCA_013400555.1 Jacana jacana | reverse complement strand
GGACAGCCGACGGCTGCCGGCACACACCTCCCAAAACTCGCTCCTCCGCCACCCCCTTCCTTCCCCTGGGCGGCAGCGCAGACGGTACTTAGGGCGAGCCCAACCGGTCACCTCCCGCTCCCGGGCCCCGCCGGACGGGCTGCCCGCACCGCACCGCCCCGATGCTGCGCTCCGTGCTCGCCGGCTGCCTCTGCCCCCACGCAGGTAAGGCTGCAATAAGAGCCCCCTCCCCGCCCCTGCCCCGGGGAAGGATGGCGCTTTAGGGAACCGATTTGTTTTCTGCTCCGAACGGGTTTATCTCGCGTTTGTCAGCTCGGGAGAGAACACCCGGAGAGACTCCAAGCAGCCGGTGCCCGGCGGAGGAAGAACTGCCCGGGGTGGGAGCAGGAAGGGGGAAAACCGAGGGAATTGGGTGCTGAGCGCCTACGAGCTCATACCTCCCCGGTATCGCTCGGGTTTGACACCAACGCGGGGCGGATCGGGACTATCCCCAACCTCTCACCGCACCGGCAATGGATACCGGGTCTCTTTCTAGGCTGGTACATCCCCGTCCATCGGGGAGTCATTATCCCGGGATTGAGAGGTTTCATTTACTCCCTCCTGCTCCGGGCAGACGAGGTGACCCCCGGCAGGGAAGGCAGCTACAGTCCTGCAGCAGATCGCTTGTAACTTTGTCCCTCTGCTGTCAAAGCATACGATGTGGTCTCAAACTGCCTTTTTTTCAGGCACAACGGGTCTGCGACGTGTTTGGGGGCTTTTTTTGTTGTTTTTGTTGTTGTTGTTGCTGTTTGTTTTCATTCCTTACCCAGCGCTGCAGGCTGGGAGATCAAAAGCACCAGGTAGCAGGATCCCCGTAGCATCCTCGTTTCCCCTTCAGCTCGGCTTGTGCCAGCTGTAAATGAGACCCACGGTTTCTGTCTCCATTAACACCCCTGCACTGGGCTGGTTGGCTTGGGATGGAGGTGGTTACAGGCAGGGTTTGCCAGCATTAAGCATAGAGTGCTGGGCAACAGCAAGGTAGGAAAGATGTTGCAAAGCACTGCGTTGGGGTGCTTTTTGCCTCCTGGGGTCCTGACTTCCCATCTGTAAGCTGAATTCCTACCTCCTCAGACCACTGCTGCACCAGCAGCTCCCATTCAGTCAGCAGAGCCGCTATGTTTGTGGGCATCCGCCCAGGCACTCACTACTGGGATTATGCTTCCAAGGGCTCCTGCTCTGGGGCAGCTACATAGAGCTCAGCTTGAGCTGGAGGCTCTTTGAGCTGTCCTAGCAGGTAACTGCCGGGCACCCTGCTAGCAAGGGCTGCTCAAACACATTTCTTTTTGGCTGGGGTTGGTCTGGAGACTGCATTTATACCCAGTGACACAAAGGGCTCTAAAGCAGTGCTGCTGCCAGAGCAGTCCAGCACCACCACAAGATGTGGAGAGTGTTTGAGGAGATGCCATTTTACCATATGGTGGAAACCATTCAGATTCTTTCCCCTGAATGAAATTTGACCATGAACTTGTGCCCCTCAAGCTATATAGGGCAAGCCTGACAGCAGGGTTCAGAGGGGAAAGGAAGCTTGCCCTTCCACATGGAAGTGTCCCTCATCACCCAGACACAGCAGTGTCATTGTAGGGGTAGCTGGAAGCTTTGGTGGGTGAACAGACTTACTACACAGAGCCCTAAGGAATCAGAAAGACATTCAGCTAGAGTATCTCCAAATAAGAAACAGGGGCAAGCACTCCCTAATCACGCTGGCTGGAAAGAGGCACCAAATATTTGTGTCCTGGTTTGGACCCCATCTCTGCTCAGAAAGAGCCAAGATCATGCTGTTTCTTGCAAACTTTGTGGCAGGAACTTTAAAGTCACATCTCTAAATACACAGCTTAAAATTGCGAGTATAACAGCAAGTTCAGTCTACTGCAGCTACAGAGCCCTCCATCATCACCACCTCCTTCTCATCTCACCAAGGTCCTTGTGTGGCCCCAGCAAGAGCTACAAACCCAAAAACTGTCACCATTCACATTGTGACCATAAATATTTCAGACACACCAAAGAGTACAGCTCCACCAGCCCACTGCTGCCTTCTTTGAGCAGAAGCAGCTCTCTGGGGCTTCTCCAAGGGGCAGCAATGACTGCACATGGATAATTGGGTTAACTGTGACCTTTCTGATACCACTCACGAGTTCTTTTGGCTCCAGTCAAAGCACCAGGGTCTTTATGGCTTTGGCCTTCAGGGCTGTTGAACAGTTGTTTATTCAGGCTTGTTATAGGCAATAAAACCTGAATTACTACATACTCATCGTCCCCGGGGGCGGGGGGGCAAGTTCCATCCTTGCAAAGGGCCTCCTGTCTCCTAGTTCCTTTCTGGCTGAACACTCCTTTGCGATACGAGGTAGCCTGCAAATCAGATGGGCAAGGGAAGATCTCCCAAATTAGACAGATTTTGCCAAGGTGTGGTACACTTGTTTCCATTGTTTTCCTTTTCTGCTCAGCTGTATTAGTGAGCTGTGTGCCAGATAACCTTTTGCTATTACCCAGGGCTGCTCGTGAAAGCACCATTTTCTTTATTTAATGTTTTGAACCTTGCTCCTGAAGGAGCACAGGAGAATTTCCAAGGAGAAGAATTTGCAGGTCTTCAGAGAGAGCTGTCATCTCCCTGACAAAGTCTCACAAATAAGCCCCATAGGTGACTAGGGCAGCTTGAGCCTCCCCCCATCCCAGGATATTTCAGAATAGGGAGGACTTGGGGGCAAATCCTTGCGCACCAAAATTATCCTCAGCCTGGTTTTCCCACTGGGCCATCTATCTAAAGAAATTGGTTGCAGGGTAAATGCAGTAATGAGTGGGAGAGGCCCTTCCTTCAGCTGCTGCTATGCACCAGGTCAGGTGTTGGTCTAAAAACTGGTGACTTCCAGCCTACACAAGTAATTCTGATAGACCAGGTGGTCTGCAGGGACCGGCTGTGCCCCAGGGACTTTCTGCCAGAGGGTCACTAATCCATCAGACCTGTCCCTCTGTTTCAAAAACTTCACAGGTCACTTGGGACGAATAGAAGCAAGCTGTAAAAATGTCAAGTGGCCTCTCTACTTGGAAATCCATTTCCTCTTTAGTTCACCCAACTGTATCCATCAGTAAACAATCAATCTCCCTCTCATTCCTTCCAAAATGCCTGAAAAGAGCTATAATTATCTCCTCCTCTTCCAAAACATACACATTAAAATCAATGAATGCCTCTTCAGTTAGAATGCTTGAACCCTGTTATCTTTCTCTCAGCATCTATTTTATATGGATTTATCATTGCCAGCTGCAGCTACAGGTGATTTACAACATTTTTGGTCATGTTATATTACCAAGCTATCATCCAGAGGAACTTCACACACTTCACTAACAGTGAGACTAGAGAGTACATTGGAGGTAAATGATCCAAGAACGTTGTGCTTTTTGTTCCCAGACTGGCTGGGATCTCAGCTTTGTTGTAATTACTCCTTTGCCCTCAACATTTCAAGCAAATAAAATTATAACTACACTCCTGTGAAATCCACATGCATTTCAGTTCCCCAGTGGGATAAATGGAAATTTTGAGAGCTGGGTTTATCACCAGTTCTCACACACGGGAGTGTGTTCCTCTGCAAGTTTGAGCTTTTCAGTAACAATATGGCCTGGTTTCAGCTGGGAAAGCGTTAATTTTCTTCCTAGAAGCTGCTGTGTTTTGGATTTAGTCTGTGTGTATATTAGTTTTAGTTGTTGCTGAGCAATGTTTAAATTAAGTCAAGGACTTTTTCAGCTTCCCATAGAAGCTGAGAGGGAGCATAAACAGGATGAGCTGACCAAAGGAATATTCCATACCTTAGATGTCACGCTCAGTAAATAAATGGGGGTTCTCCAGGGGGACAGGGATCTGCGATCACTGCTCGGGACAGGCTGGGCAACCAATCACTGGGTGCTGAAAGCAATTGCATCACTTTATTTTATTATATTCTTTTACTATTATTATGATTATTATATTTTCTTTCCCTTTGTTGTGCTCATAAAGTGGCATTACTTCAACCCATGAGGCTTTTTCCACCCCTCCTTTTTCCTCCCTGCCCTACTGAGGAGGTGGGCAGTGGGGAGCAAGTGAAAGGCTGCTTGGTCACAGTTGCTGACTATGGTTAGGCCATGACATGATTCCAGTAAAAAAGTAAAAACAAAAAAACCAACAACATTATTATGACAGCAATTTTCAAGCCTTCACAAGTTTCTGCCATTGTAGGAGGAGGCTGTAAGAAGGTGCACTGAAGACAACAAGACATTTCCATTAGCTCTCCTTAGAAATTCTTTGGCTCAGGATTGCCCTGACAGTTCAGGAGATGGCTTTAATGGTTTTAAAGGTTTAATGGTTGCTCAGATCAGGCAGCCCACGGTATAGCAGCATGCTCACACACTGGCTTCACTTGAAAGTGGTTGGGAAGGCAGATAGTCTGCAGAAGCTTGGTGTCAAGCAGCACCCCTGTCATCACCAGGAGTGGCATCAGGCTTGTATATCACCAGGAAGAGGGGAGATCCTCAGCCCACTGAGGACCATAGCAAAGCTCTGTGGAGCTAGATTTCCCTTCCTGAGGGTCTCTTGGTAATGGTTGCTGGGTTTTGTTTGGGGTGGATGTTGTTTCGTTTGGGTTTTTTTTGGCAGCATAAGAGTAATCCAGTTCTTCTAAGCATCAGGGTCCTGTCCATGCCATGACTCCCTGTGCACACAGGGCTATGCAAGGAACAGCTATGCCTAGCTAGGAAGGTAACACAGCTCCTGTGTGGGGGCCAGCTGGTGGGCTAGTGCCAGGAAGGAGGTGCCAGCACAGCCCCAACATCCAGCTCTTTTTCCCCCTCCCTCTGCACATACAGGGGAAGAGTCAGCAGCAAAAAATGCCTATTGTTTCAGAAAGGAAATGACCCCTTTTCTCTTAAATGCTGGGAAATGAAGACCTCATCACTGGTGAGGGGGGGAAAAAAAACCAACAACAAACCACAACTCCTCTTCGCTGTGAAAGGGAAATACCACCTGAGCTGCTCTGTGTTAGAGAGAGGACTAAAGGGAGGCTTTTTGTAAAGGAAGGAAGGAAAACGGGGGGGAAGGCAAGGATCAAATAGGAGAGGCAGCCTTTCATTCCTAAGGTCATGAGTTTGACTCCAGCTCACTAGTTCCTGCTGCCTGATGATTCTTCAAAAGCTGATGATCAACTCCGAGTCTGTACTGAGAGGCCACAGCCCCATCACAGAATGTGTCCCACATGGTGCAGGGTTTAATCCCAGGCACAGCAAGAGAGGAGTTACTACATGGGCTGTGTGGCTCCCCTGTGGGATGCTGAAAAACCTTTTCTGGGGAGTCTCATATGCATCTTGCTGCTGCGTTTAGGGCTAAAGCAGACTGGTAGGAAAGATGGGGTTTGACTTCAGTCCTCCTTTGCAGGGCCAGTAACCCAGGTCATCGGTGATGCCCTTTATTTCTGGTGCTCAGTTCCTGTGGCACACCCACAGTTGGAAAGGACTGGCCTTATGGGCTTAAATCTAGAGGATGTCATGTGTCTTGTGGTAGATGGGAAAGGGGAGAGGAACAGCCATTCTGAGCATCTCCAGACTGGTCATCTTCTGCTTCTCTCCAAGACAGCCACCCGGCATAACCCTGCCAACACCGCCCATCCTGGATGGGCTCACTGTGCCCATGAAACTCACAACAGCTCTGGGGACAAGCAGAGGGCTGCCATGGCTTTAATGCTGCTACCCTTTGCAACACAACAGCAGATTAAGACAAAAAAAAAAAAGCTTTAGCTCCAGTTGTTCCAGTCATTGAGCACCTCTTTAGCAGGGATTCTCCCCATGCAAGCAGCCCACAAATGAATCATAGTTCAGGTTAGATAGAACCTTAAAGATCATCAAGTTGCAACCCCCCTGCACTGGGGCAGGGACACCTCCCACCAGAGTAGGTTGCTCAAAGCCCCATCCAACCTGGCCTTGAACCCCTCCAGGGATGGGGCAGCCCCAGCTTCTCTGGGCAACCTCTTCCTGTGCCTCACCACCCTCACAGTAAAGAATTTTTTCCTAATATCTAGTGTAAATCTACCTTTTTTTTTGGTTTAAAATTGTTTCCCCTCATCCCATTGCTCCACTCCCTCATAAAGAGGCCCTCTCCATCATAAGTGTGAACATTTTGAGAAACTGGGTGGGCACAGACCAGCAGGGAGAAGAGCAGCAACGGGGCAACACTACATGGTAAAGCTCTGTACTGACAGCAGCAGCCCTCATCCCACTGCAAGCCTGACCTCCTCCCACCACCACCATCAGCCAGATGCATCAGGAAACAGTGTCCTATGACACTTGAGTCAGTGCATCAGAGGCCAAGAACCCTGCTCAGGGACCCAGCAGAGCTTGACGGGGCTTCCACTGAAGGAATTGTCCATGAAACACAGCTTTGAGCCACAGGGCTAGAGGCAACAAAAAGAAGAAAATGGACCTGGGTTTCAATACTTTGGAGAATGGGGATTTGAATGCAGACTTTGGTTTGGTTTACTAGAAAGGTGGGAGCTTTTGCAGGAATTGGACTTGGGCAGGACTGAGAATGCCTGGCAGTTTAGCCTGGGCAGTTGTTTTGAGTGTATGTCAATGCAATTTAATTGGGATAATGAAACTGCTTAAAAGCAATTTCACATTTAGATATTCTTCTTCCTTCCTCAGGTTAGTAATCTCTCTATTAACACACTAGGCTGTGCCCTGGCAGCTCCTAGTTATTGTGCAACAGGAAAAATACACTTGGACTTAAAACTCCATGGAAAGGAATGCCTTGGGACAGCAGCTGATGGGAGCGTATCCACCTTTGAAAGATTTAAGTTTCTCTTTGCTAACTGCCAGGAGAGAAGTATCCTAGAAAGCAACTTGGAAACAAAGCAAAGTTCTAGAGACTAAGCTGGGACACGTCAGTTCCTTTCACTACCTACTGATTACCTTCAGATATTAACCAGTTCACTGTTACCTCCTCCCCCAAGATGGGAAACAGTCTTATTCTCCAACTGTATGAGCTCAGAAAGTCCAGCAACTCACCCAAGGTTACACATAGTCAGTCACAGGCTTCTACTACCACCCAGGGACCCCTCTTTGATTCTAGTGTGGTTACAGAGCCATAAAACCCTCCGAGAGGGCTACTAGGCAAGTAGCAGAAGTTAATACAAGACAATGTTTGGCCTGGGCGCACATTTCTGAAGGTGCTGCAGGAAGCTATACCAATTCCTAAGCATAGATACCCAACTCCAGCTCTTCCCTACTCCCACACTGGCTCCACTCCCAGCCAGCTGCCTGAAAGCAGCATCTTTCCATACCTTACTCCTCCACCTCAGAAGGGGCATAGAAAACCAAGCCAGGGGAAAGGAAACAAAGAAAAAACAACAACAACAACAAAAAAAACCCCCACCCCATGCCCCAAACTAAAACAAAAAACTTAAATAAATAAATAAATGTACCTTGGCCTGTTTCCCAGGAGCAGCAGTGTCAAACCTGGCTGGCCTCCAGCACAAGTAAATACATCTCACCAACCTTCACACCTCTCCGAAGCTCTTCACACCTCCTTTGGGAAGCCCCCATGCAGCACATTCATCACACTCCTGGTCCTCCCAGCCCCAGGGCAGAAGCCCAGATCCCCCAGCTTTGCTCTGTCCTCCACCCCAGCATTGTTCCACAGAGCACTTACAAGCCAAATCCTCAACCAGAATTAACTGACACAATTCTGCTAGGGGCCCTGGTAATGAGCTAATTTATAGCAGCTGAGGGTCTGGCTCACTTTGGGTTGGTTTTGTTTTTGGTAATTGCACAGATGAGCTTTAATTGTACCATTCTGGTGTTTGTTAGCAACAGGCTTGAAAGGGCTGAGTATTTTTTTATGTCTCTTTCGAGATCTGTAGCAGAAACAATCTGCTCATTGGAAGCCCCATGGTTTAGATTCCATAACCCAGTTAACAGCGAGGAAGAAGAGGCTGTTCCCTCAGTGAGGTGGAGCAAGACAAACGAGTTTCAGGCCACTGCCTTAATCATGGGAGATCTTTGAGCTGGAGCACAGGTGACTTCATTGACCACGAGAAAGTATCATTGAATGGGCAAGGATGAGGTGCCTGAGTGTGTTGCGAAATCCTGCTGCCCTTTGCCGTCTGCTCTGAACTTGTGATAGGGGGAACGATAATGTTTTGCATCATCACAAGGGGCTGGGACGGCAAATCAGAAATGCTCAAACACTGTGGTTACCAGCACCTGCCAGTGCCGAGATCAATGGCTTGAAGCCTAGAAGAGATAAACAAGAATCTGTTGTGAAACGGTGCCATGTTCTGGTGACTGCAGGATGGGGAGAGGACCACGTTGTCCAGAGCACAGCCCTTTCTCAGCACTGGAGTTGCTGGCATCAAGGGGACCTTCAGGAAGAGGGTCAGAGATTTCATCTCATTTTTTATTTTTCATAGAATCATAGAATCATTCAGGTTGGAAGAGACCCTTGGGATCATCAAGTCCAACCATCAGCCCTACTCTACAAGTTCTCCCCTACACCAGATCCCTCAACACCACATTCAATCTACTCTGAAACACAGTCAGGGATGGGGACTCCACCACCTCCCTGGGCAGCCCATTCCACTGACTGACCACTCTCTCTGTGAAAAATTTTTTCCTAATGTCCAGCCTAACCCTCCCCTGCTGCAGCTTGCAGCCATTCCCTCTTGTTCTGTCGCTCATTGCCCGTGAGAAGAGACCAGCACCAACCTCCCTACAATGCCCTTTCAAGCAGTTGTAGAGAGTGATGAGGTTCCTACCCCAGCCAAGCTTTCTGGTACACATTGTAGCTTCTGTATTTGTAAAAGATATGCATTAGAGCATCTGACATCTCCTTCTGTAAGCAGCAAGACCTCATTTTAATATGCTGCTTCCTGATTTCAGACAAAGACATATTTGTGTAGGCCAGGGTGAAACCGGTTAAGCAAGAAAAAAAAAAGGGACACACACACACAGACAGATTGAAAGAGAGAGAGAGACTCTGCAATCAAAGGAAAGCGTGGCATGATTAATAAGTGAAGGCAATCAGAGTCTGTGGGCAGGTACTAGTACTACTACTGTGTGTAGTAATTCCTGGTAAGAGTGATGGCCCTATGATTTGTTCTTAAAAAGAAAGTGCAGCAATACCACTGCTCTCCTCCCAGGTCTCGGTGGTTTTGTTGTGACACCTGTGGTGGCAATGCCATCAGCAGAGCCTGTACATCCATTTCTCATGCAGATACAGTGCTTTGCCTCTCTCTGCCAGGAGGTGTCTGCAGCTGAGCTGGCAGATCCTTTACACTCCAAATCAGTAACGACTCAGTTCCACCTCCTTCATCCCAGAGGATGGACCCTACCTATAGATAGGTAGGTCCATCATGCTCATCCCAAGAGTGGGAGGGCTGCTACCCAGCCCAGCACAGGCAGCTAATGAGTTTTCCTGTGATATTTCCGTGGGCAATGTCTTTCTCTTGTCCCCCACCACAGCAATGTACTGGTGTTACACTGCAAACTCATACTGACTGCCCCAAATCTGGCTCTTTACAGTGGAGAGACAGCTGAGAATTCTGCCAAAGGTGGCAGTTGTGACTCTGCATATGATAAACAAGGCCTTCTAAACAAGATCTTCTTCTTTCTACATGCCCAAGTACCATAAAAAGCCCATCAGATGGGATTATTTAGCACTGACAGCCCTTTTGAAAATCCAGTGTAAAATATTAAATCTGTGGCTGCCTATGGA
Organism: Jacana jacana; assembly: GCA_013400555.1. Lineage (NCBI taxonomy): Eukaryota > Metazoa > Chordata > Aves > Charadriiformes > Jacanidae > Jacana > Jacana jacana. The sequence goes on along the minus strand of VZTM01010840.1, from coordinate 38,046 downwards.
CAGAAAAGGGCACATTTTCGTGCTATCCCAGGAAATTCTCAAGATCAAACAGAAGGAGTTAAAACAAAATAGAAAATGATTCATTTAATAGTTAGCTTGGCCCTAATGAGTAAAAGTCTCCCTTGTCCAAGGACGTACAGAAAATGAGCTGGGGAAGGGGAAGCTGGAAAACAGGTTATTTCTGAAACAGGGAGTTTTTTGGTTTACTGTGAAGGAGGGCAGTACAGCAGAGCTTTTCCCTGCCTACTGATGGTGGGGGGTCCCAGGCTTCCATGCCTTCTTAGGGGTAACTACCTTACTGTGAGTGAACTTGTAAAGCAGCTGCTGGTTTGATGTTAGGCAAAAAGAAAGGAAGTAGGAAAAGGAAATGAAGTAGGAAGTGAGATATCCTGACGAGTGTATGCGTTGTAGCCCTCTGAGCTGCTCTGGGTCAGGCACTAATAAGGGAAGGGGTATGAGAGAAACTGAATTGCTGTAGAGCAGCATTTCCTGGTCCCAAATCCACCAACAGATGGATGTGGAGCTGAGATTTGCAGTTTGCTAATGGGTAGGTGCAGAGCTTTCAGGCTGGCTCTCATACTGCTGTGAGCCAGAAGTCTGCACTGTGAAATATTAGATCCAGAAAAACAGTAAGAAAACCTGGGGCCAGATCTTCCAACTCCTGGAGATCAAGCCTTTCATCCAGAGACTGCTCTACCACGTTACCGGGTCAAATAACTGTGATGCAAAAACATGTCGTATTCGTCGAGGTGCAAAAAGCTCATGAACAAAGCTGCCCCCAACTCCTTTCCCTTTACAAAGAAGGTAAGAGTTCATGTCAAGAAATTACTTCATAGCTAAAACCATATAGGGAGGGAAAAAGACCTGTAGGGCTTTGTTTGCTTTTCCTAATCAGTACTTGCCTTTGGTCACCTGTGTGTGTGCAGAGGATGCCAAACAGTTTGCAAATTGCTTGCTTTGCAACCCAAAATTCACTTAAGCCTGTAGAAAGAGAGATTTCATTCTACCCCTTTTTTTTTTCCCTGCTGGTTCAGAATACATTTAATCAGAGGAAATACTTTAGCCTTATTAACGTCTATGGTGCTGAAAGAACATGCTCTTCTCTGTGTGTGTGTGCAGGTAATCATTAAAAAATTATCTGGCTCTGTCGTTTCCTACCTATCTACTAAATCAGAACTCTGGGTGTATGTATGAAGGATGCTGGGGCTGTGAAACACGACACAAAGCCTACAAGAAAGCCTCATATAGCCGAAGNCCCCCCCCCCCCCCCCCCCCCACCTTCCCATAAGACAGTTCTACATCTCACCTCCCTCAGAGGATTGATTCACTCTGCCCCGGGTTTTGTAACCTCTTGCAACCTTCTGCTCGTTCTCTTTTAAGCAGGTAAGAAAGGCCCACCTGCGGAGGACAAAGTCGTGCTCACACACATGAAGATCCTGAGCGATGAAGGAATTCAAAACCCAGGGTTAGTCCCAGAGGCTCCAGCTGACACGGTCTGCACCCCAGAGTCCCACCTCCCAGGCGCCAGCCTCCCGCCAGACTGCCAGGGAAATCCAAATGCCGCAGCAGATCCGGACTACCCAGATGGCCCGGCAAGCATGGACTATGTAGCCACCCTGCCTGACCTCAGCGCCTTTGAGTCCAAGTGCCGGCTTCACAGATTCTCCAAATTTGAATCTGAGGACTCGGGGGTTGAATTGCCCAGTGGGGCTAATTCTCCATCAACACCTACGGGCTCGGAGAAGAGCTTTGTGCTTCACAGCAGAGACTCCTTTTGTGACTCAGGTGTGCTTAGCACCTCTTCTTCTCCAGAAATCGACCACCTGATAATGAGAACATGTGAAGAGCACACCAGAAAAGTCAGCCATCAAGATCCAGAGAGAGAAAAGCAAGCCGAGTACTATTGCCAGGAGGCAGATGCTGTGCAGGGCTCTGCAGCTTCCCTTGAAGACTTCTGTGTCCCTCAGGAAGAAAGTCCCAGTGAACATTTTGACCAAAGTGAAAGGCAGTCTCTGGAAAAGGAACCTACCCCAGAGGCGGACCTTCCTGGAGAAGGTGGGAAGGAGAGCACTCATCCCACCCCAGCTCCTATAGAAGAGCCAAAGACAATTGCTGACAATTTCCCAGAGAACTTTGGCAGCATGCAAGACCTTCAGATCCATGGACATCAGCTGAAGAAGTACCCCACCAGTGACAGCCTGGATGAATATATGGATGAATGCTGTAGACTGAGTGAGGTAAGAAACACCTAAACTGAATCTTATAGCTAGGCCTGTCCAAATACCTCAGCCAGGGTTCAAGTCTTATGGTCTGTCACAAACCAGGACACATCTGAGTGAGTTAGAAAATCTCCTCTGAAACTGTTGTAAGCAGGAAATTTTGGGAATTGCTTGTTACGAACTCTTTTCATACCAGTGAAAGTCTGAAGTCATTCATATATATTTGGTTTGTGTAAGGATGACTAATGGCTCATGGAGACCTGATGTTTCAAAAAAACCTGGATTAGAGGATGGACTTGATTCTGGTCTTCAAATAAAGATTATGTAGTTAGTCATCGTCCTCTGATACATGGGAGGGGGATCAGAACACGGTTTCTTTTTCAAGGTCAGATTATTCCTGTCCCTGGGAACAACTGGACTGCTGTTGGGGTGTTCAAGTTTGGAAAGAACTTGCCTAAGGGGTAGCTCATTCTTGTCCAGCCCTGCCCTGTCCTTTTGACTTAGCTTTCTTGAATAACAAGTGAGCAGAGGACCAATGCCCAAATCTGAATCTTTGCTGGGCTGGAGATGGGCTGAGCATGGAGATCTCATGCTAACCCTCCAGCACAGCTGTGATGGAAACTCCTGTATTCTGAGACTGACTGAACTCTAAAGGTATATTTTCATCACTTTCCCCCTTGCTGGGTACACCTTGGAACTGACAGGAGAATAAAAAGCCTGACTGGTGGCCTTCTCTCAAGGTGGATGCTATGAAGCCCCCAGTTGCTGCCTTGCCTGTCCACTGTAGTGGCTTCCATGAGCCATCAGCAGAAAGATCTAACTGGGAGGGGCTGATTATTGACAGAGAGACAGCCCAAAAAGCCCCATGAGCAAAAGGAAAGGAGGAGGCAGGCTAAGTTGATGAGGGTCACGCAGACACACCAAAAATATCCAACGGTGCATCATGGGGATTTCTTTTCGGGGCATTCATTGCGGTAATCGTGATGAATTGGAATGGGAGATGGGTGGGAGGAAGCCAAGTGACAAGTGCTGTGTGCTGTGCATATAATTTCACCATGACCTCTCTGCCTGGGCCCTGAACCATCAGGCGATGGCCTTCCTCTCCAGCGTGCCAAACCCTCCCGAGCAGGGAGGAAGGTCAGGGATGGCCCATCTTTGTTAACAAGGCGTATCGAGGCAGCACAAGCACCACACAGTCCAACGCAGCAACCTCTTCCTCCCCAGAGCTGTCTCAACAGCTCAACACACGGCAGATGTCTATTTTGCACCGTTCCCAAACAGACAGCAACCTGGCCTTTGGACAGGGAGTTCAAAATAAAAAGGACTGGAGCAGGACAGTTTGAACACAAGGAGACTTTTTTATAAAGTCACCTAAATTCTCCACCATGCTCCAGAGGGTTTGCAGCCAGCTTGGCCTTGTCTGACAGCTCTGGCTGCCCATGCAATCCCTTTAAATCCTTTGTGAAACAGGGCCTCAGTTTCCCAAAGGAGAGCGTTTAAATAAACAAGAGAATAAATTAGAAAGGAGCTGAAGAGGAAATGAAGCTCTTGGTGGCTTATCTCCCCTCCTTTTTAATATCCTCACTGGCTGAGTGCTAAAGCCCTGTGCCCCAGAGCACTTTTCTTTGTTTGTTTTTTCGAGTTGTATAAATACAGCTGTGACCGCCATGCTGGGGAAGTTTGCCCCTCTTCACAGAGCACCTCCAGGGTCTCTGTGTCTCAAGAGCAACGCTCTTCAAACCTGCTGAGATGCCAGGGAGCACCCAGGTTGACTAGAGCAAGAAGTTCCCTCCCAGCTGCTGCAGCTGCAGAGCCTTCTGCTCCCCCCAAACCTGCACAAGGCTGGCCTGTCCTCACTGTCCTACAACAAAGGCAGGACAGAGTGAGACCCACTCAGATCCAATGTCCAGATGATCATCTGCCCATAGAACCGGTGGGTGCATCGTGGTTCACCCCGGCTGAGGCTCTGCCCCAGGTTTACTCTGTGGTTGTCACATTCACCCTGTTAGATACAACATGGTACTTAGGAGCCAGTCTCTTTTCTAGTCTGGTGTCATCTTGGGGGGCTCAGATACCCCTGGAAATGCAAGCAATATTGTCTGAAAGACAGGAGGCCATTACAGGGTATTCCCAAGCTGCTTGGCAAAGAACATGGCAAACCAAATCATTCCATCGAATCAGTTTCCAGTGCATTAAATTCACCTTGATAACGATGCAGGAGTGTGCTTACACTGGCTTAGGTTAAATGCCAAGTGAGAGCATTGTTTAATTACAGGTGACAGCAACTTCCTCAGCTATCCAGCTGGTTTTGGGTATACAACTGGTAAGTTGCAGGGGAGCAGCTAGCTGTGGCAATGCTGATGGCACTGTGCTTACTGGCACGCCACAGCCGAGCAAGGAGTGAGCCTCTGGGTGAGGATGTCCCTTGATGTCCTCCCGGCCTCCCTCACTGCTGAGGCCACCTCCAAGAGAGCAGGAAGGAAACTGTTGAAAGAGAGAGATTGAAAATGACCAAATGTTTTGTCCATTTGGATTCATTGGGTGAATGGCTTTGGCTGAAAATATACATCAAATCATTTCAGTCTGGCATTTCTCAAACAAAGGTTTCTGATCTTTTGTTTTGAACTGTCGTTATTTTGAAACTTGCCTACGTTTAGAAAGATGAAAGAAAGTGGAAGCTGCCAAACAACGAGTGAAAGAACTTTGAAGCCTAAATAAAAACATTTCCTTTTAAGCCAAATTAAATGGTTGGGGTCAGTTTGAAGATACATAGCTTTTGATGCTTTGCTTTGCAAACACTTCCTCACCCTCCATGAAGCTTACATTTAAAGTCGGCCCATACCCCTAGAAGAAGACAGAGGGTGGGGGCATTGTGGTCATTTAATGAAAAAAAACAAAACAAAACCCCCAAACAACCGAAAAACCAACATCATTATTTACACAGTGCTAATTATTCTGGGCCAAAGCAGTCAAAATACTGCTCTGTAGAGAGTGGTACGGTTCAGGGGAAGGATGGGGCAACCTGTGATGCTCAGCCCTGTAGCCTGTGCGTGCCACTCGAAGGAAACCAGAAGATATCAGTAAGCGCAGCCCCTCCTGGATGGAGAGCAGGGTGGAGCTGTCAGAAATACACAGCACGATCCCTCTCTTTCCTGTTATTCACAAGCCTTTTGGTGCTGTCAGCTTCCAGTGACAAATGCTTCCCGCTCAGCTCGTGGCGTCACTAATCGGTTGCTCCGAGCCCACGATGGGAGGGTTGTAGTTACATTCCGTGGCGGTCGGGGCAGTGAGCGTGCTGCCTGCGTACTTGGCCATGGAAACACGGTAGGGAGTGGGCAGGGAGGGATTTAAGGGAGGATGGAGCATGGTACAACTCAGAACCATCCCCAGGAGAAAGCGAAGAGCATTGCATGAAGTGCCGAAACCTGAGTCGCTGCAAGAAACACCAGCGAGCTCTCGTCTGAACGAAGAGCTCCACCTGCACACCAGTCCTGCCCATCAGCTTTGGTTCCTGCTACCAGTTCCAGCCTGGGACGGTTTTCCATTGAGGCCAGATGCTGAAAAGCCAAGTGCAATGCATCAAAGTAACAGGTCAAGGCTGAAAATTGGGCAGGACAAAGTGCTAATTAGATGATCAGAAATGGAAGTTTTGATTCTACCTCAATGGCACAAGAGGCTTGAAAAGAACTGGCTTCCTTGCAGCTCTCACTGACCTTCAGACCTTTCTAGTGCTCAGATGCTGCAGTGAGCACGATGTTACACCCCCACAGAAGGAGAAGGGACAGGCTCCCATCTCTGCAACTCTGGTGGCTTCAGAGAAAAAAAACACATGTGATTTTACACCAGTCAAAATATTGACTAGAGAGCTCTAAATAAACCAAAGTCCCCAGTCTGGATGCTGATCCTGTATTTTTAAGCTTCCTAAGATATCTATGATGGTTTATTGCCAGTCAGCTGAAAACCCATTCCCAAAACTTAATTAGGTGAGCACTCACAAGGCCAGAGATTTTATTTTTTTAGTTCCATGGGTAATCAGTGCAGTGCACCTTAACTCTGCAGGGTCAGACCCACAGTGGGAGTAACTCAGGACAGTGTAGCTCAGAGCCTTGGATTCCTTTTCATTCAGCTGAGGCTCTGACATACCTTAAAGCAAAAAAAACCCCAAACCCTATTTATACATTATGTTGTTACTTTCCTAGTGCAACTTTAACCATCTGATTCATAAATTGTCTCTGTCTCATCCTCTGCATCTTCACCTTCAAAAAAGCAGGTGAGATGTTTTTTCCTTCTTTGTGGGTTTCATCAGCTCAAAAACAGGCACATGGCTTTTGTTCCAATACTATTTGATACTCCTCATCTGGGCAACGGGGAAAACTTCAGTCCTGTTAGGTGAAGGTGTCGGGAAGCTTCAACTGGGAGGATGGAGACTGGAAGAGACTCATCCTGGAAAATGTTTGCAGTTTTCCTGTGGTTGCTCATCCTCCACTGCTGGCATAAAACTCTGTTGCAGGTGCTGAGAGGAAAATATTTAGACCAGAATGTGACAGAGCAAGTTCTATGCTGCACATGGCATGACCAGAAGAGATAGCGAGGGCTGTTTAGGTTTTTCCAGTCTATGGAAAAGAAAGTCCTGGAAGGGTCCCTTGGGGGGAAGCAATTGCTTTGGGGGCAACCAGCTGAATTACACACATTTTCTGTATTGTATGCCTACCATATCTGAGCAACCTTGATGCTACTGGGCAGTGTGGTAGGTGAAGTAACCCCCTTAAAAAAGGCTTTTACCCTTGCATGCTGACCACAGAGGCTGGGCAGACACCACAGGCGCTGCCTGATTTGCCTTTTGCTCATTTGCACTTGCCAGGATGGCTTCAATAAAATGCAAATTAATTTCCTATTAAATAGCCCAAACTGCCTGCGCTGAGCAGCCTCTGAAGGATGGCTGTGAAACAAGGGCTTCCAGCACACTGTGTCCAACCTTCAGTCTGGTTTAGGTCCTCCACAGAGGTAAATCCCCCTTGCTCCAAGGCCTGGAGTAACCGGGGACCTGCATTCCCAGGAGCTGGAAGTTCTCCCTAACTTTTGCTAAGAGCCAGATTTTTTCCATGCCTGCCCAAGACACCTTTGCTTTCAAGTGCCTTCCCCCCTAGGCACAAAGCAATGGAAATCTGAGCAACTGTCTCTTCTCCTACCCTGCCTGTTTTGCCCTGCAAACCTAGCAGCAGCAAACACAAAGCAGGACTTTACAGTGTTACAACTGGATAAATATGGAACATAAAGTGGGTCCCCGCCTGAAAGAGGCAATAGTCAAGTGCTTCCTGCTCTCTCCCCAATCCTGAGGTTACAGCCAGATGTTTTCCTCTTCCCTAAGAGTTCCTCTCTCCCTTTTGTAGGCTTCCCTTGTGTTTCTGCAGCTATAGAAGGGGTTGGATATGGCTCACTGTCTTCATAGGGTGATACAAATGTGCTATCAGTGAAATAACAGCAAACCAGCAGAAAGGGAAGTTGTTAAATGTGCAAAAAGATGGAACAGAATGGCAGAAAGCCTACATTTTCAAGGGGAATGAAGAGCTTTAGATGACTCATTTTGGGACAGCTTTAAAAAACCACAGATTTTCAGAAGCTAATAGTCACGTGCATTTCTGAAAAATCATGCTCCTGGAGCTGGGCACCCCAAAAACCCTGGCTGCTTTTAGATAAATTGGTTATAATGCATTTGATTCAAGCTTTTCCCAGCAGGAACCACGTGGGCTTTGTTCTCCCTGTAGGTCCTGCGGCTGCCCCTTTGCACTGCACAGAAATGCTAAAAACTCAGTTTTATGGCTGAGTACCCTTTGTTTTCCCAAAGTTTCTACAGGCTCTGCCCGAGAGGAAAATAAAAGTCATGAATGTGAATGACTGGTTGGCTTGGAGTCATATGATTTCATGTGACCTGTGTCCCAACCTCAGACACAAAAGCATCTGGACGTAATAATACCTGTTTATAAATAACATTGTATCATCATTTGTTTAAAAAGAAGTAAATCCTAGTGTTGATTATTTTTGAACACACCATGAGCTTTCTGACATAATGAAAATACAGGAAGAGTCCCAAGGCTGGCATTTCCCCAAAAATGTAGATTGTTGTGGGAAAGGAGACAGAGTAAGCTTCCTGCTTTTGTAGAGGGGACTTATTTTTTTGAAGTAAGATAAACTTAGAGCACTGCTTTTGTAAAGATCGAGGCTTATTTTACTTACTGCTATCACACACACATCGGCAGGCAGGGCCAAGGTGGAAGTGAGCCTCGGCGTGTCTTTGTTAGCACGTTCTGCAGAATCCACTTGCAGAGCAGGAAGAGGACACTTTGCTGCTCCTGGGGAAGTCCTGGGGCCAAAAAAAGGCAAGGTACAGAGCAGGAGAGTGGGAAGCACCGTTGCCTGTCCTGTGTCTATCTCCAGCTGAGCAGTAGTCTATCTCTGCAGGTCCTGGGTGGGGAGACATCAGCGGTACAGGGTATCTGGCCATAGCCAGACAGCTTGATCCCATGGGATTTCTTCAGGCAGCTCCTCATGACTGGGAAAGTAGCAGAAGGGGATGTGAGTTGGGATCTGCTAAAGGCCAGTGGAAAGATGTTCTTTCACTTTGGCACCTTGGTTCAGGCACACGTCCCTTTTACTTAGCCACCAGTGGTGAGTTTGGTCTGAGTTCAGCTGGACCTTAATGGTTGCAGATTGACAAAGGCAAACAAAACATACCCCCAAGCTGGTCACATAGCAGCAAATCACTGTGACCTGGAGTACTGTGTCCAGCTCTGGAGTCCTCAGCACAGGAAGGACATGGACCTGTTTGAACAGGTCCACAGGAGGCCACAAAGATGCCCAGAGGGCTGGAGCACCTCTGTTTTAAAGACAAGCTGAGAGAGTTGGGGCTCTTCAGCCTGAAGAAGAGCAGGCTCTGGGGAGACCTTATAGCAGGTTCCAGTACCTAAAAGGGGCTACAGAAGAGATAGGGAAGGGCACTTGATCAGGGAGTGCTGAGGGATAGAACGAGGGGTAATGGTTTTAAAATAAAGAGGGAAGATTTAGATTAGCTATTAGGAAGAAATTCTTTACTCTGAGGGTGCTGAGAGTGGAACAGGTTTGCCCAGAGAAGCTGTGACTGCCCCATCCCTGGAGGGGTTCAAGGCCAGGCTGGCTGGGGCTTGGAGCAACCTGGTCTGGTGGGAGGTGTCCCTGCCTGGGGCAAGGGGTTGGAACTCAATGATCTTTAGGGTTCCTTCCAACCTGAACCATTCTATGATTCTATGAGATGTGCTTTTGGGTAGGAGCCAAGCTCAGCCTCAATACATATAAGCATGACTTTCACGGAGGGCAATGGTCTAAACGAGCCATACTAACCCCAGTCACCTATCCCATGCTGTAGGACTGTGTTGGTAAGCATGCCATGGCCAGTAAAAGACAGAAATTTGCCTGGGAAGGTGAACTAGGAAAAGGCCATCACAAGTTTTACCTCTGCATCAGCCTGTGATCAGAGTGCCTCTGATGGAGCATCTTGCTGGGTAATCCAGAAAAGAACTGCTCAAATCTGGCTCTAAACAAAGCCTCTTGCAAGAGGAAGCCTGAGTGTCTTTGCCACAGCTCACATGACTGTAAGGACTCTCCATTGCTATAAAGGAATGCGCTGTTACTCCGTGGTCTGAGCTGTATTGTCATTGCAGGTGAACCAAGGTAACAGCAAAGTCCTGGGGTCTGGTCTGGGGTACCTAGAACACATTTGCCAACTGATTGAGAAGATTGGGCAGCTGCAGGAGCACAACCTGCGTCTTCAGAAGCAAGTGTGCAGCTTGCAGGAAGAGCAGAAGATGAGACAGATCAAAGAGGTAAGCAGATGCCACAGTATCTTCCATTAAATGATATATTCAGAGCCCAGATGGAAAGTTCCCCATTAGAGAAGATGCTGATTTACTGGACCCCACACTCACATGAGGTGGGTGCTCTGGTCTTCAAGGAGACCACAGTGGGCTCAGCTTCCTCTAGGGTGGACTTGGGTTTCTTGTTCTGTTTTGCTTCCCACATGGGCTTGCTTCTATTGAGTTTAAAAAATGTCCCTCTCACCTCAGGTGATGGCCATGCTCAAAGTCAGCAGCTTTTACTTCTCCACAGTTCACAAGAACACATCTCCCCCATCAATGCTATCAAAACATTTCCATGAACCTCCTTAGTGATTGTGTTCTGAATGAAAAGCTCTTTCTTTCCCTTCTCATTTTGAACTGTCAAAATCCCAGGATTTCCCACAAACCAGACACAATGGGAAAGAGTAGCCGTGGTACCACTACCCAAATCCATGCTCTCTTTCCCTTCCCACGTTTCTGAGTTACCAAATGAATCTCTGACATGAAACTTCTCAGCGTTTCTATTTGGTTTTGTTGGTTTTTTCTTTTTTTCTTTTTTTTTTTGCCAGCCAGAGCTAGCTGGGGAATTTGGCTGAAATTTGCAAAACATTTCTGTGTCCACCTAAATGCCTTAGGCTGGACATTAGGAAAAAATTCTTCCCAGAAAGAGTGGTCAGAGCCTGGAATGGGCTGCCCAGGGAGGGGGTGGAGTCCCCATCCCTGACTGTGTTTCAGAGTCGATGAGATGTGGTGTTGAGGGATCTGGTGTAGGGGAGAACTTTGTAGAGTGGGGCTGATGGTTGAACTCAGCAATCCCAAGGGTCTCTTCCAACCTAAATGATTCCACGTTTCTAAACAGCATTTTTTTTAGCCCCTGTGTATTTTTTTTCCAGTTCTCCCCCACGCCTGCTTTTCAGTTCTTTATCTTTGACCATCACACCACGTTTCTAGCTTTTTTCCTTCCTTCCCTTTTTATTTATTTTATCACCCCCAAAGGAACAGGAGGGGGTTGTCACACTCAGCTATTTCTTCCCAGCCATGCTGTGGTGAGTCTTTTATTCTCCCGACGGCGTCATTCCTCCCCTGGTGCTGCTCTCCCACCTGCTGGGACTGGATCTGCAGTAGGTGACCGACTCCTCCTCAGAGCCAAAGCCAAGTTGTGAGTCAGGTTGCAAGCAGCGTAGCCCGTCATTTCCATGTACCCATCTCTCACGCTCAGAGGAATGCAGCCTCCTACATAGAGCCTGGGAATTGTTAACACATTTCCTGAAGCTTTACAACTGTGAGTCATGGCTCAAAGTAACTCTTCCAAGCTGCAAATTCAGGGTCAATTCCTCATCTGGTGTTATGTGCCCCCTCCTCCCAAGCTCCCACTAAAAAGGCAGGCACTGTGCTTTCATTTAAATATATGAAACTTTGGTCTTTTTGGTATTTTCTAAGAACTCTCAGCAGTGCTTTCTCAGCTGCCTTTGCCCATTCAAGTGGGGAATAGGACCCCCAGGTGTCATGTTCAGCATTTGCAGTGTGCTCTACAAAACAGATCACCTGAGGGTGATCTCTCTCAGGTGGATGGGATGTCTATATCTCTTATTTTCCTCTGTGGAGTCATTGCATTGTCATTCTTGCATAGAAGAGAGATGCTACTACCCCAGTTTACCATGAGACATGGAGGTTGCAGTCCACATCACACTTTGGTAGGTGTCCTAGGGATACCATCCAAACCATGCTCACTCTCCCAGCAGACTATGAGCATGGAAATGTTTCCATACTCCAACACATGGCTAGGGAAGACACAATGCCAAGAGCAGAGATGGGTTAGTATGGTACTAAGAGCTGGTCATCAGGAATATAGCTGGCCAGTGCTCCCAATGCTGTTTTGAGAGCTGTGCAGGCATTGCCACAGAGATGGATGACATTTCCAGAAGCAGTCAGATGGTGCAGGTTGCTGAAGCTGACAGAGCTGTACTGATTTACTCCATAAAGTACCAGGCAGTTTTGATCGCAGGAAGCTGAAGGCACTTCATCATTCACAGGACTAGCCTTGACCAAGTAGGATGATGGAACACTTTGAAACCTTTGTTCAGCATAACTTTTCTAAGCATGTCTTAGAAACATTTTATCTTTTGCAAAATGCTGTGCGGTTGCAGAGAACAGCTTTTGCCAGCAGAATCGTGGATCTTTAAACAAACAAAAACCCATACAAACAAACAAACAAACAACAAAATATAAAGATATATCCTCTTTTACCTTTGCTATGAACCTCCTGGATCTTAACATCTTATGGATATTATGAATATGACCTTATGAAGAGACCTCCCAGACGTAACCACAGCAGGTGCTGCCGGGTACGGTGTTGATCCTGGGGCAGAAAGGGAACACAGTTACTCCATGTCCTTTGTTTTACAAGGAGGTCTTTAATGTCCTGGGCCAAAAGCAGCATCTTTCATCAGATTTTTCAAAGCATGAGCTTCCCACCCACTCTTGTGCAACATGTTTGTGCAAGGTACAAAATCTCCCCTTCCCACCAAACAGCAGCTGAAGTAGCACATACAGAGAATCTCACTGGTAACATGTAAGAGAACTATGGCACCCCATCAATAAAAATGCAAGATACTGCTGCCTGTGCACATTCCAAAACAAATAACATTATCTTAAAATGCAAGTCACTGTTATAACAGATTGGTTTATTTACACAAATGCCTTACCCGAGCAGCTCTGTGTTTAGAAACTTGTATACAACTCCTTCTGGGAAACAACCCCTAAAGATGCTGAGTGTCAGGCAACTCAACTTAAGCACCAATGAACCCATGGGGGAAAAAAAGAATTAAAAAATCCCAACCCACACATGAAAAAGTCTCCATTGCCAACTCCAGGCTCCTCAGCCTTTTAGAGAGTTAAATAATTAGTCTGGGTGCTGATGGGTCTCAGGACAAAGCTGGAATGGTTGCAATTTGTGTGCAACATCACCCTGCATGGTTACCTGAGAGTCTGCATACTTTCTTTCTGTCTGGTGTAGGAGTATCTTCTGCAGCATTGCTCCTGTGGAGCTGCCAGCTTCTTCTTCAACTCATACCAAGACAGGAAGGCATTGTTTGCTGGGAGGAGCAGACCTTACAGCCTCTTTGTTCAGACTGGAAATGCTTCGGATCTTTCCATCATCCCAGAAATAGGTGCAAACACTGAAAAGCTGAGCAGCTGCAAAGGTGAGTACAAATACCTCTGATCTGCCCACCTGCTTGACCAGCAACTTCTTCTTCCCTGGGAAAGACAGATGGGAACAGAGGAAGGTGTTAGTGGAACTCTGGAAAGCTAAGAGATGTGTTTTAAAATACTTTGTCCACACCTAGGATTTTCACACTTGCTTCTCCATATGTGTGAAGCAGGACTTTTTGCTCTGCAGCTGTGGCTACAAAGATTAGGACAAATGCATTACAAAATGGGCCTCTCTTTTGGAAATTGGTGGTGTCCCTCCCCGTGGCTTTAAAATCCTTCCCCCAGCCAAGGTAGGATTTGATCTAAGATGGAAAGCCTTACGCCTGTTCTTAGTCTCCTGCCCTCCCAAGCAGGCACAGAACACATTCCTGGAGGATGACTTATTCTATAGACCAAGTGGAAATAAGCCCCAGCTGCAAAGCTTGGATCCAGAGACCAACTTTTCCAGAAGGCTGAGGAAGATTGGGCTCACCCTAATGATGATAAAGCCAACTGAAAAGTCTGGAACCAATGTTAGATGTGGACCAGCCCGTTGATTAGTTTATTGCAAACCCTGGGCTCTAGCCTGCCTCTAATACCTGGCGAAACGCAGGACATCAATGCACCTCCTAGCAGGATTAAGCCAGTTTAAATGGTCTTTGCAATTTCTAGTGCTGAGACTCAGAAAAGCTCTTTCCTGGCAGTTTCAGGGTAGGTCTGGAAGGAAAATAAGACCACAAGGTAGACATTAGAAAGTCTGCTGTGGTTGAATACTATTATTTACCTTCTTTCTACTGAAGTGTGGCATGAAAACACATGAGGTCTCATCCCACCATTAAGTCCTTGGGTTCTCATCCCATTTGAGGTCACAGCTTGCTGGCAGCAGTGCCCTGAGGCCATCCTAGCAGGATGCTGCTGAGAAATGTGAGCAAGTCCTTGTGTTTCATTACAGGAAGTGAGAGATACCCGGAATCAGGAAACAGCCAGCTGATGGCGGGGCTCAGGAAGTCGTCAAACAATAGGAACAACAAGGAGAATGAGTTCAGAGAAGCCAGTAGCACGGCTGAGGGGCAGGCTTTTCCGTCAAAGGACCCTGCAGTAAGAAAGGTGAGTGATAAACTTGGAGCCTGACTCCCAAGTGGGACATGTGGGTGATGGAGGGAGAAGTTCTGCTCAAGCAAAGCAGAGTGGGATGCCAGGAGAACAAGCCAACCACAACTTGCTGTTGAATGAGGCTGGGGCAGTGAGATTAAACCAAGCACACGTTCATTACCATCTATAAAAATTTCAATGTGTCAGCCCTTAGCCAGTAACACTTATTACCAGACTGGCAGCACATCAGTGTAATTAGCTCCAGTTCCTAAAGCGTGTTTCAGGGAAACCGTGTCACTGAAGCCCAAGAGAGATGTGAGGAATGCTTTTCCCCTCCCCTTCTTTCCCATCGTTTGTGGCTGCCTCAGCACTTTCAGGTTCTGATGGAAATCATAAGTGCTGAAATGCCAGGGCAGAGGCTCTAATCAGAATATTCCCAGCCCGACAGGAAAGAGGAAGGAGTAGGTCTGTCATGGGAAAGACCTTCTCATGAAATTTCCACCCTGAAGTTGCAAATAAGTTCACAGAAAAGTTTTGCAACTTAAGAAACCAATTCAAGGCTGAATCCTGGAAGGTGCTCCGTGCTCTGGCTTGTGTGCAGCCAACTTTTGGAGTATGAGCACTATTGTAAGCACTTGGGAAGCCCTGGTGGCTTCACGGGATGGCAGAATCAAGATCCACACTGGATCCTCATGCTCTTTTGTTATACCACACCTTAGTATTGTCACTTAGTGTTGCATTTTGTAACCTGAGCATGAAATGCCCCATTTACTTCTACAGTCAGGTACTTCATGGGAACCCTGCTACGCTAGTCCCCAGCCTACCAGGTGCTGTACACATGAGCTAGCAGTCTAAATACAAAAGAGAAGCCAGAGGTGGAGGAGTAAAGAGGGGACTATCACACGCATGAGGGACTGTATCGTAAAGAGATAAAGACTCAACCAAGGCCATAGGTGGGTTGCAGGGCAGAGCTGAGAGCAGAGAGCCCTGTCTGTTCCCAGCACTGTGAGATAGTCTTGTTATTTATCAATGTATTTGCCTTTTGTTTTTAGGGTCTGGACGTGAGCAAGAACATCTCGGTATGTACTGTCTTTACAGAATATATTTAACTTGTAACTCCATTATCATGGACCAACTGCTGAGGCCTCCAAAACCCTTCCACAGCACACGTTAATCCTAGCAGTAAACACAAAGGTTTGATATTTTCATGAGTAAACAGTCTCACTTAGGGGCAATTAACTCAATAGCATAGAAACCGGTGTTGCAGTTTTCGGCTGAGCCTGTGACTTCATCTGGAGTTTTGAAATGAAAACTTAGCGGAGCCCCAGGAAGAGTTACTGCAATTGGTTCTGCCTGGGTTGGTGCCTGGGGCTGGGCAGCAGCCAGGCTGTGCTCCCAAGGTGGCCACAGCTCCTGGAGCAATGGCTCTGCTGGTGGCACAGTGGGACAGCACCTCAGGACAAGGCAAAACAATGCCCTGAATGTGACGGTGGTTTGAGAACTTCACTGAAACGAAACGGGAATTGTTTCTCCCCGTTATGCTCATCCTGGGGCATGATCTTTTTTCTTCTTTTCCCAAAGTTTTCCGGCCACTAGGAAATTTAAAACATGAGATGTTTGGATGCGTGGCTCCTTTTTCAGTTCCTAAGTCCAGATGAGCTCAGCCTGAGAGAACAAACATTAGCAGGGGGGAGGTCTCCTGAGACTCCCTGACCTCCTGATAATCTCTATTAGCATTTCAAATGCAAGTGCCCAATTGCTGTGGCTTGTAGACGTGACAGGGAAACAAAGGCTTGACCTCTTCTAATTCACCGTCCTCAAAAGTCACCTCCGTGAAAAGGGTTGATACCAACGCACCTGGCCTGATAGAAAGGAGAAGGGAGTCAGGCTGCTTTTTTGGGTTGTTTTTGTTTGAAAGCCGCCCCCCGGGTGCATGTGAGTAGGTAGGAAACCAAGCCCATCTTTTCCTTTAGTACATCCTAACAATAAGGAGAGACGTGCCTTTAGGCAGCAACTCCTCGGCACTCACCAGTGAAGTGCCCTCACTCTCTGAAACCGTGAATCAGAAAGAACAGCAGAGTCCTAAAAGTGTTACCAAACAAAATACAAACAGGATGGTGTTACCGACCGTTGATCCATCCTGTCTCGCTGTGTCCTGGACAGGTAACAGCCTGGCCACTGGGCATCATCGCAGGGTCTTAAAAATTCTTTTGTGGGACCTGATTCCATCCAAAATAGAGAAGCTCCCCTCTTCCCACCACCCTGGAGCACCCCAAAGTATCATATGTTGGACAGATAGGGTCTGCCAGCAGCTCAGCTTGCCTCTGGTCCTTCAAGTTGTGGTTTCTTTTTGCTCCCTAGGGTGAGAGCCACGCTTGGGGGAGAATGAAAGATTTGATGAGGAAGACACGTCTGAGAAACCAGAACAAGCTGGGGCTGTCCTCTGCTGCTCTGAAGAGGTCCTGCCCGCAGTTGTACAGGTAAGGCAAAGCTGTGGGAGATTTTCACTTAGTGGTGGGAGACTTACCTCTGGGTGTTCCTGGCTGGGGAAGACCCTTCCTCACCTCTCTCCATTCCATATGGTGGTTCTGGCCAGCACAGCCATTTGCTTCTTTTATGCCTAGGTGCTCTGAGGTCCCAACTGGATAATGTTACCTCTGTGAAGAATAATGGAAATACTAGGGTCCCTAAAAGAAGGTGCTTATCCCCAACAGGGTCAAGGGGATGTAGACAATTAGCCAGAGCCATTCTTTAGCCTAATTATTTGCCTTTCTGCTCCCCCCTGAGCATTACAGTCGAGGTTAACGCATTCCTCTGTCCACCTTCACACCTTTCATCCAGTGGAACAATAACCTGTAGAACATTTAAGGTGTGATGGGATGCTTGGGATCAGCTGGAAGGTCTCCTGTCAGAGGAGATGGAAGTTTGCTGAGCACATGCTTACGGGTGGGACCCACTTCTTGCACTCGAGGAACATGATGGCTCAGGTATTAGGTTTCATTTCTATTAAGAGATCCCTGATGGTCCTGGGGACTAGTTTATCTACCAGGCTAGTTACATGCTAGTATATGGTTTACTATATACATTTATACTGTGTGGGGCACATCTGTCTGAGCTGATGACAGCACTGCCAGCTACCCCTTGCACAGATATTCCCTGTGCACTTGCCAAGTCCTCCCAGCTTGTCTGGCGAATTTGGAGCAGTTTTGTATGTAATCAGGTAACAGGAAGAGCCTGGGTATGTTAGTCACCAGAGCAGGAGCATTACGTGGAACTGAGCTCCTCCCTGTGTTTTTTCAGCTGAGGTCTCAGTAACCTTGAGCCAAACAGCTCAAATGTGCTTAAACCCTCCTCAGGTTATAGAGGGGGTGATGGTGGGGAAATGGCAGTTGTTTAAGCACTCAGGAATGTCCCATTGTTCCCCTTAGACAGCCTGTACCTACCTTACAAAATGCATAAGGGAACTGGGAATCTTGTAATTACAGCTGGAAAGAAAAAGGCCAAAAGCCCTCTGTAGTTCATGGAGTGATTTTTCCAGCTGGGAAAAGCTTGTTTGGGGCCCAAGCACACATAACAGGCAAGCTTCCTCCTATTGTTTGGGAAACTGAAAGAAACACAAAGTAGGAAGAGATCAAACAGTTCCATCTAAAATAGGTGGTGAACCAGCTGGGGAAAAAATACATACTCCTGTGAACCTTCCCTCTAAACCTGAATAGAGCCAGGACTTTATTTGGGCTTCAGAAAAGTCCTGTCTCTGTAATCTGCCACTTGGACCTTTTTTCTGCTGTGCAGAGGACCCCGCATGAGAATTGCAGGCTAAATTGATAGACTTTGAAGGAAGGGCCAGCCCAAGAGCTCCTGAAAGAAATAGCCTTTGCTGCTTTCACATGTATACTGGACAACTACTACTGTTGTAGAAATGCTGTACAAGAAGATGCCAAACAACTTTTTCACCTGGGTATAACTGGGCAGTCCCAGAGATCTTGTACCCTGATTTTTCCTGGCTGCTTTCTGTAGCTGATGAACAGCCTTTTCTTTCTTTCACCAACTTTCTTCTCCTGTATATCTACATAAAACCCTTGCCTCTACTCACACCCCTGAATCTCTCTCCATTGCCTCTTCTCCTTCATCCTAGACCCTGTTCCCCAGCCCTGTCTGTGTTTGCTCCTGCTCTTCTTGCCCCAAGCCCTGCAATAGCATCACACTGACATTGGGCTTCTCGCTGGTGCTTGGAAAAGCTGAGCACCTCACTCCTATGGCATTATGGAGATGTAGTTGCCCTCAGAGCTACTTTGAAATAAAAATTTAGGCTTAGTGGATCAATGACAGCCCTGCAGATGCTGCTGGACAGAAGGGCAGGTCCTTCCTACAGCAGCACCAGATGGGAAAGCAAGAAAGTTTCACTTGTCTGCAGGCTCTTGGCGAAGAAAACATTGAAGACTTGATACTTTCAGCATTTAAAGCAACCCTCTTTGTTGTAATCTATGAAACATGTTTGTCCCAGCTGGTCCTGTTTGTACATGCTGACAAATGGAATCAGCTGGCTTTTGCTTAGCTGGGCTTCCTCAGGCCCAGAGATGGTTCCCAAGGTCTTGAGCTGGAACTGGTTGGAGCCTGGTGCCCTGTATTAATGTACAGCTCTGAAGGAAGCAGAGTTGTTGCTTTTGACACCCAGTCCCCACCTGAGTCATTTGGGCAATTAGAGAAAGCCTCTTTGTTTTTGTTTTTGTAACTAGGTCAACGCAAATCCCCTTTCATGCTCCCACTCTGCCTGTGATGAATGATCTGCTCCAGGGCAGTTGTTTTGTTTTTATTCTCTTTTTTTTCTTTTTTTCAACATCCACAAAAGAATTCTCCTAGTAGAGAACTCGGTTCTTTCAGCAGGAGAGAGGAAGGCCTGCCAAGGTAAACATACTGGCACAAGACCAGGTGGTTTGTCATACATTGTGTTAAACAGGCCCGGGTTTTCATTTCATTTTCTTTTTCCTGCTAGTACATTTACTCCCGCAAAGCAACGTCTGTTTTGTGCAAAAGGCCAGAACAGGCTGAAGAATGACATGATCCCAGTGTTATGAACTTGAGCAGCACATAGACCCAGGTCTTACCTATGGCAGAAGTAAATCTCTTCCCCAAATCATCGTAGACTGATGCCTCCAGAAAGGGCAAGGAACTTACTTCCAGCTCAAATGACGCCCAAGATGAGAAATTTTTGCCTTTCCACTGTGGCTGGTTTTAGTGATAGAAAACTGTTCTCAAGTGATAGCAGAGCATCATATGGTCAAATACTTGCCCTTGTTAGACAATTAGGTATCTGATGCGGCTTTGAACAGTGAGGAGAGAATCCAGCCTGGCAGCCTGACTTGTTCTGCAGGAACTTACCTTGATGAATTTTATTGACTGAACTTTGCTACTCCAACTAATGTTATAAAACGTATGAAATTGTCTCTGGCTGGATTGCATCACAATTGCCCAAAATCCAGACTCCAGGAATGCACTGACACCTTCATGTAATTTTTCCTTACTTCCTCTAGCTCTCTTTGAGGGCAAAAAGGCAGACTGGGCTGTACTGCTGTCTGTCTGCTGACTGTCCTGCTCCTTGCCGTGACTGCTGCTGGGCAGCAGACTGGTCAGGCAGTCATTCCATCCCTGGCAGAGCCATCTCAGTGAAAGCCATTGCGCTCAGAAAGCTTTTCCAATGCTTTCCCCAACCCTTTTCCAGGGCAGGATGTAAGCTGGGCCCTGCCAGGCTGGAATTCCTGTGGGGGCACCCCCAGCCATGTTATCTGGGGGAGCTGCACCATTAATGCAGCTGCGTGGGAACCAGCTGACCTCAAGTGATGATATCTTTCAGGGTAAGGGTGCTAGTTTCAGTTTGACAGCCACCAAAAGTGGTGCTGCTGTAGGAGGACAACTTTGTGGTTAGGGTGAAATAAGTTAGGAAGGGCAGGGCAGTTCCAACATTACAAAACCCATCCACAGTGCTGTCTAGCAAAGGCCAAAATGGGCCCTAGAGCTGCAGATCTGGATCTGAACACAAGTCCTCACATGGGAAATTACTACCAAGGGAGATCTCTGCACTCAGGGTTGAGAAGAAGCCAAGGAATTAAAGGGCAATATCAAGGCAGTCAAGTTTGACCGTTCCACTTTAAAAGAATTAAAAGCTGAATAAAAACAAAACAAAACAAATAGTACAAGGCTTAGATTAAAAAGAAAACAAATTAGTAGCTGGTGAAATAAAGAGTCTGTACCACATCAGTCAGGACTTTGAGCTGGAAAATTTTTCAAATCAGAGACTTAAGTATGTATTATTATTTGAAATAAATAGCTATTAACTATTTATTTTCTGTAAATAGCTTTGAAATACTGAGTTAAAAAAAGAAACAAAAAACCAAACACCCAAAAACCCCAAACAAACCCCAAAACTACAGCTTTTCTTTCCTCAACAGCAGCTATTTTTAAAAAGTCTTCCAAAAGGTTTGTATCTCATAAATCCTGGAGGCCTGAGCCTCCAACCATTACAACCAAACACAATGCATTACACTTATTTCAATCTTATGTGACAAATAACAACAAAAACAAGCTGGAGACAGTCTGCAGCAGCCAGCTTCACATTGCTCTCCAAAACATCTCCTTTCCTTCTTCTCACAAGAAGCTGTTTGTGTCCATCCATTACACTGTGACTCCGTTCCGAGGGCTGCATTTTCGTAGCGCTCTATTATTATTTTTTTTTATTGGATGCTGCCACAAATATTTGGATGGGATGGGGTTTGGAATTTCAAAGCAGCAAGGGAGAAGCTGCTTTGGGTGCCAGGTACATATGCACAGCACGCTAATGNCATCATCTTGGTAGCCCTGCCCTGGACTCTCTCCAGCAGTTCCCTGTCCTTCTGGAACTGAGGGGCCCAGAATTGGAGACAATATTCCAGATGGGGTCTCACCAGGGCAGAGCACAGGGGGAGGAGAACCTCACAGCCGTTGCCTTCTGACCACTGTCAGCTTTAATTGTATTTTTTCCCTTTGTAAAGGCCAGATATTATGTCTTCGGAGCTGAGGAAAACAGAGAGGAACTCCATGATCGTTCTGGGGCAAAATACAAAGAATGAGAACATATGGCCTTTCTGATAACCCAAGTCAAATGGAACAAGGTAAATTAAGTAAAGCAGCACGTGTTTCTTCGCGGGTTGGGGTTTGTTTTTTTCTGCCTCTTCTCAGCACGGTCCCGTTCCTTCATCCAGACATGCTCTAACATGCAAAGCTAGGAACAACTCAGATATTTGAAGTTCAAATTAAATGCATTTATGCCAGCTGGCTCATAAACTTTCATTTTAATTGTCCCCTACCAACAATTTAAAGGTATCTGTAGTCATACAGGCTACATCACACAGCCTTTTTACAAGGAGCATAGCAGCAAGTTCTTTTACCTGCAGTCAGTCAAAAACATATCCCCAAATTAAAAGCCAACCAGGCATCTTGGGAAAGAGACAATCTGCCCATAATCAAGACTAGAAGAGAACCAGGCTCAGCCCACAGGTTAAGCTCAGGGAGGGTTTCTCTGCATGATTGCACTCACTGTGTGCTTCTGTTTCAGAAAGGCAGAGCGGGAACACCAACGGACGCGAAACCAAGGACCCCAGGGTTGCTTCGTGCATCCTGCAGTTGTCAACGGAGCAACTCTGGTTGGAGCATCGGAAGGGAAAGAGAGAGGGGGGGAAGTTGAGAAGGGTCTGTGGATAGATGTGTGCTCGGCTTCATACGGCTTCGCTCCCGAAACTGAAATACACTTACGGAAACGAAGCCACGGATGAAAACCTCTGTTAGCACCTTGACTTTAAAAAAAAAAGCAAGATTTGGAAATTCTTCCTCCTTTATGGATTATGAACAGAATTTTCTGAAACACTGAAGCTTTTAAATTATCATTGCTTTCTGGGGACCTTCACTAGCCGAAATAAACTCAACCTTTTTTGGACACAGCAGTATCTAGAGGAGTGCCAGGGACATCCTGCATGGTGCAGAAGCAGCTGTTGGAAGGACAGTCTCCTCCCTCTGGGGGGCTCGAGTTGTCTCTGCTTGTCCCCAACACATCTCCTCCCTCCAGAGTAACATCTGGCCAGCTGTGCCATTTTACTGGAATCCAACAGGAAAAGCCAAGACTTCCTGCAAGGCCATTCCTGAATTCACTACCTTCCAATCCTTCTGCAGAGGCCCCTCAACTCCTACTTTTAAATGACAAGTTAAACCCTCTGGCTGTGCAGGTGGGGTAGTCACCCTGCTGTGTGGCTCAGCCTGTGCTCTCTCTGCTGGGAAAAGGCAACAGGGAGAGCAGAGCTGCAAGGCAGGGTTATTCAAATACATACAACCTTCACAAGCTGCTGTTCTTCTAGGCCACATCTGGTAGCCGCCTTATTGTCACATGCCCACTGATTTGGACTCAAGGGACATGCTTCTGAAGGTTCCATGGCTGCAGAGGTCTCTGCACACCGGCTGTTACTGGTACTAGCACAATAATTAATATACACAGAGTGAAGGTTTAAATAAGCCAACTTTGCCTCCTGTTAAAAGATCATTCTACCCCCTAAATGCAATTACAAGGGAGGCAATTACTGTTTAAGAATTCCTTCTCAACCCAAACTTGCCTGGGAACCAAGATTTGAGAAGCTGGCAGGAATGGATCAACTTCAGCAGGCTTAGCCTGTCAGTAACAGATACTCACCCAGATCAAAACCAAAGCAGGATCTCTTCTGAGGTTCAAAACACCCCAACCATGCTCTCCCAGGGCAGCTGTAGGTTGCGGGGCTGAGTGAAGACAGCAGCCCAGGGCCTGGTCTTCCAACACTCAGAAGGGTTGTTATTTAGCATCTCCAGGAAGGGAAAAAAAAAACCCCACCAAAACAAGTTCCAATTTAAAAAAAAAAAAAAAAAAAAGTGATCTGTGCTGACTCAAAGTTAGCACCCTAAAGTAGGTGCTGTGTTCAATGTTTCAGAACTGCTGCTGCAGGACTTGGTTATTCACTGTATATCTTGCTAGCTTCACCCAAAGCTAGAAAGATTTATAACTTGATTATTCTGTGAATAGTCTGTATATCTCCATAAATATAAATACAGGGGACTAAAATCCTGCATTAACTTACACCCTCCATTATCCCTCAAGCTTCACAGAGGCTGTAAGGAATGTGAATCAAAGCAAACCGAATTTAGAGCGTTCCAAGATGTAGCATCATGAACTGGTATTCACCACCTTCATTCATATTATAGGCTTATTGGTTTGTCTAGGCTAAAATGAACTAGCACTCTTTTTTTTTTTAATAATTGCAGCATTATATGAAATATATTCATGTATTTTCAGAAATAAATATATTTATAATGTGTAACATACTGTATAGTTCTCCACTCCAGGATGCAATGTTATACAAGCATAAGAAATTTAATAAAACCACCACAATTATGGTAATAGTTTCCAGAATTATTATTAACACCTGGGTTGCAGTATAGCAACTCCCACACAATATAAGTTTTCAGGTGAGCACAAATGATCAAGAAAGGAATTGTTACCTCCAAGTTTCAAAGAACTTCTTTAGCTCTGGCAAGGAAACAAGTTTGTTCTTTTGAGGCTGGTGCTGTTCTTGGAGACCCAGGGGGTGAGGAGAGTCTTTGGGAAATTCAGATAGGGGCGAGAGTGGATGTTTGCTTTGAGCAGCCCTGTGCTAGGTGCTGTTGCTGAGCTTTGCTTGCAAAGCTGGAGAGTGGGCGGACACAGGAGGACAGCACACGCCACTTCCAAACACTCTACCACCATTCTAAACACATTCTACCTTCCAAACACATTCTACCACCATGGGGAGGGTGAAGGCACTGGGGACAAAATGTGCTGGTGCTCGGCATCAGGGCTTCTTTCTGAAAATCTGAGTTCATTAGCAGCACTAGCAGGTGCTGGCTGGCCTCAGGGGTGCTTCTCAGCTTCTCCTTTAGTCACACCCCACAGCAGCCTCCTGGACACAGCCACTTTTCCTTCACCTGCAGGAGTCTAAGCCAACATCTACAGCAACACACACCACCATTAGTTCAGCTGTATAACCAGGCAGCATGGACTATAGCTAAAAGGAGGATGCTGACAACAGAAGCTACATGCAGTTACTCCAAAGAAAGTAAAGGGAACAGTCAACGAGACTCAGCTAAAGAAAGTAGAGGTCAACAAAAAAGCAGAGCCAGAAATCTACTTGTGAAGGCAGAAGAAGAATACACACTGTCAGGAAAGAAAGCTGCAGAACAGCAATGGAACCGTGGTAGAGGGGAACAGGCTGCAACCTGGGAAAACACACCAGATGAGGAAGCTTCTGTGTTGCCTGGCTTCCACCTTGTGGCAGTACTTCCCACAGACAACTTGCATCCCACTGCTGTTTGTTCCCTTCCCCTCCTGCTGCAGGCCAAACGGTGAGCCTGAACCATAGAATCAGAGTGGTTCAGGTTGGAAGGGCCCTTCAAGATCATAGAGTTCCAACCCAATCCACTAGACCAGGTTGCTGAAAGCCCCATCCCACCTAGTCTTGAACACCTCC
The DNA here is from genome assembly GCA_013400555.1 of Jacana jacana. Taxonomy (NCBI): domain Eukaryota; kingdom Metazoa; phylum Chordata; class Aves; order Charadriiformes; family Jacanidae; genus Jacana; species Jacana jacana. The sequence goes on along the minus strand of VZTM01010840.1, from coordinate 13,122 downwards.
TGGGACAGGGCAAGGCAACCTCTTCTAGTGCCTCGCCACCCTCGGGGGCAAGAATTAAATCTAATTCTTCTAATTTCTTCTCAGGAAGAAATCCTTCCTGAGATTGAATCTAATATAAACCTCCCCTCTTTCAGTTTAAAACCATTCCCCCTCATCTTACTACTCTGCTCCTTAAGAGTCCCTCCCCATCTCTCCTGTAGCCCCTCTAGTTGCTGGAAGGCTGCTCTGAGGTCTTCCTGGAGCCTCTCTGTTCCAGGGAGAGCAATCCCAGCTCTTTCATTCTGTGCTCCAGCCCTCTGATCATCAAGAAGACTCCCCAGAGGAGGTAAGGGAACAGAGTTCACTTCTCTGCTCACCCACTTCTGCTTATCACTGTATGTGCACTGTGCTAAGCAGCAGGTCCAGCTCTGCACCAGAAGGGATGGTCCCTGCAGAGTAATCTACATGATCCCCAGAGACCCCATGCCCAGAGCTCCTGGCTACTTTGGGATGGCTCAGCAATCCCACGGAGGGCAGCAGGGACTCTCCTTTTAGACCTTTCAGCCTCCACACGTGCATCTAAACTCCCTGAGCAAGAATTTTTGGCTGCCTTACCAAGGCATGGGAAGACTCCAGCAGCAGCCAGGAAGGTGTTTAGATTTTGGCTATCACACACGCACAGTTCAGAGAGTGCCCAAACACACTGCCTGGTGTACTGGAAAGGCGTGGTCTGTATTACTCCTTTAATTGCCAAGTCAATTAACATTAGAAATAGCTGCTAAAGGCTTGTCATAAGGCACATTACAAGTTTACACTCTTCTTTGCCAGACAGAGCTCCACCTGTATCAAAGACATTCAGTTACCAGAGGCACTCCCTAAAGGAGGAGGCTGTTTGACCTATCTGATGATTTCTCCAGCTTATGACCTCCTTCACCCTCCCACCACAGAACCTGGAGGAGCCTTATCTTCTGATTAGATTCTAAAAGCAGGCCAGACTAATAGCAGTGGTTGTTCGGGAAGTAATGCACATTCTGCTAGAAAAATAAAAAACACTGCAAGATGATTCCTGAAGATTATTGTTAGAGTAAGAAAGTGATTAAAAAGCAGTTCCCACCACCTGTTAACACCTTCCAAGTCACAGACTCCTGTCTGCTCTCACATGAAGTTTTAAGATTAATTTTTACATAGTTTGAATTTTTCTCCCCTGAAGTCCAAACCACCTAGGTCCTTTGATTTTTTTCAGCTGGAATAAAGTTTCCATGTTTTCATCCTCCAGAAAAAAATTCCCACCTGTCCTTTTTTGGTTTCCAGAGCAAGAGAGGTAGGTTTATGTACAGCATTATCTGGAATACCCCATTTGTGTAGTGCTTTGCCATCCCTGCTTCAGAATCCTACCACATGAACATAGCCCTCGTGAGTTCAGGGGCAAGTGGGCAATTCCCAGCTCCTCTCCACAGTCAGCTCTGCATCCTCAAAGGAGGAGCAGCTGCAGGTTTTACCTTTAAGTTAGTTTTGCTGCACTTCTACTCGGCAAGAGGAGCCACGATAAGTACTTTTGAAGGCCACCTCAGCAACTGACAGAATTGCAGGTCCCACCCAGCATCACTCCTGCCTCACCCGCAGTATCCCCGGGAGCCCAGGCTATGAAGGCTCCCTCTTGACAGCAGCAGGCAGTTAACACCAACCCCAAAGCAGAATAACCAGGAAAAAAAAAATATAATAATAATATAAAAAAGAGATTCAGAGAAACAGCATTTGGAAAGCTCTCATAGCCATCATGATTATTTTTGTCTTGCAAACAAGAGAGTTTACAACGGGCATCCCTGACACTTCTGATGCCACATGCTCTGGGCCAGGGAGGAGTTCCACAGCCCAGGTGGGTTTGACAGCCACTTTATTGCAATACATTGATTTCATGTGTTACAGTCACCTTCCTTCGCCACAGCACAGTGACCATAAACACCATGCACAGAACTGTCCCAGTTGCCACAGCAACAAGCCCCAGAGCCCAGGGGGCTGCAGCTGCTCCTGTGGGGGGAGAAGGACCCCAGTTAACACTCCCCAGCAAGGCACAGGGATGGCCTAGGGGCTCAGTCTTTCTGCTGGAAAAGACTTAGACCAAGCCCCTTCCCCAGCCTGGCTATGCTGGGATAGCATGCTTACCAAGGACATGCTTAGCTGTGTCCCATCTTAGTTCATCCTGGAGGAAAATCACAGGGCCTTTGCTGGAGACATGGGAGGCAGCATCCTGCAGAGGATGCTCAGCACTCCTTTTACCCCCTATAGAGCAACATGAAGGTTTTTGTTAAGACATATAGAATCATAGGATTTTCTGGATTGGAAGGGACCTTAAAGATAGATTTCAACCATCAACCCAACACCGACAAAACCCATCACTAAACCACATCCCCCAGCACCACATCTACTCATCTTTTAAATATCTCAAGGGATGATGATTTCACCACTTCCCTTGGCAGCCTGTTTCAATGCTTGATAACCCTTTCAGGTGTAGAAATTTCCCCCCAGTATCCAATCTAAACCTCCCCTGGCACAATTTGACACCGTTTCCTCAAAAAGACAAGTCCTCTAACAGAGGGCAAAATTTGTCCAGGTCAGATTCTCAAAACATGGAAAACTCTGAAGGCTAAGCCTTTCATGTGAGTCAGAGGACTAGGAGCTTATGAAGACCTTTTTGGCTTAAGGGCAAAGGACCTTCCTCAGTGGGAAGGATCAGGAAATGACTTGTCAAGCTGTCCATGGCTCAAGGGAGTTATTCCATAGCCTACATGTCCCCCTAACATAGAGGGTAGGCCCTTGTTACCCCATTGGATGGGGAAGCAGGAAGACTAGGACACTTACTGGCTCTAGCAGGACAAGCGGTGGTGCAGGACTCCTGTACAGACTGGTGGCACACTGAGGCACTGCAGTGCAGGTACACCTAGAAAGAAGGTGACATAGTCTGGAATCACTCAGGCAGTGTCCACAGACAAGCAATATCCTGGTGTGGGTGAACTGACCCTGGCCAGCAGCTAAGGACCCACACAGCCACTTCCTCACTCCTACCCCAGCAGAGCGTGGAGAGAAAAGAATCATAGAATTGCCTAGGTTGGAAGCGACCTTTCTGACTATCTAGTCCAACCATCCACCTAACTGATAAAAACCATCACTAAACCATGTCTCCAAGCACTAAGTCTAACCACCTTTTAAACACCTCCAGGGATGGTGCATTAATAGGAACGGGAAAAGCAAGAAAGCCCACTGCTGGAGAGAGAGAGAGAGAGTTTGATAAGTGAATGAGAGGGGGAGGGAGAAGAACAAAACCAGAGCACAAGCCATGCGAAAGACATAATCGCCCACCCCACTCCTACAAGCTGACTGGTGCCCAGCCAGTCTCTGAGCATCAGCTACACTGGAAAAGCTAAGTCCTCCAGGGTTTATTGCTGGCCAGGACATCATACAGCATGGAATATCCCTTTGGCAAATTTGTGTCAGCTGTCCCAGCTGTATTGCCTTCCACCTTCTACCATACCCCATGCTTACTCCCTGGAGGTTGAGAAACAGCAGATCAAGGAGAAAGCACCTTGCTGCCAAAAGCACACACTATTCAGCAAATGGCTAGGATGATTGGTGTGTTAACACTGTTTTAGCCATGGATCCAAACCCACACCACTACATGGGCTGCTATGGAGAAAGTTAACTCCAACCCAGCCAGATCCAGCACACCTGGTCACTGAAGGGAGAAAGCAGGAGGTTCTCTTTGGTCTGCTTCACATACAGGCTGTAGCCTTGGAGCCCTCTGCTGTCTGCTGCAAGGCAGCTTTGATATCTTTACTACACAGCTTCAAAGTCAGTTCTGGCATTACAGCACTTCTCCCTGACATCTGGGACACAGCTGTCCAAGCACCACTGCCCTGTGACCACTGCTAGGTACAGCTGGGACCAGTTTTGAGTACTAATTGATCCCAGTGCAAGGCATGGTGAACTTCATGCGACTTAACCACTCAGAAGCTCATGAGATTCAGAGCCCAGATGATTCCTAAGTACCATAAGTTATTTCCAAGTAATTTTGGAAAAGAGATTTAGGTTAGAAAATATTGATTAGCATAATTAGAGCACACACCTTAAGCTAGATTAACAAAGCAGTTTAGGCAGCAAGTCAGCACTTGCTTTAAGTAGACCTACCCATTCAGTAGTCGCATTAACTGTCACACCCTTCCAGTGACACATCTTACCTCTACCACATTTGTCTCAAGGAATAAGGAGTTTCCTAGCTTCAACCTCTCCTGAAACAGAGGGGGATTTTCCTATTCTTCACCCCCCATCCCCAAAGGCCAAGAGTTTTTAAGAGCTTCTTATTGCTCATACATGTTACTTGTCCTCAGTAGGAAGCTAGTCAACCAGGACAGGATCTTACCAGCCCAGAGAGCATCTCTTGGGAAGTGGTATCCACAAAGGCGAATGTGTAGAGGGTGAAACGCTGGTAATGAGAGGGGAACAGTAGTCCTGAGGCAAGACTCAGAGGCACCAGCTGTGTCCAATAGTTGTCCCCTGCATAAGGGCACCTGAGAAAGAGGCCAGCAGTGAAAAAAAGTGCAAGTCATTCCCCTGACCCAAAGGTATTCACAAGTCACTTACCCATCCACCAAAACAGGCCACTGCAGCTCTTGCTGAGGATTGATACTTGGTGTGGCCCAGCAGTTATGCAGGACCAAAACCAGGTCTGGGTCTGTTCTCTGAAGGATCTTGACTTCTGCATAAACAGGGTCTCTCAGAGTCTTTACAATAGGATAGTCACTGTCAGTGTAGTAGGAAGTGTAGCTTTCATCTGGGACACAATGAGCCCAAGAGCAATATTAGAGCAGGAACAAACAGAAAGAGGCAACACAAAAGCATCCTTTAAAGCCATGACAGTAAGTTCCTACCACGGCAGAGAAGCAGTGCCAGGTTCACCCATCAGTGCTCCTTCATTACTCAGATCAGAGCCCTGCACTAAGAAGCCTGAGCAAGTCCTGCAAACCTCTCATACCTGAGGCGAGACGCAGCTCCAAGGACAGAGGACCTGGCTGGGACACAGCCGGGAGTGGTGGCAACGTGAAGACCTGAACGCTCAAGGGAACAAAGTTCCCAGTGGTGGAGTAACTACAGCGGACATGTAACCTGGTGGGACAGGAAAACCTAAGATCAGGCAGATAAAGGTCATTCTGGTATCTCCTCCCTCCAAGATGGCAATGTAATATTTGTTTTAAGTAGTCACATCCTCAGTCTTTCCTCTAACACTTCCTTTTAACAAATACTTGGAATTCTTTTCAGAGGTCAAGGTTGAGTCTGAGGGGTGAATTCAGAGCTCATGACAACAGGGATTTCTCTCATGACGTTGAAAGCAGTGGCACCCAGCAATACCAGCCCCAGAGTATTACCTGAAAGCACTGTCCCTAGTGACAGAGCCAAGGTTCCCAGTCTTCACATCCCTGGACGCCACCAGCTCATTCTTGTATATGGCCTGGTCTCCAGTCACCTGGAATGACAGACCAGTCACTGCCACTGCAGTACAGTCAAGCTGGATTAATGCCAGGCTGGAGAACAGCATTTGCCCTCCAGAAGCCTGCAGGGTGGCCATTTAGTAGCCAAAGCCACATCAGGTCCTTCCAGGTCTGCAAGCTCCTGGTATTCCAGCCTAGTGACAGCTGTAGCCCTTACCTGAAAGGTGGTGCCACAGGCAGAGAGAGGGAACTGGTACACAACAAAAACCTTGTTTTTCATGACAGGCACACAGCCAGTACTGCGTCCACTGGCCAGCTGCACAGAGTCCAGGATAAGGGGTGGCAGGGTCACATCCCGAGAGACCGCAATGGAAAACTGGCCATCTGGTGTGCAATGAGCTGTCACTGGAGAAGGGGAAAAAAAATAAATATATAATTGGTCTTGAGCTCAGGGAGAAGAGGGATGGAAAAGAGGATCAAACATCACAGCAATGAGAAGGCCAGCAAGTCCTGCAAGTTCTCCTGCCTGTAACTCCCAAAACAAGTGCTAAGCACAGCAAGACAAGCATAACCAGCTCCAACAGCAATACTGGTTCTGGCCATAAACCCAGGTCTGTTGCAACACATATGAAAGGGCCAGACATTTCAATGGGACAAAGTATTTTTGACAGCCAAAAACATAGCCTTAAGCAACATGCAGGACTGGTACACATCAATCCCACTCAACTAGGGAAGCAAGGAATCCCAGTTTGCAGCTCCTCCAGGAGGAGCAAAGGACAGTTGCTCATTCTCACCTGTGTTACCAAAGTAACAGGGCTTCACCCTGTCCCGGGGGTCATAGCAGCAGCCGCGCACTTCACAGTCTCCCTGGCTGATAGGCAAGGGGGCACACAGCAGCCGGTCGTGGCTGAGGACAGCAGAACAGACGCTACTGCTTGGAGCATCCAGGGCTGGAAGAAACATCAGGAACTTGTGCAACTAAAGCACAAAAAACAGGGGAACGGACACAGAGGACACTGCCTGGAAGTGTCTTGGTGACTCTAAATGCAAACCAAGGGAAGTTAGACTCAGGTGAGGGTCAAACACACAGCCTGAAGCTGGCATAGAAGCCTGCTCTGAAGGGACCTGCATTTCCCCAAAATAGAGACTCCCCTTGAAGCCATACACAGGAGACTNGCAAACCAAGGGAAGTTAGACTCAGGCAAGGGTCAAACACACAGCCTGGAGCTGGCATAGAAGACTGCTCTGAAGGCTTCCCCTGAAACAGACTCCCCATACACAGGAGACCAGGCTGCATAGAGTCTGTCAAGACAAAGCATTCTGGATCAACTCTGGTAATGTGGAAAAGTCATTGTACCTAGTCCCCAGCTCAATCCCTGAACTTGCAGGGACTCATGCAGTCAGAATATAGCTAGGAGACATGAGAAACATTCACCTGCTGAGTCTGTGAAAGGAGGCACAAGTCACCAGCGAGTTCATGGCTTGCCCAAACTCTTCCTTAGGGAGTCTTCTGCACAGCAGTAAGTCCCCTTCCCCAGCCCCAGACTGACAGAAAAGACATCCAAAAGGAAGGGCACTCATCACCACAAGACACAAGCAGGGTTTCCTAAGGAGCTGTCAGGCTCTTACCAGGAAGGTCCACAGGGCACCTGAGCAGCTTCTCTTCATGAAGAACCTTTTGACCAACATCATCTGTTCCTTCAAGCCCAACCAGCATGAGGTAGTCGCCATCCTGGGAGAGATCCACACCAGTCAGGGCAGCTAGAGCAGCAGTTGCCATAGTTCCCAGCAGAGCCCCTAAGGTCACTCACCCATTCAAAGACATAACAGCCAGTATAGGAGACCAAGACTTTCCTGGAGCCATCTGGAGTCCCAGATACCAAAAGCCCACAGTCAGAGTCATTCTGCAGAGCATGTGCCTTCCCCTCAGTATCTAGGGAAAGAAGATTTCACAGCAGAGGCTTCAGCATCCCACACTGAAGATGGGGTCCACTACAGCCCTCCCCTTCTGTAGGAAACAAGGCCCCAGCCAGTATTATGGTCTAGGGCCAGAAGGGGCACGTGCAGGAACCCAGCAGCCAAGACCATCTAGATCCAGGCACAGCACTCCACCAAAACCCCTTGACTGCTGGGTCATATAAACAGCCCCCTAGTTACACAAGGTGCACTGAAGCTGTTAGAAAACACTTCACATCAAAACCTGCCCCTTTCTCCACATTCCAGGCATGCCTTTGCACTGTGCAAAACCACAGCAGTAAGAAAGCCTCTTGACACCACTCTCACTTACCCCAAGTAGTCAGCACAAAGGAAGCATTCCCTTCCCAGCCTGGAGGTAACGTGAGCTGCAGGCTTTTGTGGCCACAAGCTAGCAGGTTAGGATCAGAAAAAACACTACCCCAAGCCCCCACAGCCAAAGCAAGGGGACCAAGAAACCCCCAGAAGAGCATAGCTCTAAACACAGCCCTAGACCACCCTACAACACCCATCCTACCCTCTTGCTAAGAACCATGAAGCAGCTGACCCCAGCCTAACCCTTTTAAACTGTAGAGCCAGCTGGGATCAGAAACTCTCAGCATCCAGGTGGAGCTAGCCCAGCAGTTTAACACCTTCCATTGCCCTCACCTGGCTCTGAACTCATCACAGTCTGCTTGTACCCCCTGAAGAAAACCACAGGGCAGGAGCTCAGCTTATGTTAAGAGATGAGTGTGTGTTCATATCACTAAGCTGAGAGGAACTCATCTGTGTAAATCACTGTAGAGTCCCAGGAGGGTCTTCAAACCCTTTTTTTCTCACCGCTTTCTTCCCACTGCTGGCCCATCCAGGAGATCCAGCTGCTTTTCCCCACGTATCCTGCTGCTGCTCTAATTGCTTATTACACAGCATGAATGCAAGAAGCTGAGAGATAAGGCTCTTTTGTGCTTTAAAAGGAGCCACTGCTTCAAATGCCAGACACAGGGCGCTGACAGGCAAGCACAGAAATAGTCCCCCATGTATGAAATATGTGGAAAACTAAGGAGCTCAGAAGACTTTGACACACCTAAAGGGAGATAATTCCTCTTAAACACTCCTGGCTGTGGACTACAGCCCTATTTGCAGTGCAGGACCATTCCAGGTATGGCTACCAGGCTGGCAGGACCATATGCTCTGTGGGACCCCCACCACCCCCAAGAGGTGGGAGGTGGACCCCCAAGGTGGGCCTGAGAGGCAGCTAAAGGGGAGCCTCTGTGAACCCAGAGAAAGACCTGCCTGCCACTGCAATGTGTCCCACCTTCTCCCTGGCCAAACATGAGGCTACAGCACCCACACCAAATCCACACAGAAGTCCATCTTTCCATACAAATGTTTTTGTATTCAGGCAATGGAGGTGTGAAGGTTCTCACACTGTTGCAGGGGTGATGCACACATAGTTTGTGTGTGCCTTTTTGTGCCCTACTTTTTGCAATAGGAGTGCTGGCATAGCCTATGCCATCATGCTCTCCTGTAACCTGCTTATTTCTTTGGGACTAGAATATCACACACATCCCACCACGGGTTAGAAGAGCAGGATTGCTAGTCTTGACCCTCAGTAATGCACTTCTATTGGTAGCCACCCACACTGCTGCTTCTCAGCAGACCCTCCATCTCCTGGATGTCTGCAGAGCAGCATGCTTGTAGCTGAGTCCAAGGGAGATGTTTCCACTGCTCCTCCACCTTAACCCACAGCCCATCTTTTCCTCTTCAACTCTATAGGATGCTGTAATTCCAGCCAGCCAGCCGGGCAAAGAACGTCACTCTGCCCACCCAGCACGCTGCTTATTTCATGTACCAACCAGGAAGGATGTTCTGCAACGTAGGAGACCATTTCAGCTGCTCTGCACAACAGGGGCTGAAGCAAATGGAGGTCCACGGGCTGTCTGCATGGCTGCCGTTTGAGTGGCACTCATGAATCAAATGTGCTCGTCATAGGGCCTTCCCCAGGCACTAAGTAGCCACGCTGGAGAGGGATCTGGGGAAAGCATTTGGACTTTGGCAGGGAGGGAGGCTTCATCTCTGTAGAAGCTTGTGCCAAGGCAGCTTGTCTGAATCTCACAGCCACTGCGCAACTGCTGAATGCTTCATTTCACTGTGTTTTCTGCTGATAATCAGGCAAACAAAAACAAATAAACAAAGTACTTTGGAGCTATAAAGATAGCTTTCCTCACACTTTAACCCTCTGATATATTGTTTATGGTGAGAGGTAAATGTCTACAGCTACTCGAAGAGTAACCCCATGTAAAACAACACTGGGAGGGCTGTAGATCCCCCAAGAAATACCTGTGCTGAGAATGGTTTCAGGTAAGTGTCTTTTCCTAATTTCTACACACACACACACACTTGACAGCTGTGGAGATGGGAGAAAATTAAACTGAGCCTGAAATTCATGAATTACTTTCATGAAAAATAAATTCTTCCAATAAATTTGGAAGAAGTTGGGATAGGCAGTGGGAAGCAGTCTGCCTGACAGGAAACAGGCTGATCTCCAAAGAGACAAAGTTACAACGCTGGTAGCCTTTTCTTTGAATATACCTACTATCTGCCCCCAATTAACTTATAAACAAAGTTCCCAGTGAAGATGGAGAGGATTTCCACCTGCTCTTCCAGAATTTTCACATGGATGTAGAGGGTAGACCAGTCCTGCCCACACTTAGCATCTGCAAATACAAGCGAGTCCTCAGAAAACACTTGCACACTACCGTGACACAAAAAGGTCCATGGTTTCCCATAGGGAAGGGTCTTAGTGACTAGTTTCATGGGGTTTCTTCCCTTGAAAATCCCGGGTGTATGTGCCAGGGTGATGGGAATATTTGGAATATAGTGATTTTATCCTGATAAGAATGGGAAATCTTGAAAATACTCCTAGTTCCAGGACTTTTGCCCAAAGTATGTTGCAACCTGTGAGCCAGAGCTAAGAACTAAACCCTTGTCCCCAGGAACATCGGAACTGGACAGGGAAGGTGGCAAGGAAACACACTGTGGCAGCAGAGGGACCTTATGCAGCAGTGCAAACTCCCATGAACTCCACTTTCACCACGTGGAAGATCCCAGATCTGCATGAACTCCCATGAACCGCCCTGGCAACATCTGAGCTGATGCGGGAGGCCAGGTCAGCAGATACTGACGCAAACGAGCCCAAAGTAGTGGGAAAATCAGGTTTTCCATGAAAGTATCGAGTATGGGTATTTAAGTGAAAAAAAAAGACATTTAAAAAGAACTACAAGCAAGACAGCAAGAATGACTTAAGAACTCAAGCAATAGAAAGTTCTGTTGATGTGTCACAGCTCAGGAGAGACAGAGGGATATGGCCAGACTGATCAAGATAAGCAGAGGCAGTGCCACAGCCCCGAGAGTCCATTCTACCTGCCATTGCCACTGCTGCTGGGACCTCGCAGGTACACAGCCCATGAAGTAATCTTGGGCAAGAAGCCTACAGCTCTTCTGGAAGTCCTTGCAACACACCAGACATGCTCTACACTCTCCTAGAGCACCTGTGGCCCTTCCAGGGGAGCAGTTACTCGTGTGGAGTCAGACATCAACAAAACTTGTATATGCTAGCTTCCAGCAGTAGGTTGGGTAGGCTTCTTTGCTCATTGAAAGGACAAGATGCCAGGTGGCACTAACCTCTATTCAGTGCAGCTCTCTCTCAGCTTGGGAAGCCATTGCCCAGAAAACCGCTCAAGTTCTGGGATTCTCTCTTTTCTATCCGCTTCTCTCACTCTTTCCTCTAGGAGACCTCAAAGAGGGCAGAGGCCCAAACTCCAGTCCCCTTCCCTTGTGCCTGTTTATAATCTCTCCCAGCAAGTCCTTTCTTGCCTAGTGTGATGTCTGGAGACCATCCTGCCCTTGATGAATGCAAATCTTATACTCTCCTCTCTTGTGAGGCCAGACACCCATAGGGAGAGAGACCCAGGCACTTGCTGTAGATGGAGCAGAACACCTCGGTATGATCTTAGGTATGTCACACACAGTACACACAGTGCAAACTCCACTGATAATGTCAGGAAGATTTGAGGAACAAGCATGGATACCTCACCCCGCTGAGAGCTTGTACAACTCATACTGAAGAAAGAAGAGCCAAATAGCACTGAAGTACTTCAAAGATACTCTTGGAACAGTGTACTTCCAGGAGCTCCTCCGTAGAAGAGTGCGGCCCTAGTCTGATCTCTTCAGCAGTAAACATTAGGTAACACGTTTTGTGAACACGCTATATATTATTTTTCCTCAGCAGGCTTCTGCAGTTGTCTGACAAAAGGCATGTCTTTGATGGCCAATTAACACGGAGAGAAGTAAGTCCCGATTTCATAACACAGGGCAGTCTAACAAATGATTGACTACAAATATTGACTAACAGCCATGTCACCTGAAACCTGCTGTTGAGTTAACATAGCTACCATAGCTAACAAAGCCCTTCAGTATATAAACTCAGGCTCCAGCAGCCAGAGTCACTCCCTCCTGAGCCACAGAAGCAAATGGAGCTCCTGGGAGCAGCCACTATTGTCCTCCTGGTTTGCCTTGCTTGCCTACTCTCTGTCACAGCATGGAGAGGGAGGTCTGGAAAGGGGAAGATGCCTCCAGGACCAGCTCCCCTTCCCATCCTAGGGAACGTGCTGCAGGTGAAACCAAAGGACTTGGCCAAAACTCTGCAGAAGGTAAGGCTGCTTCCTTCTTCTTTCTTACTTTCTTCTGTGGGCAAGCAATGTGTGGGACCTATGCATGGGGACAACCTGTCACCATAGCTTGATGAGTGGTGATCCCAGAGGAGCAGGAAAGCCGTGAGGATCTCAGCTGCTCCCCGTCACTGCTGTTGACATTAATGAATCACCCCCTGATGTCTGGGAACCCTCTCTCCACACCTCCCCACACATTATCACTGCCTGTAGTGGGATGCAGCAGAAGGGCCACTGTGACACTCCTCCTCCCTCTCTGCTCCATAGCCATGGTCTGTCTTGCCTTTTGACAGCTCAGTGAAGAGTATGGGTCGGTGTTCACAGTGCACCTGGGCTCTGACCCAGTGGTGGTGCTGTACGGACATGATGTGGTGAAAGAAGCATTGATAGAGCGTGCAGATGAGTTCGCTGCCAGAGGACACATGCCAATAGGAGACACAGCCAACAATGGATTAGGTACGTTTGCTGATTGAAGCTCCTTCTGACGGGCAGGAAAGGATAGAGGATATGGCCATCAGATTAGGAGTGGAATGTACCCTGCCCGAGGGAAGACTGTGGAGAGTTGGTAGGGTTCAACCTGGACAACAGAAGCCAGATATGGCTAGAACACCTGCCTTCCACCATGCAAGGAGGGAAGCATGGAAATGGAGTCAGATTGATCTCAGGCAGAGGTGGGCAAGTGGCAACAGCCACCAGATGCAGCAAGATAAATCATGTGCAGATATGAGTGATGAATGGTCCACATGGAGGTTGGGTATGTGGTGGAGAAAGAGAGACACGGGCAATGGGGCTACAGTACCTCCACAGCTTGCCTCCAAATCAGAGTACTTTATGACATGACTGTGTCACTGCTCTCCTAGGGACAGGATTCACTCTGTCTCTGTCCATCTCCCACCCAGCACACCCAAACCAGATCTTCCCTCTTCCTTCTTTCTCCACAGGGATTGTTTTCAGCAACAACGAGGAGTGGTTACAGGTCC
>VZTM01010839.1:4629-23199 GCA_013400555.1 Jacana jacana | reverse complement strand
AGTGGAACTAGCTGTTCCCTGGAGAACCGACCATAGGAGCTAGGACACAGGGAGGGGAAACAGAACAAGGACATCACAATTAATGAGGAAGTGATCAGTGAGCTGCTATGCTGCCTGGATGTATGTCTATGGGACCAGATGGGTTACACCCAAGAGTGCTGAAAGAGTTGGCAGACGTGCTTGTCAAGCCACTTTCCATTATTTTCATGGCTAACTGGGGAGGTCCTGATGGACTCGAGCGTAGCAAATGTAACTCCCCAGAAGGGCAAAAGTGAAGATGCGGGCAAATATAGACCTGTCAGTCTGACCTCGGAACCAGGGAAGGTCATGGAACAGATCATCTTGAGTGTCATCACTAACCATGTAATGGACAACCAGGGGATCAGGCCTAGTCAACATGGGTTTACGAATGGCAGGTCCTGCCTGACTAGATTGTTTTTGACAATGATGATCCGATCATCATTTTTTATGACAAGATGATCCGATTGTTGGATGAGAAGAAGGTGGATATTGTATACCTGGACTTTTGAAAAGCATTTGACACTGTCCCCCAACAAATTCTCATGGAAAAGCTGCCTGCTTAATGGCCTGGATGAGCATATGATCTGCTGGATCGAGCACTGGCTGGAAGAACAGTCCCAATGAGTGGTGTTCAATGGAGTTAAATCCAGCTGGCAGCTGGTCACAAGTGGTGTTCCTCAAGGCTCAGTACTGGGGCTATTCTTGTTTAATATCTTTATTGATGATGTTGACACCATCAGTAAGTTTGAGGTGACACGAAGTTAGGTGGGAGTGTTGATCTGGTTGAGGGCAGGGAAGCTCTACAGAGGGACTTGGATAGACTGGATAGATGGGCCAATGTTAATGGCATGGGCTTCAACAAGGCCGAGTGCCAGGGCCTGCACTNAGGATCGATTGAGGGAGCTGGGACTGTTTAGTTTGAGGGAAGAGGAGGCTGAGGGGAGACCTCATCACTCTCTACAATTTCCTTTCAAGCAGTTATAGAGAAGTTGGTGCTGGTCTCTTCTCACGGGCAATTAGTGATAGAACAAGAGGGAATGGCTTCAAGCTGCAGCGGGGTAGGTTTAGGCTGGACATTAGGAAAAAATTCTTCACAGAAAGAGTGGTCAGTCACTGGAATCGGCTGGAGGTGGTGGAGTTGCCATCCCTGAATGTTTTTAAGGATTGATTAGATGTGGAGTGGAGCGACATGGTGTAGGGGAGAACTTTGTAGAGTAGGCTGATGGTTGGACCTGATGATCTCAAGCGTCTCTTCCAACCTAAATGATTCTATGATTGCAGAATGAAGTGTGTGAGAATAGCAATACCTGAGGAATGGAATGGCATGGAAGTTTAAATTCAGTGCTTATGCTGGGTGTTATTAGGGTGGTTGAATACCATCAAGTTTGGGATGGACTTGCCCCAAATGGTCTGAACTCTGTTAATTAGTAGGGGAGGAAACAAAGCCTGTTCTTTGCTTCCACAGGGCAGATACCATCAGGGCTAGTAATGGCTCTGTGCTGGTCTCCTAGGTACTCCTGACCCTCAGCTAGGCTACCCTTGGTACTAGTCAGTCCTACACCTGGCACCACCCAACAGTCCTATGCTTCTGCCATCCCAAATTGTTCAGTGCTGGTAGAGAGATGCTTTGACCGCTTCCTTCTGGCTGCTTTAATTCACCCAGCCAACTGATACCTTCCCAGTTTTGCTGCTAATCTCTCATTTCTGTTAGCCTCAAACCTTCAGCAGCTGAACCGTAGCTCTGCTGGAGTCAATGGCAAAGATCACAGGCTTCCCCAAAACCCTGGTTTTATTGGAGCTGTCATCAGAACAAATAGCCAGAGGGCTGATTGCACCAGTGATGGAGAGAGTGTCTTCATGCTAAAATGCCTTTTTGTGCACAGAACAGTGGCTTTGTATGATTCCATATTAAAAGTTCCTATCCATTTCTCGGTCTACTCTTGTGTGAAGGTTTTTAGCATTATTACAGTATCTGGGATACTTTAAAGTTTAAAAAGGCATTAAATGAAGTGGTCAAAATTCCATAATTTGCTGATGAGAAACAATAGGAAAAAATCCCAGAGCAGTCACTGTGAATTTCCCTTCTTTTTTCTCTTATTTCTTGTTCATGTTTCCTGAAATACATATGGCAGAGCAGAGATTTTTTTCTTTTTGTTCCTCCCTCCTGGACAAAAATGGATGGAACAAGAACTCATAGGGTGTCCTGGTGAAAATGATGCTGGATATTCTCAGCAGAAAATTTCAGATACCACTCTAACAGTTATTTAAAACCCCAAAGGCCAAATGGCCTCAACAGTGTCATTTTTTCTCCTCCTTTTATTTATACGTTGTGGTCCTCAGAAATGTAATAAAGTAAGTTTGACAACCTACTTAGGCAAAACTTATAAAAAATAACCTTCCAGTGCTGAGTTATGAGTGTCTGAAAAAAAAATTAAGACACAAACATGTATGAACTTTTGCAGCAACAACCGTCTATGGAGAATGTTTTGGGGCAATCTTCTTTCCAGGGCCAAATGCTGCAAGTCTTAACGTAAGACTGATGTTTTGGTACTTCTGTTTTTTTGAAGGTCCTGATACAAACCTTTATTTTATAGGGCGCACAGCCCTGGTTAAAAGCAAAACATAGCTACTGCTGTGGCAGATCTGGCAGACTCCAGAAAGGCTTTGAACAGAATCATAGAAGCATAAAATGGTTTGGGTTGGAAGGGACTTTAAAGATCATCAAATTGCAACTCTCCTGCCATGGGCAGGGACACCTCCCACTAGACCAGATTACTCAAAGTTGCATCCAGCCTGGTCTTGAATGCTTCCAGAGATGGGACATCCACAGCTTTTCTGGGCAGGCTGTGCCAATGTCTCACCACCCTTACAATAAAAATTTCTTCCTAATATCTAATCTTAATTTCCCCTCTTTCAGGTTAAAACTGTTATCCCTCATCCTGTTGCTTCACTGCCTGATAAAGAGTCCCTCCACATCTTTCCTGTACCCTTTCATGTACTGGAAGGCCATTATAAGATCTCTCTTCTCCAGGATGAACAACCCCAACTTTCTCAGCCTATCTTTATAGGAGAGGTGCTGCAGCACTCTGACCATGACCCTCCACTGGACCTATTCCACAGGTCCATATACTCCTTAAATTGAGAATTCCGGAAGGGAAGGGAAAACATAGATGCATCAAAGCAGAGATAACAGATGATGCCAAATTCATATGCAGCACCTTGCCTTGCTTTTCTGTCTCTTATTTCAGACAAGCTCTTTGCACGGGATGTGGCAGGGGCAGAGTAGGCTGAACCAGTACCAGGCTGCAATCAAGTGGAATTCATCATGATTGCCTCCATGGAGTAGGAGATTCAAAAGAACTTTGAGACAAAGCAGAGAGGTAAGAACTTTATGTGTCTGCAAGGCTCTTAACAGTCACACAGTAATTTCCTCACCATTATATGCGTCTTCCTTCCTTCCATAGTCTCTGCCTTGCTTAATTAGATGCCCCTGCAAGAACAAGAGGTAGATTCATTGTGTTTGCAGCTAAGGCATGACTAATTATATTATTCCTCTTTCTTAGCACCTGGACATATATTCTGACCCCTAAGTTGCACATAAGTAATAAATCACCAAGGGGATGATCACGTTCCTTTCCTCCATCATTCCTCTCCCTTGCTGCATGAAGAGTGCTGCTGCCTTCAGAGATGTGAAGCTGTGCAGCCACAGTGGCAGCCAGGGTACTTCTCTCATCTCCCTGAGTCTTCTGAGAGAGTAGATTTCTCTAATTTTATTTCAGCTACCTGTGAGGAGAGGGAAGGTGGCTTCCCACACCTCAGCTGGGGAGCATGAAATTCTTGTTCATCTTTCTCCCAACCTCACACACTTCTCACTACAAGCTGCAAATTTCCCAGACATCCCCATGTTTTCCCCTGTTAAGGGACATGAAAACTGCCAGCATGGCTGCCTGGCCTCAGGAAATTTCAACTGAAGCATTCATACCCCAGGACTACCGTGCCTAATATTGGCTTTGCACATTGATCATCTGGTTAAGGCTTGCTCCTGCAGTCTTCCCTCAATCAAAACCCCCATTATGGCTGTAATCTCTTGCATGCTTGGAGATACACCCCTATGCACAGAGGTTTGGCTCAGCCTGATGCAGCCACAAGAGCTACAAAATCAGGCGCTTTCTTTCTGTAAAGCAGATGCTGGGGTAGCTGGGGTCTGTGCATGACAGAATCCCAAACTGGCTGAGACCTCACAGTGGTGAATGTGCCTAGACCTTCTCTTATGTGGGGATTCAGGATGAGGTATGGCTTTTCAACTCAGGAAAGCTAGGTTTTATTGAATATACACTAAATGTGTGGCTTCTGAAACAGAGAAAATACAATGGCACTCAGTAAACCAGAGCCAAAAAAAAGATTTATAGCCCCATCTCTCTCTCTGTATACCTCATCCTTCCTTCTAGACTTGCACTCAGACAAATCCCTCTGGCACCTGGGAAACGCTTTCCCAAGCATCCTTTAACTCTTGCTGCAGAAAACAATGGACTTGCTACCATGACCTTAGAGCTTTTTGTTGTTCGGGAATACAGCTCTGCTCCTGGCCACCATCTCCATTTGGAGAGCTGAGATATGCAGCAGTCTTACAGGAGACACGCACGGATTTAAATATTTGTTGGGACACTGGCTTGACCTCTAGCAAAAAAATGCCCATCTCCATTAACTATATGCAGGGATTTAGGCTTCTAGATGGAGGTGCTATACATTAAAATTCAGTGTTGTGTGAAGAGCAGAGAAGAAACATCCAAACGAGGGAGAAAACACTGCAATTTCACATCTAGGGTTGGTTCCTTGCCCCTTCTGCGCAAAGCTAGTGGGTGCAAAGCCACAAAATTGTCTGTAGTGATGGATAAAACTGGTTGCAGGGCAAAATAATTACCCAGGAGAGGCACAGCCAATTACAGAGGAAGGAATTTGATGGGTAAGGGCATGCTAATTAGGGCATTGCCAAAATTTTGGTGTTTGGATTTTGTGTGTCTTTTAAGAGTCTCTCAGAGTGTGGCCCTGAATGCAAAATCAGAGAGAATTGCCAGGCTCATAGGCAGGGACAGTTCTCTGGCCCCAGGAGATGCCATCCTCCTTCTCTCTGTCTCAGCTGTGGCAGGTGATGTCTCTCAGACCTTTGCAAATCTTTCTCCTGTGGGAATTCCTGCTACAAACAACCATGATAGGTTGATCTGCAAGAGAGACGTTTAAAATCCATTGATTTTTTTGTTAAAACTATTTCTGTTCTGATTTTTAGCAGTAATACTGAGATTCAAGCTGTAGGTTTTAAAATGTTTGAATGGGGAGAGGTTGAGGAACATAAAGCTAGAGTGTGATGCCACATAGGAATATCTGCAATTCCCTAAAGAGAAAGGGTCCAGCGTTAGTTGTGCAAAGAGCTGACATGCAGCTGATATACAGCTTAGGTCCAAGTAGCCACACATTCCAGGGGATAAAAGACTTGTCCAGTAAAAGATAAATAAATAAATATGTCTCATTCAAAAATGTAAAAAAAACCACCCTAACTTTGTTTACCCAGTTTTCTAACCAAGTCCAACCCATAACCTATAAAACAAAGCTCATGTTTAAATTCCTATCCTCTGCTCTACTGCAAGAGAACAATTAGGAAATAACTCTGCAACAGCATTGGATGTACCAGAATGAGACATATGCTCTTAATCACAGATAGCAACAATATTTATGGGAGGGTGGCATGTTTATATAAATTAGTCCTCAGAAAAAAACCAAAACAACAAACAACAAACCAAGGCATACTGCTTAGAGAATTAGTGAGAGAAAAATAAATAGGATGTGAAAGAAAACCACCAGCAGTTTAACTAATGCTTTTGTACAAAGAATGATCTAGAGCCAAGCCAGGCACGTTTATGAAAACTGGGCCACATAGAATTAAATATACAGTGGTTAAAAATGCAGAAATGTCTACCAGCTTAAGAGAAATTGGGTGTTGTACAAGATTCTGGATTTCCACATACTGAGAAACCAGATGAGGTGGCCTTCCTGCTCACAGCTGAATATGGAAAGAGGAAACATTCTTATTCCACTTTTATATGTGAAAAGTTGATGGGTGAAGAGGTAATGGTTATTTCTATAACAGGAAGTAAAATAGGTTGAAGCCCCTTCCCTGCATCTGAGGAAACAGCACAGTTCAAGCCCATGCATTTAATTTCCTTTCTAAAACACAATTCCAGGTGGCATTTGACTGTGGCATATCTCCCCAATGTGAAGCCCCAAACCGTAGCTGGGCAGGTGCTGGGAGAGGCTTCCTGGGGCAGACTGAACCATGCCAGGAAGCAAGTGAGCATGTGAAGTGCCCCATCACAGACTAAGTCCCAAAGAAACAGCCGGCAGCAGACTGATGATATCATACTGTCTTTACTCATAGCATTTTGCCTGGGGCAAGAGTTATAGATTTGGTGCCTGGCCTATAACTATAAGAAAGGGGAGGATGTTAAATTCAGCCCTGTTCCCTTGCTCCTGCACAGCTTGGGTAAGGATACTTACATGCTTTATCATACCACTTTCATATTTTATTTAACTGAGAAGTCCATAAAATCCCTTTAAATAGAAACAAATATTTAATAATTTATCCATGAGTAATATCTCTTTCATTTCCAAGCCTGCTGAAGTTGATATTGCCTGCTGCTGTGAGCTAGTGAAAGTGTACATGCTGTAGGGTACCAGGAAGAACAGCAAGCACACAAATCCACAAACCAAGTCTGCTCCTAGGCCGCCCCCAGAGCCTGAGGTCTCTGCTGACCTTGAGAACAAACCCTTCCCACTCATATGCCTGTGCAAGCTGCAGGCCCACACAGGCTTGGTGGTTTGCAGGAGTCCTTGTCTGCACCCCAGCATGGCAAGGAGGAACCATGATTCTTAAAGCATTTGCTGTCCAGCTGCTGCTGCAGAAATGGAGATGCTGCAGAGGCTGCATGATGGGATCCTCATGCCTCGTCTGCTGGCCCCATCTCTCAGGAGCTGCAGGGTGCACTAGGGAGCACGCAGACAAAGACAGTAAGGGTCTTTGGCTCTGCTCCCACACTGCAGCTGCACCAAACTTTGCTGCCAGGAATGAGTAAGCAGGAACGGAGATGGGGAGCTGCTGTTTTCAGGGGCATTCAGAACTTGGACACCCTTAAAATAGCCACACGCAGGTATGCAGTCTGGGTAGCAGAAGCAGATCATAAGGAAAGCTTACTTACCCATATAAGTCACATTGTAGAAACCAATTAATCAGTGCTTTTGAATTGCTGTGATAACACAAAGTGATAATGCAATTAACCTCAGAAGTCAAATTTGCCAATTTTGGGCCCTCAGCCCTGTGCCTGTTCCTTGAACAAATAAAGCTTTAGAGTCATGTTAATTCTGCACAGTTTGTTGAGGTTATAAAGTACTTATCCTGTGCTGTGTGACAAAGCCATAACAACAACAGAGTTTTATCACTGTGTCACGGTTTGTGCTGAAACCTAACACTGTTATCAAAGAGTCGTTTTTCTAGGTATTTTCCACAATCAGATGAAAACTGTAAATATTCCTTCAGCATTGATTCCAGTTGCAAAATCTGCCTGTGGTGATTGAACCCACAGTCTTCATTTTAGTTGTAAGATAAAGTCATTCTTAAAAGGCACAGTAGATATTTTACTTCAGGATAGAATGTACAATTTTTACCATCTCATAATTTACCTTGCTAAAGGCCAAAAATATGCAGATTTTGGAAAGTGTTGAAGAACCATGCATGATCTGGAATGCTCCAAGGGGTATGCGCAGAACATTACTTCTGTCCCATTTCTGATCTTGGATAGACAGATTTTTGCATTTCTTCTGACTGAAAAGTGAATGAAAGGGCATATTTTCTTGCTAGTTAGAGTCTCAGAGATTGCCTCAACTCTTCAAGAACTACCAACCTATTTTTTTTTTTATTTCATTCTTCTTCAATCATAGAGAAAGCCTTTGTGCCACTTTTTTTTTTTTATTTAGTGAAGTGATTATTGAAACATCTAACGATTTTGTTCCTTTGCTTGTTGAAAAATCTCTAATAAGATTACAATAAACAAGCTTGTAAATTAAATAGGTGATCAGACATAATTCTAGAAAAAAAGTGATTGGTAAAGTGTTTTCCCAGATGGTTCAATGACTGTGAAAAGAAAAATATTGGTCTATGTTATGACTTGAAAAGACTTAGCATTTTTTCATTGTCCTGCACCTGTGTCCTTTTTAAAAAATGTTCTGGCTAAGATTTGGGGAATGAGAGAAAGGATGGGGAGAGGTAAATCTAGACCCTCATGATGAAACTATACAACTTGCTACTACAGCAGTACACAAAGAGGATAGGGGAACCATCAGGGTGAGCTGTGCTTGTGGCATTGCAGTGCTTGCTCTGAGCACATGCACTGAAGATGAACAAACAGATGTCACCTTTCAAAAGGTGCTTAAGCCTTGTAACACCTTATGTTGAGAAAGATAATTTGGAAGTAGCTAAGTTCCTTTATTAGGATCTTAAATGCCTTTCAAACCCAGGTCCTCAGGGGCTTGCATCCTGCAAGCTAAGGGAGTCTTGGCTCTATCACTTTTGATGTCCCTGCTTATGGTTTTCATAGATGAGCTCTTGTAAATGAAGTTGCAGCCATCCAAGATACTACCAGCTTCTGTTACTTGCTTCCCCTGGCTGCTGACGGTGCTGGCCCCAAAGCTGGGATGGTAGGCTGGGGTATGTATCCATATCTTGGTTACCTCTGTTCAGGACTTCATCAGCAGAGCAATTTCTATCATCCTTGCCAGAGACACAGACCACTAGCAGAGGTGGGGGACAGACACTGCGAGTGAGGATCTGCCTCTGCTAAAAGGCAGGGCTAATCTGTGAGAACACCGTGTCATTTTGGCATTGCAGTGCTCAGTGCAGCACTGGTGAAACAGCACTGCAGCTTTGTGCTGTGCAGGGCATGCCTGAGCTCATGCAGCAGGTCAGTGGCAGCTATGTGGAGGAAAGACAAGTCTCCTGACCTAAGTTCAGCACGCTATCTGCTGCACCCACAGTTTTGCTTTAACTTCCCTTGTTTTGTACTCAAAAATATGGTTATTTGTATTATGTGAAATAAATTGCATAATACATGTCTCTGACAATACTTGTAAAACATCAGAAATCCTATTCACAAGCATATGATTGCCTTTTTATTCTCCCATTTGTATTTCCTTCTCCCTGCATTTGTCCTTCCCACTTTAAAATGAATGGCAAAACCCCATTTCATTAAGATAGTAGCAAAAGTAACTAATGGCATATTCTGGCCAAACAAAGGATGTGGAAAACATCCAGAACACTTAGAATGTTAACACTGTCAAAACAGAAGTACGAGAAAGTAGGACAGAAGCCAGATGGGTTAAGCTTCTAATTTGTTCCTGGCTTTAAAATGGTTGAAGGTGGAAGTTATACACAGGTTAGAGGGAACGACAGCATGGCAGTCCACAGCTCTGCTTTGAGCTAAATCTACTGGGAGACCATCGCTGCTACCACACGTCTTTCCCAGCAAACATCAACATCCTTCTTCATGCCACCTGAGCTGCATTGTTCT
Organism: Jacana jacana; assembly: GCA_013400555.1. Classification (NCBI taxonomy): domain Eukaryota; kingdom Metazoa; phylum Chordata; class Aves; order Charadriiformes; family Jacanidae; genus Jacana; species Jacana jacana. The sequence goes on along the minus strand of VZTM01010839.1, from coordinate 13,567 downwards.
AGTTTCCTGTTCCTGTGGGGCTTGAGCTGAAGTGAAGCATCCTGTCGGGCCACTCAGGGTTACTTAGATTTGTTAGTCTGGGTTCACTGTGCAAAGACATACAGCTCCTCCCTCAATGCTATTGTAATTTTTTCCTTCTTCCCTTTGCTCTTCTGTTAAATTGCCTTTGTCTGAACCCATGAGTTTTGCCTTTTCTTCTGATCCTCCAGCATGAGGTGGTTGAGAGCAGCTGAACGGCTCTTTGTTCTGAGGCCAAACCACACCACCATCCTTTCTTTCCTCCAATGTTTTTATACCAAGATTCCCATTAGTGATAATCTCCAAGTTTTTATATGCTCTGCCATGCACAGAGTGACTCAGTCTGTAGCTACCTGGTGGTGTTGGCCAGATAACTAAAACCCACGGCAGTCCTGGAGTACCTCTTTGCAGTCCTGGAGGATTGCAGTCCTGGAGATACAATCTCCTGTTCTGGATCCAGGTGCCTTCAAACCTCCACCTCTCTCCCAGAATGTACAATACTGAGCACGACATGCCCTTCTTCTTCAGCATCTTAACACCCTCCCTTCTGACAAAGGCCAAAAGGACACCTAAACTGGCACTTAACGTTTTGTCAGAATCAAGACAGGAGTCTGAGAGGCTCCTACTCCTTTTTGCATTGATTGATATTCATTTCATTCATCAAGGGATGCAGGTGAAAGGTTGTTGCTTCACTAAGGCGCAGCTACTCATCTGGAGCTGACACAGCCCACAGAGCGTGGCACAGCACTCCCTGGATGTCAGATGTAGCAGCAGTCTAGTCAGGGTCCTGTTGCCTGTTTCCCTTCCAGTCTTGGTGTCAATCGTTTTTTGGATGCTGCATTCAGGCTGGTGGAGGGGGCAGACCAAGAGGAGAAGGAGCAGACTGTATGTCATTTGGTCCATGGCCAGCCTTTTCTTTCAAAGGTCACAGAGAATAACCAGTACCTAAAATACCTTATTTTACCAGAAAGTGTCATCCCAGTACAGATTTTTGCTCTGTCATGTACCAGTCACATTCCAGATCCTGCCCTTAGAACAATCCTTTGCCCTCTGAGAGAAGCCAGGTGAATACATTTAAGAGGCTTGTGCCTCTAAGTATGACCTGGGGAGGGAAGCAAAGAAAGCCCCAGATATGCAATACAGATTTCAACATCCCTTAGAATGTTAGCAAGCAGGACCTGAGCGAGTCAAAATAGATGTGGTAACATTACTGTCAGTGGAGTTTTTCCTGCTGATGTGGCTCTCTTTTTACATGCTGTGTGATTACAGAAACCCCATGGAAAGGGACAGGCCAGCCTTGAAGACTGTTACCACAGCCCTTTACTCACACTGGGTTTAGGCTGTCACTGTTCATAATAAGGAATGAACAGAATTATAGGTCATGGTAACAGTATGTATTGATGGGGATGTTTTTTATTTTGGTCAATATTTCAATGAGGTTCCTACCCACTGGCAAGAATGCAGATCAGAGAGGGGTTGGGCTGATGCAAAAGAAGAAAGGAACGTTGCCAGGCACTGACTGATGCTTTACTGGGCTGTAACAGTAGAAGCTTTTTGCTTGCAACAATCAAATGTTAGATATCTCTCAGGTTTTTATTTTGCGAGTACCTATGGGAACCAGCTGGGCTGGCTGCCTACAGAAGAGACAAAGCAAGCTAGTCAGGAAGTTTATGGTGATTTAAGATAGATGCTGACCAGTCATTCACATTTGTGTGAATAATAAAATAAATACAGAGAATAGGAACAATTGTGAGTATATTTCTCTATTGCTTCTCAAGAAAAAAGAGAGCTGCTGTGCGTAAGTTAAAATTGAGAATTTTCCCACTGTGGCAGACCTGTTTTATTGCAAAGAAAAGAGCAATACCCTGGAGAGGTAAAGATGTACATTATTGTCTATGTTAGAAATTCTGCACTGAGGACATTTATGTTAGTAAATTGATTGGGAAGGAAAAACCCTAACTTTTTTTTTCTCTGAAACATAAACAAGAAATACTCTTTTCAGGCAGAAATGATGCACTGCGAAAATTTGGAAGAAGGCCCCATGGGCGTGCTCCAGCAGTGGCAGAGCTGCAAGAGCTTAACACTTAAAATCCAGCCCTGGAGGGACAGAGCTGCAACAATTCTTTCACTAGATACAACCTACAGCACTTCTGTTGGTCTAGGCCAAGAGATGAGCAGCCTCTCATTATTTCTTTTCTCTGCTGGCATTCAGTCATTTATGGGCAAATTCTGAGAAAAAGTTACTTGCTAGACTTTATTGTGAATCTTTTGAAATGTGCTGTCTACATTCGGTGAATGAAAGCACCATGATTTGACACCTGGAGTTTTATTTCCTACCTTTAAAGCAGAATGGGTCATTTTTCAGCAGACTTACCTTCTTCAAAAGACTATTGTACTTGAAGAATTAAATGCCCTGCTTCAGGAAAGAACATTAGAAACTCTGAACTTCTTAAAAGTTCTTCATAAAATTCAGTGGTTAGGAAGAGATAGACCTGTTGGTTTTCAGCCTGGCCTGAGGAAAAGTTTTGTTTCTGTAACAGAGGAGGAGTCAGGCAGACTGTCAGTGGAAAAGACATTTCTTGCAGGCTGTTTGAATTTCTGTTGGAGCCAAGAGACATTTAACATGGAGAGAGTAGAGCCACAGTGCAGGGAAGGAGGTTTCACCAATGAGGCTTTGGGGTCTAACCTGGAGTTCCTCTCTCTTTGGGGCCAGAGGCACCCTGCCATTGAGGCTGGGCCATGTCAGGTCCAGCTGATCCAAAGAGCACCATGACCTTTTTTGAAGTCATATTGCCATTTATTACCAACCTTTTTTATATGTGACACCCTGTATATTTTCAGAAGGCTCAATTAGCCAATCTTATTTTCTTTCCAAATCTCCTTCCCCCTGCAATTGCCCTTCTTGACATCTTTCCTTTCCAGTGATGAATTTAGGCAGTTCTTCTCCCACATTGATTTCTCTACCTGTCTTCTCCGTTTTTCTCTCTGCCTGCACTACCGACTTCTGTTGTCTTTTCATGTTTTTTACCTGCTTTGAGATTTCTCACCAGAAGTCACTGATCATGAGAAGAGGATTTTTCCAAGACTGGGAGTTTGATCAGGACAGACTCTTAAGGATTTAGAGACATAAATCATAATGGAAAATAGCTGCAGTACCCTAGTTCTATTCACACAGCTCTTAAAATAGAAAGGACTCTCTGTAGGCTGCAGTTCAGATACTTGTCTGATGCCATGCTAGGACATCTGACTTCTAAGCCCAGTTGGATTTAGCTGCAGTGTTTAGAGGTGCTACCATTCTGAACTGTCTGCCCTTCCCTTTGACCGTGAAGTTAGTTATAGTCCTTGTACCAGAGATAGAACGAAATGAATGTCCTCATCTTAACCTCTCTATCCTCATCACTGTCCACAGTATTAGCTTAGGACACTGGGGAAGACAGGATTGCTCTAAAGAAAACTACTCTGGAAAACTACTCTGCAAATTGAGGCAAAGACCCAAAGGCTGCTTTTGTTTGTTTGTTTGTTTGTTTGTTTGTTTTTTGCAAGGCCACCAACTCAAGTGGAGAATTCACTTGGGAACCTATCAGTTTGACTCCTATCTGCACAGAGTTGCCCACACACTGAAAAAGTGTGGCTTACCTTTCTGGTTTTGGATTTTTTTTGCATCTGTTTAGTGAGGAGACCTGAATACTGAGAGGACCCTGTGAAATACAGGTGCAGGATTCCACAGCCGACTGCAGTTACCTGTGCAGCATATAGAATGAAATGCATTTTAATATGAATTGGGCTTCAAGATGATGATTGAATTATTCATTGCATCCCCACACGTCCAGCATTGCAGGTACAAGAAAGAAAATACAAGCAGCTGTTGGCAGCATCTGCAGATAGACAGGGCAGTTGGCAGATGAAGTTGCTAAGCCACTTTCCATGATATTTGAAAAGTTATGGCAGCCTGTTGACATTCCCATTGACTGGAAAAGGGGAAACATAACCACCATTTTCAAAAAGGGGAGAAAGGAAGACCTGTGGAACTACAGGCCAGTCAGCCTCACCTCTGTGCCCAGCAAGATCATGGAGCAAGTCCTCCTGGAAACTCTGCTGCTAAGGCACATGGAAAATAAGGAGGTGATTGTTGACAGCCGACATAGGTTCACCCAAGGACATGACTTGCCTGACAAATTTGATGGCCGCCTATGACGTTGCTAGTGTTGGTAGATAAGGGGAGAGCAACAGACATCATCTACCTGGACATAGCGTTTGACGCTGTCTCACATGACATCCTGGTCTCTAAATTGAAAAGGCACAAATTTGATGGATGGACCACTTGGTGGATAAGGAACTGTCTGGATGGCCACACTCAAAGAATAGCAGTCAACAGCCTGATGTGCAGTTGGAAACCAGTGACGAGTCATGGCCCACTAGGGTCAATACTGGGACCAGTGCTGTTTAACATCTTTGTCAGAGATAAAGACAGTGGAATCGGGTACACCCTCAGCAAGTTTGACACTGACACCAGGTTGTGTGATCTGGTTGACAGACTGGTGAGAAGGGATGCTGTTCACATGGACCTGGACAGGCTTGAGAGGTGGACCTGTGCAAACCTCATGAAGTTCAACCAGCTCAAATGTAAGGTTCTTCACCTGGGTCACAGAAATCTCAGGCACAAATACATGCTGGGCAGAGAATGGATTGAGAATAGCTTGGGACTTGGGAGTGTTCATGGATGAGAAGCTCAACATCAGCCAGCAATGTGCACTCATAGTCCAGAATGCCAACTGCATCCTGGGCTCTATCAAAAGAACAGTGGACAGCAGGGCAAGGAAGGTTATTTTTGTCCCTCTACTCTGCTCTCCTGAGACCCCACCTGAAGTATTGCATCCAGTCCTGGAGTCCTCAGCACATGAAAGAGATGGATCTGTTGGAATAGGTCCAGAGGAGGGTCATGAAGATGATCAGAGGGCTGGAGCTGGCCTGACTGATGGCCATGGGCAGCTCCTGATAGCTGAAGGCCTTATCCAAAACTTGGTCATCCTAGGGGAAAGACCTCTGTTGATTGCATAGCTATCTCTGTCCCTCAACATAGATGCAGCCTTTTGTCTAGCTTCAGACCTGATAATTTTTAACTAGGGGCAGGAGCTAATATTAGTAATCTTTTATAGTGTGGGGTATGCCTGACATGAGCAGCCTGGGAGGCACACTCAGAGAGCAGGTCTAGTCAGCACACAATGTGTATAGATTTTCAGCAGCTTTTCTCAGCATTAGCCAAGGTTCAGGTGTCATTGACTTCTAAAGCTCTTTTGAAAGCATAACAGTGACATAAAAGAAGTAGTTTGTCCAGCAGGTTTTCTCATAGTGGCAGAGCCATTGCTTGTAGATCAATAGAGCTGTTAGGTGCTATCGCTATGTTATAAGAGCACAGAAGTTTCAGATCTCCGCAAATGTGTTTACGTGGCTGCTACAGACAGGGCACAGCCATCCGTAGTGTTAGTGCAAATGCTTTCCATTCTTTGCATAAATTAGGAGAAACATATTATTTCATGAAATGCCGTTTATACAAGTTTTGGCAGAGGATCAAAGTTCAAAAAATGTATTTATTTTTTAATGCATGTGAAATGAAAAGTAAGGTTTGGGACAAAAATCCAACCCTGGAGCTATTTTTCAGGTTACAGGTGGGAAAATGCATTGTAATTTTACTGGCAATGAAGAGAATCCCTTGAGTTAATTATAATGGCACTTTCCCATAACTGCAGTGAAGCTGTATGTGTCAGCACTTGTGCTCCTTTCTGAGCTCCACAAATGGTGCCATTTTAGGTGGTGAAGCACACAAAAATGCAAGACTTAAGGGGTAATAATTCTTAAAATTGTAATTTTGAAATAAAATTAAAACCAACATGTTGACCACATTATTGATGTTTTCTCCTCATGTGCATTCAAAAAAATCTGAAATCTGCACTGGAAAACACATAGGCTAGCAAATTAAGGGGGAAAATGCCATTAACACATGACAGAACTTGTTTTATTTATTTGTTAGTGGATGTCTTTTGTATGTGATAAGACGGGAGCAACGCTGCACATCTTTGGCCTTTGTCCAGCAAACCCCTGAATGATGTGCTTCACTTCAAGCATCTTAAGTATTCTTCACTTTAAGTGAATGAAACTATTCATGTGCTTGACACAGCTGAGAAAAAGAAGAGCATGGAAGCTGGTGTCACAGGGTTGGGGAAATCTAATGAGAAACTGTAGCTGGAAGAGAGTTCCCAGTATGCACAGATATGTATAAGTTTCAACCCCATACATAACTGTTATTTTCTTTAAACTGATTGGATCGCGTTCTCTTTAAAATGTCTTCCATTTCTGAGATTAAACACCTTTTCAACACATTAAATAGATGCAGCATAACTGCACACTTTATGATTTGCTTCTCCCCATTTGCTTACACAAATAAAAATAAGAAGATAAACACAGTAAATTTCTGCCTATGGATTTTGGAAACTCATTCATTCATTCATTCATTCGCAGTGGTTTTAAGTCATCAGGAGATATAAATAAGTACAAATAATTCTTTATGGTCTGCATGATATGCACATTTCCTAACTGGCTATATACTCTGTGCACTGCAGTAATCACTGTGAAAGTTTAACAGGTTGGAGATAGTTCTATTAGTTGCTGTCAGATCAAGCCTCCATTGCTTTCCTGTAAAAGTGTACCTGGAAATACACCATTTAGAGGGAACACACCCCTAATTTCAACCCTCCCTCAGGTATGGGGTGTTTAAGGTCTGTGCTGGATAGGAAGCACTTTATTGCAAAGTCCTCATTCTCACATATGAGTTTCATCCACGTGACTCATTTGTCTTGGAACAGTTGGTGCTCTTTGCTTGATGATTGAAGACATGTAGAGGAGGGAGGAAGAAGAGGTGCAGCTACCCTACACAGCCCTTAGGTCCTAAAATCTCCAACAATACCTTGCAACCATCTATTCCCCATGCCCTACCACTAGCTCACCTGACTCTAAAGTTAATACCCATTACCCAGTCTTGTGATCATCCTTAGGGATCTCGAGTCACTGAGCTAGAAAGGAGCTTTCAGGCCAGCGAAGATGTATGCTTCCACTTTTGTTAATACAAAACATTCTTCTACCCTTGAAGACAAGCAAACTATATTGCCACAGAGCTGCTGGCAAAAGACTTGGCCAAAAAAGACTGCTGTCACCTTACAGCACTCTGTTCAAAAAGAGCACAAACACAAACGTTGATCTTTCCTATCAGGACCAGTGCTCAGAATGGCCAGGAAGGAAAGCTACAGAGTCCCCTGTGGCTTATTGGAATTATTTGAGGTCTCTCAAAGACTAGTTTGACCAAAAATCCAGAAAATTCTTTGGGGGAATATTTGGGGGAGACTGCTCCAAAAGGGAGCAAACGGATATGGCAAGTGTTCTGGTTGGAACCTGCAAGGAAACTAAATGACATGTGCCCCTGTAGCCCAGAAAGTGTCTATGAAGGTGGACAAACTACAAGATCATCAGTCTACTGTGACCTACAGCTTTGAGTCTCGGGTCCACATTACAGGTTGGGTGTCCACACTCCTGCTGAAGACCAGAGACTGTCAAAAAATGTGTGTGGAGAGGGAGCAACCTGCATAAGACAGGACAAACCCAGTAGCTATAAGAGAGCCAAAGAACAGGTTGAGGGTGCTGAGTACTCCTGTAGGGCCTCAACCAATCACTGGCATGTTGGCTAGCCCAGAAGTTGAGGCCAATCCAAGACCACCCTTCCTCATAGGTGCTTTACGGTAGTGACCATATGAATGCTTCTTCTACAGCAGCTTATTATTCTTAGTTATCAGCTGTGTATGTTAGATGGTAACATATGGTAATGTGATCATAGTAAAGGTTGCCTAAGGTGACCCAGAGAGGGACAGTAAAAATGGCATTTAAGAGCCACCATCCAGTGGCTAACAGGCTTTCTTGGTCCAGTTGTTGTGACTGATGTGTTTATGTGCAGACATTTGGGCTTGGAAATACCTGTCATGCTTTCCAGCCCCACAGTCAACCTTTCACTCTGTTTGCTCTGTTGTCACCTGCTAGCTTTCCTCCCCAGCTTTGCTGGACACAATCCACAGCAGAACAGGGAAAACAAATGGGCACTGAGCCACACCAAGCCTCCTCTCTGCTCTCCCCTTCCTGTGGGTGTCACAAAACACAGGGGCAACGTTACTGTAACTGGCTTATCCCAGGTCTAGTTGGAGGCTGGACAGCTGGTCTAGTTTCTACCAAATTGTGCTGCTAATATTGCACAAAGAACAAACAAAGCTGCCCAAATGAAGCTGTGAAGGACTCTCCACAACACAGGTGCTTTCTTAGGTGACAAGCTGGCACAGCCACCTTTCTGCCAGCCTACAAAATTCAGTATAATGAGCAAGCCGGGGAGAGGATAAGGCAGGCTGTGTAGCACGCTGGCACATCCTGGGAAGAGGCAGCAGTTGGAGGCAGGAAAATTAACATACTTCCCCATTAGAGGCACTTGAGTTGCTGGCTTGTGTCCCTGTTGAGTCCTTTTGTGGGCACAGCAGAGCACAGACATTCAGGGCAGCACCCAGCCCTGCACTAAATCACCTGACAGGCCAGTAATGTTCCCGTGACTGAGGTGATGAAAGCAGGGTGGCATGAATTCCCCTGTTAACAGACCCCTCCTTAATCCATTCTAGTTTTTGCAGAGCTCCCTGGTCTGGGTCTGAGAGCAGGAAGGAGCCTGTTTGCCCTGCACTCTGCTGAACTGAGAGGGATCCCAAAGCAATACTGGAAACCAAACCCAAACTCAGATAACCCTGCCCCTGTAATACAAACATCTCCCCAGCTCAGGTTCAGCAAAGCCTTTTCTTCCTTCTTTCCAGGATCTGTTTTACCCACTATGTCCCCTCCCCTC
>VZTM01010837.1:73058-112382 GCA_013400555.1 Jacana jacana | reverse complement strand
GGGGGGCGGGGGGTGAGAGGGCGGTTGTGTCTCCCAGACGCTCCAGCTCGCCCTGAAAGGGGCTGTGGCCGGAGCCGGGGTGAAGGTCAAAGCCTCTGTCACAGCTGCAGGTGGCTCGTTTCCTCTCCCCCCGCCTCGTTCCCCCCACCCAGGGCAGCCCCCGCCGCCGAAGCGGTGCCCGCTCTTCTCCCCGGGCTGTCCCGGCGGACGCAGCCACCTCTGGCCGCCCTCCCCCTGGCTGGGATGCCCCGCTCGCATCCCACAGGGATACCCACACCACCAACATCCTCCCTGCCTGTGCCCGGGGTCCTGCCCCCTTCCCTACACCTCCTTCCCGGAGCACCTCTGGGCTTCATCACCCAGCGGTGCGGATGCCCCGCGGCACACGGGAAAGGACCACGTGGAGCCAAGGAGTGATGCTCTGGAAAACAAAGCTGGGGCAGCATGTGTAAACCCTAAAAGTCATGGACCCCAAGGGTCACCGCAGGCTGCAGCTCTCATAACTCTGCCCGTGGGAGTTCATCTCCAGCCCCCGGGTTCTACACTCCTCCCTAGGTTTTAACCCAGGTAAAAAAAAAATGGATCTGGTAGCACCAAACTGAGTGTTGGCTCTTGCTGCCTTTTTTCAGTAAAGATTTAAAGCATCCTGCCCCTTCCCCCCACAGGGTTATTTCATCCATACTTTTTTTTTTTTTTTTTTTTTTTTTTTTTTAAATGCTTCCTAGTCAAACTTGAATATGCAATGAAGCTCCAGAGCTTTGTGGCGGAAATATAATTAAACTGGTGAAAGATGTAAAAGATGAAGAATGGGGATGACATCAGGCCGATTTCACACTTGGCACTCGGATGGCTGGGCCCAAGCCGTGCTCTTGCCACGCAACACAGATCAAAGTGCACTGCCACTGCTAAAAAGGCAAAAGGGGACTTAAGTATGCTAATCCCCAGGACAAATATATTTTAATCTTGTTAGAATACAAGTTAATGCTGCAGCTCAGTGGCTGAACTTTGTCAGAGTGTAGAGATCCACTTTTACTTTAGCTCTGAATGAGGTAGACCTCCTGGTTTATTCATACTTCATAAAAGTGAATTTACTAAATGAGCTTCCTCGCAGCTCACCTAGAGGCTCCTTTAAATGAACCAACAAAAAAACCCCAGTGACTCCACTGTCTGAAGCGATTCGGTGTTCCCAACAAAAGCTCCCAAGCCTCAGGAAGACCTGAGCACCTCTTCTTTTAGAAAAGGACCCCTTCAACACTGAGCATCCCAAAATGCTCGTGGTCCCTCAGAACCTGAAAATGTTTGCAGCCCCTCTCAGCATCCCAAATGCAGTTCCTCGAAGCGCTATTGAAAATTTCGGGTCAGAGATTGCAAGAATTCCGATGTAGAGTGGAAATAATCTGTGAAAGGAATGTGGCCCTGGGCAAAAGCTGCTTTCCCCCAGTTTTGGGAGCTGCAGCCTGCTTGGAGCCTGGCAGGGACCAACCAGGCAGAGTCCTCAGCAGTACCTGCAGCACCAGGTGGAGGACAACACAGGTGCTTGTGGTCCTCAGCACCTTGGTAACCTCTCCCAGGGTGCCCTTTGGCAGGCTAGTGCAGCGATGGCTGTGACAGCAGAACCTCACAGGGATGAAAATGGAGAACCAGTGAGAACTGGGGGAAAAGTGGTTCCGTGGCGCAAATCTGGATGTAAAGTCTGCTGGATGGAATCTCCTTCGCTGTATTAAATGTCAGAGATGCTTTCTTCCCTCCTCAATATTAATAAGGTATAGCTGCTCTGTTGCCCACCCCCCCCAGCTGTAAAGATCACCCTTTTCTCTTACACCCCCTACCAAAACTAGGGGTTCTCCTGCTGCTAAACCAGTTGGAGGAAAGGTCTTCCCAAAACACTGCACCAAGTGGTGAGGAGCAGTGTGCCAGTGCATCACGCTCTGGTGTCCAGAGCAAAGTCCAATAGTCCTGGAGCTGCCTTGTGTCCACCTCATAACTTTTCCTGCCAGTTTACCGATTTTGGGGAGCTTTTAACTGGGCCTACAAACCTCAGCCTGACTCAGGGCTGTCTTGCCCGAGCTGTGTTTTACTGTTTTAAGGTGAAAACTCAAGGAACACCTTGCCTAGAGGTGGGGAAAAACCAGCAGCAGCCCCTGCCTGGTTTCATTTCTCTCCGATTCAAGCTTTTCCTAATTCCTTCCAGTGTTACTATCAGGCCAGCTTCGGCAGCATTAGCAGAGAGGCGAGGAGTGCCGCAGACAGCACCTTTCATGTCACATCAGACAAATTAACCACCCACTTCAAAAGCTTTCGGTGAGTCTCCGTTGCTCAGCGCCTATAAAATGCCACGACAGTCCAGGACCTATATCTACAAACAGCAAGAGCTATTATTTATTTACTGAGTGTAAAAATCTCCCGTCTCCTCTTTGCAGACTAACCCTCTAGCCCGAACTTTCAGAAATCAATTTACATTTTTAAATTCCTTTATGAGCCCTTGGTATTCAACAGCGTTTCCTTTGCTCAGAGGGATCTGACAGGCTTTGTTCCAAGATATTTTTAATATTTAGAACATGGAAGAGATATTTAAAATATCAATTATCTTGTTTGGATAAGTAGCCATTAAACATGCAGAGTGACTAACTTGAACCGCAAGTCTGCAGGCTAAAAGCGCCTCGCATTTTATATGACATTCTTCATCTCTGCTTTTCAAATCATTTTACAAGTACTAATGAATAAAGTTTATTAGCAATCCAGCGAAGGCGGCAAGAATTGTTATCCTCTTTCTCCGGCATGGAAATTGGGAGATATTTGTGTGTAATCTCATTTGTGCTCGCCAGACACCAAATGAACTCGAGTTCTTTCGCACCTCTCCAGCACTGCAAAAAAAATAATAAATCATTGGGGTCATTCAACTTTACATTCTGCCACGATGGGACCCGCTGTAAATGTGAATCCTGGCACCACTGTCACAGCCAGCCTGCTGTCCTCTGGACGTTAGGTCTGACCTCAGGCCCTGACTCCGTCAGATTTGGGAACAGCTGAAAAAGGGACGCGTTTCTTGGCTAAAAAACCTTTGTTGGATTTTTTTAATCTAGCAATTTTCCAAAAAGCTCTTTGCTGGATTTCGGGTGCATTTAAACTGTGTGTTTTAATGCTCCTCCTCTGAGTTGCATAATCAGGGGCTTGCACCGTTGTCTAATTCTTAAGACCAAAAAAATCTTCTCGGAACCCTTCTTGGCACCTGTAGCCGAAATGCTGCACTCCAGTGTCTGCAAACACCTGCATGTGGGGCAGGAGAGCATTTCAGCACTTACTGAATCCGTAAGAAAGACAAAATGAAGGGAGGGGACCTTCTCTTCTTACCTGTAGGGTAAGAATTTACCCTGCCCCGGATCAACTCCTACCTGAACCCCAAACTGGTGGATTGAGTCCAAGTTTGAAGCGATTATCCAACTTAAAGTGTTCGTCATAGTGATGTCTTTTCTTCCTCAGAAGCACACGTATTTCTGTTGCTAATTGTAGCCCCAATTATTCTCTCTCATCCCATGAGGGAATAAACCAGCAAAGCAGTTGACCTACTAGTACATACACCCGGGAGGACCTTTCCCACGCAGGGTCCCGGCTTAGCTTGGGATTTGGAGGGGACACTCAGGTCCCTGCAGACGTTAACTGCTCCCCAGAGGACTATCCCTGCAGTGCTGCAGTCGAGGGAGTCGCAGTATGTAAGTCAGGAGGTGCAGGATTCGTCCCACGTGAAGGACAACTGTCACTGTATTAAATAGTGATATCAACGATCGTCTGCCTGGCAATAGCTGTGCCTCGGTTCAGGGCTCTGCAGTCAGAAATCGGAGCGTCTTCTGATCGAAAAGACCACTTTTTATAATCTCATCCCACACGGTTTTGCATGCGGTAATACATCCCACTGAGACTATTAGACAAATAGGGTCTTAAAATCTTATCTCAGATCTTGCTCAAACATGAGATTTTTGTAATCATAAATGCTAAAAATACTGCTCACGTGTAAGAAGACTAACTGCAACCGGGATTCAGGCTTGCCTGAAATTGCTACAGTCCAGGAAAGTCATAGTTAACACGTAACTCCCTTGACAAACAGCTCAGATGACAACATACCTATAATTATAGTTCTATCTGATATATAGGAGTAATAGGTGATAGGAGTAATATCACCAAGGAAGGTGATATTGCAAACACGGGGGGGGCCACATCCTAATTTTTGTCTCCCAACCCGACCTCCTTGGACCTCTCTGGGAATTACTGCCAACCCATGTCGGCTAGTCGGTCCCAGGAAGGGATCAGACAGAGATGATGTGCCCTCACCTGGGCATCCCTAATTTCGTGAGCATGTACGGTACCTGCTTGACACGATGCTGGCAAATTAGAGCAGCCTAAAAAGGCAGGCAGGTAATAGAAGCAGGGTAGTCTTGAGCTTGCGTCTTCTGTCCCTGGGAGGTTTGCAGGGCTGGCAGATGGGAAGCCAAGTACTTACGCCATTGTCATTACTACCGTGGTGTCGCTTGTATGCCAGCTCCCCGGGGGGCAACCCAGCTACTGGGGCTGTGGCAGGGACAAGTGGATGGAGAGAGCCAAAAGGGCTGAGGAAGCACTGGGGTTTGTGTCCTACATTTTTGGGGTACATCCTGCCTGGTGCCACCCTCCTGTGGAGTTGCTACATTGGTGTCACCCTGGGCCACCCACCCCTTGGCTTGCCAATGGAGATAACACCCTTTGAGATTTACCCAGTCTTCAGTTTGGGGATGCCTTTGCACCTTCTGTGCAGTCCCAAGTATAAAACCCACCCAACACAACTGGCTCAGCCGGGCAGGTTCCTCTCTGTCCCCTTTCTCTATGAGCTGAACGCTCGTCCCCATCAAGCAGAGCACCATCCTGTGCCCATGGGTTTCAGTGGACTGCTCTCTAGCACACAGCGGGTGGTGAGACCCTGTATTTACACTCCTCAGAGATACAAGGCTGTCCCTCTCTTTGCATTTGATTTGCCCTAAATCCCCACTAGATTCCCAGGATGAATATTCCCTGGATGAATATTCCCAAGATTGAACATTCTTATATGGTTTTGCAACATTTTTTTGGCTGAGTGTGTTTCCTAATGTGTAAATTTGCCTCTTTTTTTTTTTCCTCCTGCTCGTAAGCCTTAAACTCTATCAATAACGAATTGTTTCGTGTGTCTCAGACAAAGTGTAATCAACAGACAGGATGGTGGAGAACTGTGAAATGACAGAGTGACATTCTATGCTTAAATAAGCAAACTACACCCAAATCGAACAATGGCTCGAAAATGTTTCCATAATAAGGGTGCATAAATTACCCCATTACTTGGAAAGCTCTTACTTGCATCTTACCAGCCACATTTCTAGTATTCAGGAGAGCTGATACACTCCGATCATGATAGACATGCCTCTGTTACAGTAATTATGAAATGCTTTGTGAAAATACCATCGTGTCTACAGAGCTACTGAAGTTGTACAGTCTCCTTGGTGTTTGTTTATTGCCTCTGTGAATTTAAAAAATATAATCAAAAAGAGGAAGAAAATCTACATTTGGAAAAATGACAGAGCACTTCTCCATACTTGTTGTCTGCGGGGGGGAAAAAGAAACCGTATTTCAGGTTGTGCCAGTACATGATGGGCACCTACTGATAACAGGGGGGGGCAGTGATTCATTGGAAAAAGGCAGGCAATAAATCCTGATCAGATGACATTACTTCAAAAAGATATACATATACTGATAGTTTTCTGTGTGTGATCTCTATTACATATGTGTCTGCACGTATATGTGTGAGAAGGGCATGGGAGGAGGAAGGCTTTATCCTGAGAGGGCCGAAGGCACCTGGAGTTGGGTGCCCTGGCACTGCCACCCCCATGCAGCCCCTCTGGACCACACGGAGGGCGAGAGGATTGCTCCTCTCTCTTGCTCTCATCTTATGGTTTGAAAAGAAATTGCTATTCAGTACCTAAGTGTCTTTTTTATTTTGGGGGGGATCCTACAATTTGAAAAATAACAACTTTTTTTTTTTTTTATATTTAAAGGAAAAAAGTTCAGTCAAAAATACAACCTTTATAATTATTTATTCCAAGATAATAAATCTCAGCGTGTTATAATCTTCTTTTTTTTTTTTTTTTTTTTTTTTTTTTTTTTTTTTTTTTTTTTTTCTCAATTTTTGGTTTAGTTGAACACATCTAGCCAAGTAAAGCTATAAAAGGTAAATTTAACTCTTTCAGGATTACTGAAAATCTAGAAAATAATTATATTAACAGCTGAAAAAGAAAACACAGCCATAAGAGAGATTTAATTTAGTTTTAATTTCACAATTGGATTTATCATTTCACCAAGGTAACATAAAGTATCTGGCCTGCACATGATTTCAGTCCTTATTATGATTGCTGGATTCATAAAAAAGATCATGTTGACTGTATTTTATTAGTGTAAAGGTCTTGAATTATAAGTATTTTCGAAATTAAAATCCATCAACATAAATAAAAGACCTGAAGAAAATATGAAACACCTTAAAGGATTGTTCTGAATTAATTTTAACACATGATTTAAAAGGAAAATGTACTTATATCATACTATTTTTATTATAAAAATGTACGTGGAGCAAGTTTGGAGAGAAATTGTCCACAGGCAGTGAGGTGCAAAGTGCCAAATAATAAATATACTCAGTTTTAAAAAAATTTTGCCTGGTTTTAACAAGGCAACAGGGTATGGATGCATGAAAGGCATCGCCTGCATTTCAAATTAACCATAGCAAGCCCTTCCACTTACCTGGAAAACCTGATCCATACGCTAAGATTTTGTATGTTAATTTATACCGCAGAGTTCTTAACATCTGACATCGGCTGTAACATTACAAGTTGTGCTATGACTTTATTAAGGGATGACTTCCAAAGCCCTAAAGAATACTTATTATGTTGTAATATATATTTCCGAAGAGGATTAGGTCTGTGATGCTAAAACCTAGACGTTTTAAAAAGCGAGTTTACTGAAATGAAAAAGATTACATACATCCCTTTGTGTTGCACCAGGTAGAGCTTTTTCACCTTCATTTCAGCTGTATCACAAACCTCAGTGGTATCACGCCCGAGAAATGCATTTAAAATCCCTCAGAGTTTCATTACCAACATGGGATATTCCAGAAAAGGACCTGGGGCTTGGGCTGAACCACAAACTGAACAGCCAACACCGGGAAAAACAGGAGAAAAAAGGGATGCATCCCTTCCCTCAATGTGTTAGTGAGACATATTGAACGGAGCAGCAGCTGGATTTCAAGGATCATGTCTGGTTTTGGATGCCAGGCTTTAAAAAGGATTTGAAAAAGTTGAAAGAAGAGCAAGAACAATGAAAAAGTTTAGAAACTCTGACCTGTAAGAAAAGACTGATGAAACTGGGTTTGCTTAATTTCGGAAAGAGACCATGGGTAATGGTTTTCCAAGATGTAAAAGGTTGTTGCAGAGAAAAACACCACCAGTTGTTCTCCAGATCCACTGGGGGTAGAACGAGAAATAATCAGCTTAATTTGCAGGAAAAAAAAAAAAGAAAAAAATGTAGGTTAGATATTAGCTAAAATGTCAAACTATAACGAGAGTTAAGCACCGGGAGAGATTACCTGGGAGTGTTGTAAAAAATCTGGCACTGGAGGATATTGAGGCTGGGTTAGAGGAGCAGCAGGGGATGCTCCGGGTACAGGGCACTGCCTCGGGCACAGGGCACAGCGTGTGTCCTTCAGAGCTCACCCAGCACTGCCCGTGTGCCTCCATTGCCTCCAGAGAAACCAAACCATTTAACCTCGTTGCAGAATAGCCTGGTCAGGATAGGATTTTCAGACCACAGCATTTTGTTTGAAACAGTCCTTTCCCCCCTGCCCAGTTATCAATATGAGGAGAAATAGCTTTCGTATGGTATTCTCCACATACTTTATTGACATTTCCTCTCAGGTCAGTCCCTATTTACATACCAAAATATATATACACACACACACAAGCATATATATCTTTAAATATATGTATCTTTTAAATAGGAAAATGGATCGATTACCTTCATTGAAGAGAATTTACATTATGTGTGTGTAAAAGCAAAAAGTATCTTGGTTTTTCACTGCCTGCAACCCCTGCCAGCATCACCCGCAGTACATGTTCCCCGCAGCCCAGCAACCAAACCAAGCTTGCCTTTCCCTGTGGGATGGCTCATAAAGGTCTCACTCCGCAGCACCAAAGTCTACTCTGTCCCCAAGGTCACCTCATGTTTTCAGTCAAGGAGATATTGTATATTGGCCAACACCGCCTTCCTCCTGCAGGCAAAATGCAACTTTTTGTTATTTTGGTTTTACACTCCTGCTCAGAAGGGAACTTTCTCAGAGACCCCTTTGAGATGGTGCCATGAGCTCCTGTAGGAGCTGTGGAGCACTGAAAATCCCATCACATTGGGGGTTTGGCAGGAAAATGGAGGGAAATCATATTTCAACGAAAGGAAAGGAAAGGAAAGGAGAAAGGAAAGGAGAAAGGAAAGGAAAGGAAAGGAAAGGAAAGGAAAGGAAAGGAAAGGAAAGGAAAGGAAAGGAAAGGAAAGGAAAGGAAAGGAAAGGAAAGGAAAGGAAAGGAAAGGAAAGGAAAGGAAAGGAAAGGAAAGGAAAGGAAAGGAAAGGAGAAAGGAAAAGTTAAATTTTCTCTTTTTTTGGCATGGATAAAAAAAAAAGTAAACTACACATGGACAACGGAAGTGTTTACTTATGTACACCATGAAGGCATTAAGCACCAATTTCAATAAAAGTAAGAAATTGCAAATGAGGCTTCCACTTCCAGGTTTCACCTGACCCTGTACACAGAGGCTGCCGTGCTCTTCCCTCTGGCATGAGCACCGCTTACTTCCACGACTGGGTTTGCACTGTGGTGTGTGTCCTGCCAAACACGTCCCCATCCTTCCTGCTCATGGGGCAGAGCTGGTAGGTGATGGGGGTATTTTCTCTGCAGGTTGGAGCAATGAGCACCTGGCTTTGTGGATGGCTGGGGCAGGAGAGCAAGGTCACTGCAGGAGGGATGCCCATAAGTTTATAGCCTGGGAAAAAGGATCCTGGTACCTGCCTTGGACCTGGATGCAGGGGCACTGGCTGCACATGGAGAGGTACAGGCTCAGCCTCTTGCTGAAACTGGAAACTGTAGCCAGTTTTCCAGTTACAGGGACAAATGCCTTTGTCTTTATCAAGGCTGCTGAAAACCTGTACAAATTTTAAATGTGTTTTAAATTTATGAGATAAAAAAAAAAGGAGGGGGGAATGTGAATGGAGCACGTTTGCACAGTGGCTCAACTTGAGAAGTGTGTAAATCTGCACTCTTTTCATCCAGCTCTGTTCTCTTCTCAAAGAAAATCCCCAGTGAAATACTATTCAGAAAAGAGTCACTTTCAAATACGGGAAATGACAGTGCTTTTAAAGTGGCATCTACATGCCCCAAATCCAGGGAAATCTTAAAGATACAGCATGAATCTGCTCTCAAGCACTGATGCCATCATCCTTTCAGACACAGAATATAACTGTATCTGATAAAGAAGTTGCTTGCCAGGGTCTATGTGCCAAACAGACCCTGACTGCATCCTTTTTATTAAACCAAACATTTCTCTTACACAGTAGAAAAGGAATATAGATCAGCAAGAACTGAGTTATACTCAAAAAAGCATCTGTAGGTGATATCAGGAACTGAGGATGCTGTGTGTAAGTGATGTGCTATCACCTCACAGCCAGGTCATGTCAAGACACGCAACACTGTCAGGTCCCTCACCAGCACAGGATAGCTTGCTTCTGGCTGTTTGCAAGTCGTTTGCCCACTACTCATGGCCTTAAATTGTGCTTTTCACCATTTCTGTTGACAAGGTGCCTCAAAGGATATTGGGAAGAATTTGGAGAGGAGAATCCACATTTTCCCCTGTTAGCAGAAAGCCTTTGTCCAGAACTGCACCCTATTATATTATCTTTCTGTCCCTGATGTTGTCAATGTTTGAAAAATTTCCTCTACCGGATTTTCCCTCACTGTAACAACGAGTTATCATGACCCTTTCTTAATTACTGTTTCTCCTCAACAAATTCCTTTTATAAAAGTGAGAGAAACAAGGCTCCTCTTCCCCTCTGCAAACCTTTTTATCAACTCCCAAGCCTCTTCCATGTACCTGGGCTCCCTGCCTCTTCCTCTCTTCTTCCTTCCTCCAGCTTCTGTGAAGCACCTTCTCTCCCGCCTCGGCAAATAGAGGTGAGTCCTGCCACCCTGAAAAAAAAAATAAATCAGAACAGGCACAAAAGCATCAGTTTTCCAGATTTTCAGCTGAGTTGGGTATTTGAGCTGTGATTGCTCTTTTCTCCCATCCCTTTGTCCTCAACCTTTCTTGCTATTCCCTGAGCACCCCTCAATCCTGCTGTTTACGTGACACCTTTCCCATTCCCATGCCCATATTTCTCTTAGACCTACTGTTGCTCAGGAGCTTCCACCCATCCCACTGTGGTAGCTCTCAGGCTGATCAGCCACATGGAGGAAGGTTTGGCTGCACCGAGATGCACATTCAGCCCTTGGGTCTGCTGCCTCCTTCCTTCCCTGGTCTGGAGGCAAAGCAGGTCCTACATTCCAGGGACATCCACCAAGTCACGACCTGGGTTTCCATCTCCCTTCCCTGCATCCAGGGTATCTGTCACCATCTGACTTAGCACACCAAAATGGAAGTTTCAGAGGATGCTGCTCCAATGTTTGAATTTTTTCTTGTTTCTTCTCTTTTCTGCTCCTGTTTCTCACTGCACATCTTAAGCGGGTCCTGTAACGTAGTGGTCCTGCAGCCACTTCACTGCACGCCCATGCCCTCACCAGACACTGCTGGCACTGGGGCCTGTGAACATACCAATTCTGTGTTGAAAACAGAGAGAAATGGCAGAAGACAAACCCAGCTTTGCCACCACCCATTCCTGCTTGCGGTGATAAGAGCCTCGCTGTTGCAGGCTCTGCGTCCGTATTACTCTGCCTTTGTTCATAACTCAATCCTGCCAGTCTCTGAACTATTTTTATTGCTCTCCTCTGAATAATTTTCAATCTGTCACTATCTTTCAGGTAATGTGGTGTCCATAATTAAATACTGCAGGCGCTACCGCACCAGAGCCATATGCAGACGGACTATTACCTTCTCGCGCTGTGATGTGATGTCTTCAGCCCCAAATCAAATAGGCCTTTTTTTGCTGCCATATCTCAAGGCAAACTCATGTCTAATTTACTCCACACTATCATCTCTACATCTCTTGCAGCATTACTGCTTCTCAGGTTTTTATCGTTGATTGAATATATGGGGTTTAGATTATTTTTCCACAAATGTAGTAGCTTCTATTTTCTATGTTGAATCTCATTTTATTCCCCACTCATTTTTCCTACCTTTTCAGATTCCTTTCTTTATTTCACTCTCATCTTTGGGATTTCCAAATCCACCCAGCATAGTTTAGTTCACACAATACATCAACAAACCATTCACTTGTTCTTTTAGATCATTAAAACAGCTGGTAAATAAGATCCCCGTTTGGCAAATCATTTTAGCACGTGGTTATAGCCTTTAGGAGTCAATAGGGATCTGGCAGGGTGCATGCTGGCACTCTCGTTAGTTTGGTTGTAATAAGGAGAACATCCCTCATGTTTGAAGAACACCAGGTATTTGTAGCGGGACACCAGGTATTTGTAGCAGGGAGGGACTGGGTGACACAGGGAAGAGAAGAGGATGCATTGAATATCACTGGTGAGGCAAACCCCATCACGGCCTGCCAAGTACATCTGCATATTCTCATCTGCGACGACTGGGGCTTGTGTCAGGGTCTTGCCCTGTTGAAATGCCACCAGAGACTCCCCCAGATCAGCTCGTTGCCATTCCTCAGATCTTTCTGCTGAGAGATGTTCAAAACCATGTCAATCTGAATTAATGTTGGGAGTAAGACGCTGGGAGACAGCAGTGACTGTTTTATTAAAATCCAAGGACCCAACTGAGCAGTCCTGAACTGTGCTCACATGGATAATCCTACACGTTTGAAGCATCAGACCTTAATCCACAAATTTTCTTTTTCTATAAAAAGGAACTCAGTGTTTGCTGGTCAAGATTTGCTTTTTGTAAATCCATGCTACTTGTTTGCTCTGTTAAACTCTAAGTGCCTGGTCCCACCAAAGCCAGGGGAAAGATGTCCTTTGGCTCCCAACACCTTCAGATCTGGCTGCAAGGATTTACCTACCTGGAGAAAAATGTATGGAATAACTACAGTGAATTAAAATTGGCCCAAACATCTGTAATACGTTCCTTGGATCATCTGCTCTAAAGTTAAAAGGCATTTGGTTCTGGAAAATTCCACTCAGAAGATATGGTGATTATTTTGAACAAACCCCAAATTTATCTAATGATATTGCCCACACAGAGAGGTGTTCCAGAGCACCTATTCCTTAGTCTCCTTTTTTTTGTTTTTGGCAGAATGGCTTATTTTGGCCGATTTCCCTATGTAGACAAGCCCCACCTGATGTTTCTGTTATATTTATTCCTTTACTTGAATCGGTACAGTAGATCTGTTACGTTTACTAGAAAACAAGCAGGACCAGCTTTCTTCTGGCATCATTAACATTTGCTTTCTAATTTTCCTACAGCTCTTGAGCATTTCATTAAGAAAATAAAAGAAGTTGGCAGTGCTTTAGGAAATTTGTTAGCTAATTCCCTTAGCGGTGAAGAAATCCAGGTTAGGTAGTTTATATGTGGTTGTATTTTGTCGAATCAAAGTGAATTGCTTTATTTATTCTGCTTGTTCTTAAGAAATTCCAGTTCAGATCCTGTAGATCTTTGCGTAAACAGGTTCTTTTTGGGACTACTTACGAAAAGCTAATTTTAAGTATATATGTAAGAATATTTTTAGAAAATAAGCTGTGATGTTGAAGAAAGCTGGCTGATGGCAAGTTGATTCCTGATGGGGTGGCTTCAGGTGAGAGCAATACGAACTCTGACGCGTCCAGCCATTCAGATAAACCCCAGGTTTGTGGCACAAATTCTCACAGTGAAACATTCAGCATCAACACACACTTCACAGATAATTTTCAGAAAAAAAATATCGCAATAATATCAAATAATGGACATCTCAGAAATGTACACAACCCTCTCAGACAACCTGTGACCAAAAAGCAGAAAAAATTGAACTAATAATTTGTTATACTTTTTTCCCACTGTTTTCACCTTTGTTTGAAAACTTATTTTACTAAATTTTCTGGCCTTCCCACAAAAATTGCTTCAACTTATTTTATTCTTATTAAGGATAGATTTAAAAAAAAAAAAAAAAGTTCAGCAGTCCAGCCATTTTTGATTCATCCTTAATTTAATCCCTTTCTAATTAATTAATGGGCCTACTGTCTCTCCAGAATGTCTTTTCCCTTTGATATAGGTTTTAAAGCCCTTTTTAAGTTCTTTGGTTATCTTTAAATTCTTTNGGTGTCCATAATTAAATACTGCAGGCGCTACCGCACCAGAGCCATATGCAGACGGACTATTACCTTCTCGCGCTGTGATGTGATGTCTTCAGCCCCAAATCAAATAGGCCTTTTTTTGCTGCCATATCTCAAGGCAAACTCATGTCTAATTTACTCCACACTATCATCTCTACATCTCTTGCAGCATTACTGCTTCTCAGGTTTTTATCGTTGATTGAATATATGGGGTTTAGATTATTTTTCCACAAATGTAGTAGCTTCTATTTTCTATGTTGAATCTCATTTTATTCCCCACTCATTTTTCCTACCTTTTCAGATTCCTTTCTTTATTTCACTCTCATCTTTGGGATTTCCAAATCCACCCAGCATAGTTTAGTTCACACAATACATCAACAAACCATTCACTTGTTCTTTTAGATCATTAAAACAGCTGGTAAATAAGATCCCCGTTTGGCAAATCATTTTAGCACGTGGTTATAGCCTTTAGGAGTCAATAGGGATCTGGCAGGGTGCATGCTGGCACTCTTGTTAGTTTGGTTGTAATAAGGAGAACATCCCTCATGTTTGAAGAACACCAGGTATTTGTAGCGGGACACCAGGTATTTGTAGCAGGGAGGGACTGGGTGACACAGGGAAGAGAAGAGGATGCATTGAATATCACTGGTGAGGCAAACCCCATCACGGCCTGCCAAGTACATCTGCATATTCTCATCTGCGACGACTGGGGCTTGTGTCAGGGTCTTGCCCTGTTGAAATGCCACCAGAGGCTCCCCCAGATCAGCTCGTTGCCATTCCTCAGATCTTTCTGCTGAGAGATGTTCAAAACCACGTCAATCTGAATTAATGTTGGGAGTAAGACGCTGGGAGACAGCAGTGACTGTTTTATTAAAATCCAAGGACCCAACTGAGCAGTCCTGAACTGTGCTCACATGGATAATCCTACACGTTTGAAGCGTCAGACCTTAATCCACAAATTTTCTTTTTCTATAAAAAGGAACTCAGTGTTTGCTGGTCAAGATTTGCTTTTTGTAAATCCATGCTACTTGTTTGCTCTGTTAAACTCTAAGTGCCTGGTCCCACCAAAGCCAGGGGAAAGATGTCCTTTGGCTCCCAACACCTTCAGATCTGGCTGCAAGGATTTACCTACCTGGAGAAAAATGTATGGAATAACTACAGTGAATTAAAATTGGCCCAAACATCTGTAATACGTTCCTTGGATCATCTGCTCTAAAGTTAAAAGGCATTTGGTTCTGGAAAATTCCACTCAGAAGATATGGTGATTATTTTGAACAAACCCCAAATTTATCTAATGATATTGCCCACACAGAGAGGTGTTCCAGAGCACCTATTCCTTAGTCTCCTTTTTTTTGTTTTTGGCAGAATGGCTTATTTTGGCCGATTTCCCTATGTAGACAAGCCCCACCTGATGTTTCTGTTATATTTATTCCTTTACTTGAATCGGTACAGTAGATCTGTTACGTTTACTAGAAAACAAGCAGGACCAGCTTTCTTCTGGCATCATTAACATTTGCTTTCTAATTTTCCTACAGCTCTTGAGCATTTCATTAAGAAAATAAAAGAAGTTGGCAGTGCTTTAGGAAATTTGTTAGCTAATTCCCTTAGCGGTGAAGAAATCCAGGTTAGGTAGTTTATACGTGGTCGTATTTTGTCGAATCAAAGTGAATTGCTTTATTTATTCTGCTTGTTCTTAAGAAATTCCAGTTCAGATCCTGTAGATCTTTGCGTAAACAGGTTCTTTTTGGGACTACTTACGAAAAGCTAATTTTAAGTATATATGTAAGAATATTTTTAGAAAATAAGCTGTGATGTTGAAGAAAGCTGGCTGATGGCAAGTTGATTCCTGATGGGGTGGCTTCAGGTGAGAGCAATACGAACTCTGACGCGTCCAGCCATTCAGATAAACCCCAGGTTTGTGGCACAAATTCTCACAGTGAAACATTCAGCATCAACACACACTTCACAGATAATTTTCAGAAAAAAAATATCGCAATAATATCAAATAATGGACATCTCAGAAATGTACACAACCCTCTCAGACAACCTGTGACCAAAAAGCAGAAAAAATTGAACTAATAATTTGTTATACTTTTTTCCCACTGTTTTCACCTTTGTTTGAAAACTTATTTTACTAAATTTTCTGGCCTTCCCACAAAAATTGCTTCAACTTATTTTATTCNAAATTAAAGCCTCAGATCTTTGCCTAGTCCCTTATGAAGCCACGTTGGCCGCTTCTCGTTCTCTCCGTTCTTCATTTTGAGAGGAGCAGGAGTCTCTTGCAGCTTAATTATGGTTTCTTGCAGGAGTCCCCCTGCTTCCCCTCGCGCTGGTGGCTGTACCGTATTCCTCCTCCTCCGCAGACTTTTGTTAAATACAGTATGCATGGTGCCTACCAACCTTTTAGATCGACCAGATTTCTCCCCTGTTGGTATATAAAAATACCCACCTATGGATTTTGCAACCAGGCAGGCTTTTTGCTGTCCCTTGCCTTGTTTCTGGCATTAAATCCACTTCCAGAAGGACCGGAGGACGTTGCTCCTTTTGTTAGCTTCAGCACTTGATTTTTTTAAAATTGTTTTCCAGCAAATGCAGCTACGAGGCTGTAACTGATCCATGGCAAATTTTTTTGCCCATTTTATATATTTCACCTGCATATAGCTGTAACCAGGGCCAGATCCTGCACAGAGGTAAATCTCTGCAGCCTTTTACTCCCTTAGACCTGCATTTTGCAGGTGGTGGATGCGGCTCAAAGTTCCCCAAGACACTTGGGAGTGATTTCAAAGCTCTTCTAATTTTCCTGATAATATTGGCACTCCTGGGTGCTAGTTTCCTGGTAGCTTAATTTTTTCTTTTTCTTTTTCTTTTTTTTTTTTTCTCTTCTCTATATATAACCCTGCAAATGTTGATAGCTTGAGTTTCTGGAATCAACTCTCAGTCCTCATGAAGCTATTTTAATTAGAATGGGAGGGCTCTGTTAACTAAAAGTGGAAGAAATATCAGCACGAGGATGCTCTGAATTGTGCCTAGCGAGCATCTTGTAACTCTTTGTCAATGCCAAACCATAAGAAATTATAAACAGAGTTGGGGAGATTTACTTTTTTCCCCACTTTTTTTTTTTTAATAATTTAAAAATATTTTTTGTCTCTTTTTCCCCCATTTTTTCCACCCCCATCACCTACTATTACCGCCTAAAATCTTTTGTTCTCGCATCTGTAAAATACCCCATTCCCAGCCACCCTTTCCACAACACGCCTTGAAACCCAGCAGGTTTATAATATCTCCCCCAGCCCTGAGCCCACATCGGATGCCTTACAGCCCTGTCATATTTGTTTACATCCACTTGGTTTTAGCTCCCCGTGCCCTTTTTCTCCGCAGAGCCTTCGCCCCCCGGTTTCCTTTGAGCTGCCTTTCATGCCAGCAGACCCTGGCCGGTTAATTGTTCATCGGGGATAGGCGAGGTTGAGCCGGGCTGAGACGCGTTTCCTCTTGTCGTGACAATTGTTCGGACCGTTCGCCACTTCACGCTCGGATGAGTTTTTCTCTCTCCGCTGCCCGCACCGCCTTGGTTGGCTCTCCCGCTCCTCCTGGGCGCAGACACGTCCCCGCACCGCGCTGCTTCGGCTTCCCCTTCCGTGAGAATTTCCCTCCGCCTTCCCAAGCGGATTTTTGGCCATTCGGGGTTGGGGGATATTTTTCTGCCATCCACCGCCGAGGCTGGGGGTTTTGTCCCGGAGTCAGCGTCGTGGAGGCTGCCCCAATATTGACTCCCAGACCTTCTGGACTTTTATTTTATTTCATTCAATGTTGGCACCATATGGCAACTATGGCAACTGAATATATAACCCTATTCAATTTCTGACTCCAGTCTGGCCTATTAAAGGGCTCCATGCTCTGGTCTGGAGGGGAAAAAAAAAGTGATTCCTGTAGGACACAGTGGTAGGGAAGTTCAAATAACACTTAGCTGCCTTTAAAGTTTCCCTCTTCTGATGTGACAAACAGGAAAAAAAAAGGTAAGTACATTTGACAAGGTTTCACACAGGGCAAACATCTAATATAGGATATTGATAGCTTTAACAGGTTAGTGCGAATTAATAATACCATATAGTATGTATAAAATCACGGTATGTGTAAGGCCCGTCGGCAGCATATTTGTGTTTATTTTTGTTTCATTTTATTCACAAAGAAAGCTGGAGCCTACCACTTCTCAGAAAGACAGCTGCTAATAAAGCAGCTGGCTAATAAAGGGCAGAAAAAAATGTCTGAGGGAAATATTTAAAAGCATCCCGGTGACTTAGGGATGCGTGTCAGTTGGGACACATAATTTATTTAGGCATTTGCAGAAGTTGTGAGTGGAGTGTGCACTTGCTCACATGAGTAGTTTTACTTGCGTACTCCCTTTGAATTCAAGTTAAGCTTACTCATGTGCATAACTCTCCTCAGGACTGGGCCCTACGGCTGTTTCTTCCCCCTGAAAAAGTACTGAGGGAACTAATTTTTCTGATGATTAATCTCAAACACTGCACCTGCAGTGCCTGTTTTCACTTGAATGAGAAGAGATTGATTTATCTAGCTATCTTTCTGTCTGTCTCATTATCCATCTCCTGTAGCATCTCAGTACCTCAAAAAATTATGACAAACTTATCTTCCCAGTAGCCGTACGAGGCAGGGCGGTATTATCTCTGCTTACCAGACGGGGAGATCAAGGTAGGAACCAGCAAAGTGATATGCCTGAGGTCGTGTAAGAAGTTGGTGGCAGAGCCAGGCAGTGCAAAGAGCTTTCTGGACTCCCAGACACGTGCCATAATCCCAGTGCCATCCAGACTGCTTTTTAGGTTCTCTGAAAAGGATTAATAAATCCTGCTGCTGTTAATAAATCCCAGCTCCTGTTCATGGAGGAGCAAAACCTTGCTATGGTCCAGCATGACTGGTTTCCTGCAGTGATACTTGAGCAGAGAGCTGCAAAACACACATCCCCTGGCAAGGGAGCTGCATGGGGGCTAGAAGAAGGGAAAAGCTTCTCTTATTCTTTAGGAATAAGAAAAATATCACCATCAAAGCTAGGATAAAAAGTAGACAACTCTTGAGGTTCCCCCTGTGATCCCCTCTGGCACAGAGGTCTAGGCAGGAGAAGAAGGGGGAAGGCAAGCACAGGGGGCTGCTCAGGGGGACCCCACCACGAGTATGACATGGGCAGATAGGCCATGCTGTGGGCTGGGGTCTCCTTCGGATGGGTGAATATGTAAGGGGCCAGCTGGGAGAAGGATGCTGATGGACCCTCTGAATATTCCCATCACTTTGCCCAATGACAACTCCAGCCTGGCACACAGGGAGCTGAAGAACATACTCAGTGACTGTGCCTCCAGCAGCTGGAGGCCAGTCCAGTCCAGTCCAGGCCATGTTCAGTGGTAAGCCCTTGTGGTAACTACCCTTGACACAAGTTTTTTGCATGAGTATTTCAACACCTGTGGGTGTGATTCCCTGCCAACACTGAGAGCTTACTCCAAAGACATGCAGTCCCATCCACTTTCTCCAACAGAGAGAAATTCCAGGGTGAGAGACACCTACCCCAACCTGGGGTCTTCTGAACACCCAGGGAAACTCTGGTTTCTTGCCTGACTCCAAACCATAGCTTGAACCCAGGATCCCTGTAGTACCTATGGGTGACTCAGACACCATCCATCCCTGGTGTCTCTTGTCCAGCTTGTCCAGCACCAAAGTGTGCAGTTCTGACCTGGTCTGGATGTGACCTGGCTTCATGGTGACCCCCCCACCAGAAGGACACCATGAGTGAGGCCATTTTGCAAACTCTCAGGCATCCCAGTGTCAGTGGAGGGGACATTTTTGTGGATATTGGAAAATGTGGATGCATAACAGAGCACTGAGAATGGTGCAGAGCCATCAGCCTGCCCACGAAGCTGTTGCCTGGATGAAGGCAGGTGACAGCAGAGCCCAGTTCTGACAGGTGGCACCACTGTAATTGCAGGCTTGCCAGGCTGAAAACCTACAGTAAACGGGCAAACAGCATTAATTAAGTTCCAAAAACATGAGCTTTAATTAACTTTTGTGCTGTCCTGGTGCCCAGTAACACTTCCTACCTCCAGCACCAGGAAGACCACACTGTGGTGGCCACCAGCTGAGGCAGGTGGCATCACGGCTGCCCGGGTGCCTGGGCATGACCTACCTGGGTGCTAGTGTGACTGCTGGGGATGGCAGAGCCCACAACCAGCCCAGCTTTATCCTTTTGCTCCAGCCCCAGCCAACTCCTGGGGGACGTCCCTGCTGAAGCTATTTTTAGTGTGCAGGGGAGGAGGAACTGGCTCGGTGCAGGTTAACATTTCCGGGCACGTCATCTCCATTGCTTTCAACAGAGCTACAAGCTCGGAGGACCTCACCTTTCATTTTTTCTTAACGTGTATCTTAATGCGCAGTCGATGGCGTTTAGTTATCTCGTCAGGGGCCTGGGGTAAGCAGGGGGCTGATGGGCGACAGCAGCCAGCAATAGCTCTTCGCACGCCGCTTTGTAGTGTGCACCCA
Source organism: Jacana jacana (assembly GCA_013400555.1). Taxonomy (NCBI): domain Eukaryota; kingdom Metazoa; phylum Chordata; class Aves; order Charadriiformes; family Jacanidae; genus Jacana; species Jacana jacana. The sequence continues at coordinate 92,343 of VZTM01010837.1, read as the reverse complement.
AGTATTACAAGCCTGGGTCCAATACAAATAAATAATTAAGCGCATTTCCTGGGGCAAGAAAATGAAAACTTGGAGCTGCGTCAAGAATGAATAAGTACGAGACCTCTAGACCTGCAGCGCGCCCAGGCAGCGTGTGACTGACAGCGGGTTTCTTGCAGCCATCACATCAAAAGACTCCAGAAAATGGCTGTGCCGTGTGTCACTGAGAGGGAAGGCCTTGGCCTCACCAGCCCTGCTGGAGGAGGGGACCCGCTGCGCCAGGCGAGGGCTGTAATGTAAGCCACGGGACTCGGGATTTTGAGCACCCCCCGGGAAACTCTGCTGGGCTTCAGACGGCGTCATTGACTTTAGCATGTTGGTCTTTGGGTGAAGAGGAGGACAAAGACCTTCCTCTCCCTCAGCCTTGGAGGTGGAGTCCAGGTAGTGAGTGAACCTCTAGACAGGACCCCAAGGGAGAGACAAGTTGTCACCTGCATCTCCACGGGGCTTCTGGCTCCCTCCGGGGCTAGCACTCCTCCCATCTCCCACCCCAGCCCACTCGCTTGTCCTACCCAACTCCTAGCAGGACCCAGGGCACACTTATTTCCTCAGAAACATTGGTGCAAGCCTTAAGAAAGGAGGGAGCTTTAATTCCTGGCACTAAAGATCCTCCCATCATGTCAGCTGCCATGCTGGGGGTGCCTGATGTCTGGGACCACTGCTTGACACATGGGGGTCCCAGTAGGTGCGCTGGGAAAATTTGTTAGCATAAAAGCCATCCTTTTCCAGAGCATGCCTGGTGTGCCTCCTAAATGTATTTCCAATATGTAAAACAGAGTGGGGATGGCTGGGGCACAGGCAGCAGAAGGCTCTGCCCACACCTGTGCGCTCAACTTGCTGCTTTGGAGGGAATGGGCCAAAATCAGGCTCCCCAAATCTTCACCCGTTTCCCCAGCCAGGCTTTTTGGTGCCTCTGCAGAGGTTTTTCCACTTTGGAGAATGTCATTTTTGGAGCAAGGTCTGCACCTCATGGCAGGTTGATGCAGCACAAAATGCTCCCAAGACACCACTTGCGTCTGCATGTTTGCCACCAGCTCTACCATGGGACCGTTGTAAAACAGATGCCTGGTGTCACTGTTTGAGGTTTCATTTTGGCTTATCTTTTTCCAATAACCTGAATTTTTCCTCTTTTCTCCCTGTAGATTGGTGTAAACTCACCTTTTATTTAATTTCCTTTGGGGATCTTGGTTTCTTTTTAATTTTGTAAATAACTTTTCTCACATGTTTTGGAAAAAAAAGAAGTGCAGCTCAGTATTTCCTGCATCCCTCAGCAGATACTACACTGCCACCTGCACTACCATCATGGTTGGCTGGGGGAAGAGACAGTAAATACTTTCTTTCTTTTAATAATTTTGCTACTGCCAGTTGTTTTTATGGAAAAAAAATGCTCAAAAAAGTCATTCTTGAAAAAAAATCTCTAACTGCTTAATTTTCCCTGGTACACCTAGAACGCCTCTCTGTTGGTGTGCTCATCTGGTTTGGGTTTCTCCCCTTCAATTCCCAGTAACTCTCATGCCCCATGTGGCCCTACTTTAACCCCTGGTTCCACACAAGAACTTTTATCTCCCTTTGTTTATTCTCCCCATATTTCCTCAGTCTTCTTGTTTCATTCAGGCTTCTTGACTCTGCCCCATCCTTTCCCTTCTCGGTACAGCCTGGCTTCTCCTAGACTCATTGCTTCTTCCTGGAGTCTCAGAGCTTTCTCTGGAAAAGACACAAGGTCTCAGCAGAACACAACCAACTTGGAGGGGACATTGGCACAGAGTCTTCATTTCTAGAAAGGGCAGGGACCGAGCATGAGCCTTTTAGACACCCATGAACCTTGGAGTACATGCTATTGAAAGGGCTATGTAGTGTAAGACTGTGCCCCAGTTCTGTCTTAGTTATTTCTCTTTTCTTTAATTCAGAACCCTTCAGAGGGTGAAGAACATTAATTTGCTACAAGGATTACAGTTTAATAACTTAAAAATCATAACCTCAAGGAGCTTTCTTGGAGGTAACAACCTCCAAAAGAAGTAAGTCTGCAACCTGTCAGTGAAACATCTACTGCAAAATTGCTTTGCCAGAGCAAGCATCAAATCCTCTTGCCATGACAGATGGACAACAAAGCACAGAAGCGTGGCTGGGACTGCAGGTTTGCTAGACCACAGACCTGCAGAAGACATCTCTGCCTTGGGATGAAGGTGAGCTTGGAGTCCTCTCTGTAATAGAGGCAGGGTTAGAAACCAGAAGATGCCCACAGTGTGACATGCACAGAAAACCTCGGCTTTTCAGTCTCTCCTTTCCCATGTGGGCTCATCCATGCCACAAACCCTGGAAGACTTGGACTGAATGACCGAGCCACTCCTTGCACTGTCAGCTGCACAAGAGAGAGGCTGCTCTTTGCCAGTGAGTCCTATTCTCCAGTTTATTTAAGTTTTAACTAGTAAAAGTGGCTATTTCTAGTGAGATATCTATCCAAAGATGATGGTACCTTGTTTTCAAATAAAGAGTTGTTCCTGCTCATCCCCAGGAGTGAGTAAACTGGACCAGAGGAAACTCATCCAGGCAGAGTCAAAGAGCAGCAGCCAGACTGAAATTGAACTCTTTAAGTTAAAATTGAGGCTGAAAACCTTCCCCAAATGCACATATGTAATAAAATTTTTGTCATAGAGGGATAGGAAAACACTTATCTGGAGGATTTTTATTAAGTAGTCCAAAATAGATGTCCACCTGACAATAAGACAAGTGCAAGATGAAATAGTGGGAAGTCGATGAGGTTAAATGCAAGTAAGAAATTGCCTTATCTAGAAATGTGTGATATGAATATAAAGTTATTTTCCCTGTCAGAATACCAAATGAGATGACACCAACCAGTAAGATGGAATCTCTCAGACTTGATAGCTGCTTTGTGCACTAATATGTAGTCTAGATCTACATGCAGCTTGAGACACATTTCCTTAAAAAGTTAACATCAGTATCTGGAACTATTGCATTCAAGACCTGGGAAAGTGATAAGGAATGAGTAGGTAGAAATTAGCCCTACCTAAATATTGGTGCTGGATAGTGGTACAGTAATTTATCTTACGCCCACCTACATCAGTCACAGTCTAAGGTCCAGATAAAAGGATGCAGAAGCCAGTGTGTTGCTTGTGTTGTCAGACACCTCTACTTGTCACCATTCAGTCTTTAGGAACCACAGTTTTTCCCTGTGGAAGGACCCCTGCCTCCTGAAGCCAGAAATGGCTCTGGGGCCGGGTTGCTTCTGATCTGAATGATCCTAGGTTTTCTACAGGAGGAGCAGAAGAGTTGGCTGTTGAGATGGAGGTTGTGACTTTTCAGGATTTCAGAGCACAAAAAGCAGAACTACAGGTTAGAATCTTTACTGATTTCTGTGAGGTCTCAAGAAAGGACTTCCATCCAGAAGGATGGTATCCATTAAGAAGCTTGGAGCCCTCCTGTCCTGGAGCAGAGCTGGAAGGATTTTGCGTTTTCCTTCACAATAGTAAGTTTTTTCAGATTTTTTATCTCCATAGGAGAAAGAAGTGGGAAAATATGCTGAAAAAAGAGAAAACTTAACCTGTGTATTCTCATATATCATCTAAGATGTAATCCTGAACAAGAGCTTCTAGGGATGAGACCTGATGCTAAGATAATTGTTCACAGATCTGGGCACTTGCAGACAAAGACAAAGATATGGACAATGTTCATGAAATGTCAGTTAAAAAGTTCTGCTGATTTGTCCTTAACTTGAACAAGAAAAGCTCCAAATATTAGGTGGGTTGCCCTAAATTGGTAATAAAGTTTTGTATAGAGAACAGAACACTTTACATGTTCCTATACAACCTAGCTTTTCCAGGAATCCTCTGTTCTCAAAAAGTCTTAACTGCTATTTTCTGTATGAAGCATCTCCTAGAATTGCCTTCTATGTCAGAGACCCATGAAAGAGTCTGTCAAAATAGAGGAGTTCAGATTATTTGAGACGTGTTTTAAATATACTCTGTGTGTCCCACAGAGGTTGATGAGCTTCTTATATTCAAATTTACGGAAGTCAAATTTGCAGCATGGTAACTAGTAAGGCTCTTGTGGAAGAAATTGTTGAGTCAGAAATCTCATTTTGACTGTAAGTCTGTGAGAAAAATTCTTTTTTGTAACTACATAAAGATGTTGGGTTCACTTCACCTTCAGTCAAATCCCTAAAATATTAATGGTATAAAATAAGTCTCAGCAAGCAGAGAATTGTGCACTTACAGTATTTAGAAGAATTATATGAATGTCACAACACCTGCCACCTTTCCCAGCAGTGTCCATGGAACTAGAATCATCATAGAATCATTTAGGTTGGAATACACTACCAAATTTAGGTTGCATACACTACCTGAAAGATGCTTCTGGAGATGTTCCCACAAACATTAACCAAACAGGACTTTCTGTACAACCCCGTGGCTTATATAGAGCCTAGAAAGCCTGAAAGCATTGCTGTGAATAGTAACTCACCTTGAGGACTTGAAGAGCATGTCAATAATTCTGGTGGCTCCAGACCACCTTGCTGTATGCAATGCTCTAGATACACACAGGTTATACCTCAGATACCACCAAACTTTAGCTAGGGGCTTTTCCTCCTTAAGTCATCCAGTAAATAAACCATCAGCAGGACAGGTCTGCCATGAGATCATACAATCACTTCCCATTTACAGCTTTGGACAAGTGGAATTGTCTGGAAAACAGTTCCCCCCGTGTGTTTCATGTACTTAGATTCTCCCTAATTTATTGCACAATCAAGAGAAGATCCTATTCTCTATGGGGCAGGAAGCAGTACTGGCCATGCAGACACCAGCTTGTTGCTGAGAGGTCTGCTAAGGAAATGCAGCCTCCCTGCCTTCCTGTATATGGCCATGAAAAATCAGCTTTCTGTCAAGGTAAAGGAATATTTTATTAAAAACAGTTGTCATATAGAACTAAATCCTGAAGCTGTGAAGTATAAAAGAGGCTTTCAAGCTGACTTTCCTTGAACTGTGGCAGCTTAAGTCCTGTTGCCATTGCTGAAGCTCATCAGGAAATCATGTGAAGGGCTCAAAGGTTAAGAATCTGTGTTTTCATCTGGACACAAAGGTGAAAGATCAGATAGATGATCTCAGCCATTTATGTTTTGTCTTTTTAGCATCATCTTCAAATGAATCAAGGAGCTGTTCATTCAGTTTCATGAGGGCAGGGCTTTCTTAGACCTATCCAGGGTTGTTTACAGGCTTTTCAGGAGATGTGGAAGACTTCCTGAAGAGAAGCAGCCTGAGCTGGTAATATTCTTTGCCACTTCTATCACAGCCATATTTGAGGAAACCCCTGAAATTAGATAGTCCATGACACTAAGTTTTGCACCAACATGTAGTACAAAACATGAGCTCTGTCCTTACTACTCAAAGAAAGACAACAAGTGGATAAAATGAGCAGATTGGACTGAAGGATGGAGAAGGAGAAAGGAAAAAAAAGATGAAAAGCAAGAGAGAAGTAAAGTCCACAATGACTGAGGAAGATACAGTCTCTAAATATAAACCAGAGCAACAGACTGGGTCCTGAACACCCACCAGAGAAGATAAGCCAAGAATCTCTCAACTATGAAATTCTGGAGTAAATACTGAGTTCCCCTCCGGGAACTTTGGGTCAAACACTGACCAGCCCCAAGGTGCTCCACAGGAGAATTGTACTAGGTAGAGGAGCTGTGGAGAAACACAGAGGATGCACAAAACCGTGTAGCAATGGCCATGGCCACCCCGCCAGTGCTGCAGCTGCCGGGTCTCCACCTCTGCCTGAAGCAGAAACAACACCCTTGAGGTTAATCCATGGAATATGGAATACGTGCTTGTTCCTAGAGGGTGGAGAACATCTCCTGCCATGGAGACTTTACAAAGTCAATGAGAGGTGAGTGACTGCTTGTGTCTACAGCACATCCTTCCCTGTGTCCCAGCCTCTGGCTCCCACTAAGGCGAGAGCAGCTCTCTCTTATTGCACATAGGATGCTCTCAGGCTCTTCCCCAGTACTTTTCAAAACCTTCACAGTGCAGCAGCCCTCAGCAGAAAGAAATGGGCTGACAAAATGTCCCTCAGGGAAAAGCAGTCTTAAGCAAAAAAGACTCCTCCATGGAGAGAAGACACTTCCTTACAGGCTCTAAATGGTAAATGGTTGCAGTCAGATAGGTCTTCATGGCTGTCCCTCTTTGGAACAAAGAAGGCAGCAGACAGGTGGGGTTCCTCAGCACTTAAGGACTGACTATACAGGAGAAACAAAAGTATGGGGAAAACAGGAGAGTCAGTCATGTTGGGGAGAAATGAAGATCAACATGAGGCAACCTGAAACCAGGATCTACCCTGGTCACCAAGCTATGCTACTGTATGAGAAAGCCTCACAAGTGCTAAGTCCCCTCAGGTGATTGCTGAAGAAGAAAGACTGGGATGGAGTCAGAGACTTTGCTGACTGCTCTCCTCTCTTGCAGCAGAGCTCACATCTTTTCTCAACCATTCCTGTTGCTACAGAGTGTTCCAGCACAAGGGCAGCTCAGCCCAGAAAGAACCTCAGTTGTCACCCTTCAATGTGCTGCCCTGAAATGTTCTGGCTGTGCTCAGCACCACTATGTTATTTCTCATCCTACTTTCAAGTAGCAACCAGAACCATGGCATTCAGCAAAGTGACTGAATCACCATTCCTGAAGGTATCTAAAAGACATGCAGATGCAGTGCTTAGAGACGCGGTTTAGTGGTGGACTTGGCAGGGTTAGGTTTATGGTTAAACTCAGTGAACTTTTCCAACCTAAACAATTCTATGGTTGTATGATTCTATAAGTGAAGAGATGCCACTAGTCACCCCGGAAAGAGAGCACAACTGGGGAACCCACGTGTGTTGGGAATGAAGGTCAGTAATCCAGCGAAGCTGTGGCCACCCATTGTTTTTCAGTCTTCCCTTACCTGGGCCAGTGTAACTGAGGGCTTTGAAAAGGAGAAAGAGAGTCTTAATTTTGGTGCAGCTTGCCACAGACAGACAACCTTTGAATGCCGAGTTTCATGATAGCCCATGTCACAGAAATGTGAAGATCATGACAGGGGCATTGGAACTTGATGATCTTTAAGATCTCTTCCAACCTGACCCATTCTATGATTCTATAATAACTAATAGTAAAAGCAATAAATTTCTGCATCCCAGTACCTATGCTAGGTTAAGCAATGTGGTGCCACAAATCAGGAGACGGGCAAGGAATGAGGATGTGTGAGTTCTAGTCATGTTTCTGTCAAATTGTATCACTGCTCCTTGTATTTTAAGTTGCAGGTAAAGATGCTTATTCACGCTGGCAAAGTGCTTTGGCTTGTTCAGGTTGCTCTGATGAAAAGCCCAGTCAAAGACTATATAAAGATGACTCAGGCTCAGAAAACATCAAATATCTTTAAATTTCTTTTATGGTATTACCTGGTCATGCGTAAAACCTTTGGAAGTCAAAGGAAAATCACCCAAATAAAACCAGCCTCGTCTATTCCCACTCCCCAGGGTTCAGGCATCACTGCGTCCTCCCATCCCCAGGTGACTATGAATCCCTCTGCTCCCACCTGGGTGTAAGCATGGCCAGGAGGGCTCTGGGAGGCACAGTGGCTTGAAGCCCATTCCAGGTTGGTGGGTGTTAAAGCACAGGCTGAGTGTTTGGATTTAATTATGCATGGGAAGCTTCTTTAGGAAAGGTGAAGTTCCAGGCTGGGGGCTGAGTGCTGGAAACGCTGCCTGCACTGGAGTTAAGCCCAGGGGACTGAAAGAAAGAAAGATATTTGAAACCATGAGATCTACCAAAACTAGACAGTTTAGTTTTATATTCTGAAATTCAGTGGTAATGAGGGAATTGGGAGGGGAGAACACACACGGGGTATATTGATAAGCAAAGGCACCATGGGAGGCAAAGCTCTGGCTCCCCCCTGTCTTTAGCCATGTAGGCTAAAGACGGCACCTGGAGGCTCATACAGGGCTCTTGGGTGCTCTCTTTGTGTGCATCAGTCATAAATTTCACAGATTAGGAATGAGACTGGTTCTTCTTCCAGAAAAGCCAGGAGTGTCTCGCTGGATGAAACAAGGTATATTTTACAGTTCATTTCATGTGCCCCAACAGGCAGAGCAGTGTGCAGCAGGCTGGGGACACAAACACTGTCCCGCTGTCGGCCAAAGCAACTGAGCACAGCAGAAAATCCCTAACTCAACTAATTGCAATGAATTAGCTACCAGGATAGAGCTTACACAGTGAAAGAAGTTGAGACAAGTCTCCATATCCTGTGGTATCAGCAAGCAGGCATTTAATCACTCTTTTTTTGTCCCTAAATAATACTTGCTAATAATTTACCGTCCCTGCTGGAGGCCAGAAAGGATAGCTGCATGGTTAAGACCTGGCCACAGCAGGGCCAAAGGTGGGAAGGTTGTTTATTCTCTGCCCATTCTCATCCTGTGAAAATAAAGCAGCAGTATTCTTGTATCATCTGGTGCATGGTGGCAGGGGAAAGAGCTCTGGGTGAATTAACTCTGCTGCTCGTGCAAGGCCAAGCACATGGGATGCCGATTCCAAGCGGGGTTGAGAGCCAGTCCTCTAACACAGCTCATAATGAGCAATGATAATAATGAAATTCAGAGATAAAACAGATGAGCTCAAGGTACCCTGGCCACTCTGTGGCACACTCTGCACAGCGCTTAACCTTCATTTTCCCACTCTTTACAAGCATCAGTGTCATGCTGAAAATCACACCCCTGCCCTCAGTCCTGCTCAGACTGTTGCTGACCTTATTTTCTGTGTGTTTGGTCCTTGGCACAGGTCTGAGCAGCGGCATCCCAGTGCGGCTCCCGTGCTGCTGCCACGCTGGAGCCCAGCCCCGGTTGCAGGAATCGGCAGAATGGACCCAATGGGCTCAGTCAGATAAATACAGCCCTGCCAAGCACCGAGGCTTTCTGAACTCTCACCTTTTGCTCATGTCACTTTTAATATGACAGGAAGACCTTTTTTTTTTATTTAATTTTACCATTTGAGAAACATTGCCATATCGAAATCTTTCCTTTCTTCCTTCATTAATGTCTGTGTCACCTCCAGGGTTGTTATAATTCCATATTGGCTGCTCTTCCAGAATTTGCTTTGAGAAAACTTCAGCTAGTTTTGAATGTGGCTGCAAGGTTAACTAGAAATAGAAAATGTCACGAGCACGCTGGATATATATCCCTTCTGCTTCCCTGCCACTAAGCCAGCTTTTCATAAAGTTTGAAACTGATATTAATATTTAACTTTTAACTCACAAGATCTTTCATGGTCTCAGCTCTGCTTAATTAGCTGACATTTAGCTCCCTCTATTCCACAGCACACACCTAGGAGTCCTTGGGTACCGGTTTATTAACATTCCCCAAAGTAGATTGGAGCAGGCGGTTACCAGAACCTTTATCAATTGCTCCCGAAGGTGATGGAATTTATTGCTGAATGCCATTAAATCAGCCAGGTCTGTAAATATGGTTAAAGGCACGAAGACACCCTTGTTTTCCAAAGCTTCTCACTCAGTTTAAATGAGCTTTGTGAATTGGTCTCTCCCGTTCTCTTACTCTATCGCAGGCAGCCTTGTTGAGGCACTCCTAAAGAAAGACTCTGTATTAACCTATATTGCATTAAGCACAGTTCTGCTGTTAATCAACGCTCTTACAGGGATATATGCTCCTGCAGCGCTGCTCCAGCATAGACACGGCTGCCTGGAAGTTGCCGAGCGTAGCAACTCCACCTTGCATTTGTTTGCTAACCTTTCAAGATCTTCCCTTCCTAAAAGCCTTCCTTCTTTTCATCCAGCCTCAGAAATCCCCTGCTTGGACAATATGAGGTGTAGGTGCTGGTTTTACACATGCACTGTGTCCACAGGGACATATCAAGAGCATTTCCCCCCTCTCTACCCCTTGTCGGTTCCCTAATGCCACCTCCACCCCTGAGGTGCTCTTGCCCAGCAAGTCACTCCAAGAGACTTGTTCTCAGAGTAACCATATCCATCCCAGCACTGAAAGCAGGGACAATTCTCAGAGACTGACATAATTTAAGGTCGCTCACAACTCCATAACCGCAATACTAATTACTTACTTAAGCCTCCAGAACAAAGTACGCTGCTCTTGGATGTGTACGCCATAATTATGAGCTATTCCTCACCGCTCCTGCCATAAGACCCATTAATAGTATTTCATTTAATAGGTATTCAGCTCTTCTAATTTCTAGTAAACTTACTATGGTTAGAAACACCATATAAGCTAATATTTTGCTCATAAAATTCTAACATGCTTGCTCTTTATGTCAATGAAACAGTGACAAGCAATATGCATTTACTAAAAACTGTATTTTGATGAAGCTATCACAGTATGAACAAACGTCAGACCACAAAGACAAATATGAATAAAAAATATGACTACTTAGTGAACACACTTGTTTTAGGGCTTATCTTAAAGTGTTGACCTTGCCCATTCAGGAGCTTACTTCACCCGTTTTTGGTTCCTCAACAAAATTAATTCAGCGACCTCAACTCATTCAGCATAAACCACATTTGAAATAAAATCTGCCACCAGAAAAGTGCTCTTTTCCTGGTATAATTGCCATGGAAAATGAAATAAACTGTTTTAAACAAAATGTATTAACAGTCCTCATGAATTGGGGAACCTCAGCCATGGTTCAATTGACTCAGGTCAATTGGAACAGCTCTATCCCAAGTGAACAGGCTAAAGCTACTTGCTCTGGGCAAGGATCTGCTCCTCCTTTCTTAGAAATGACCTCTGCATTGTTGTTGCCATGATAAAATTCTTGATCATGCCTTTGGATATGTCTCTGACTTCATCAGAGTAGGGTGGGGTAAATAAGGGAGAAAACACAGGGTCTGAAGCCAGGACATATTTCTCCAATTTTCCCCAAAGGTTTTAAGACGCTTATCTCTTGGAGGGAACTGAGGAGACCAGCTGCGGTCTGGATAGATGAGATCCCAACTTCATGTCACGTATCGTATCGTATCGTATCGTATCGTATAATATCATATCATATCATATCATATCATATCATATCATATCATATCATATCATATTTTACATAATCTGCTAACTCACAGAAGGAAGAATACACGAATTCTTTCTTAGACAGAGCACTTACTGAACCCAACACAAGTTTGGCACCACAAATGGCCTCAAAAATTTGCTTCTCAGTGTCTGCTTCAACAATCAATAGTGAAATAACCTTCATATTTACCCCAAAGATAAACACCCCAGGCTGGTGACAGTATATATCAGCTTTGGTCCACTATAGCATTGCTCCAGTTGCACCAGGGTGATACAGGGCTGAATCTGGCCCAAATCTTACCATCGATGCAAAAAGGACCAGATATAAAAATCCTCTGGTAGGTTTGCACCGTGAAATTGAAAGACAGAATGTATATGTGCAAATTGCAGCTCAAAGAAAGACTTTCCTTCCTGGAGCTGTATATCAGTACTATCACTTAGTGGTGTTTTCTTGGCATAAAGCACACGGACCTCAGTGGCTGAATGCAGACACCAAGCACAGCACTAGAGAACAGGATGCTCAGTAAAACAACCTGGCCAGGGAGTCAGGATCTCTTTTATTTCATAATCATCATCAATTTTGAGGGCACATCCAGTAAAGCATAGGGCAGCACTAAAATTTTAAAAAGACAGATAAGAAAACTCTAACATACCTGCTTGAAATAATTTACCAGTCACTTTTACAGAAAGCACGGAAGTTCCTTCTGATTATTAAAAAAAATAAAAAAATAAAAAAAAAGGAAAAAAAACCATGAATTACTCTTTGTTGCCATCTTGGTTTGTTTATTTTGATCTTTTGATAATGCTTGGCTGCTTGCACTATGCTGTTCTCCTGGATAATCAATTTTCTTTGTTGCTTTTATGGGGTTTTCACAATGAACAACAAAAAGAAGATGATGCTAGAAAGAGGGGAAATATTTTTAAACTCAGGGAAGAAAGATATGATTAAAAGTAAGGTGAAAATTAGGCAGGGTTTGATATAGTTGCACAGATTCCCAGCACCTGTGTTCTTGGTGACATATTTTTTTAAACACATTTTGGGCAAAATCTGGCTTCTCTGTCTACTCATAAAATCAACAGTTTTCATAGAAGGAAATGAAAACTTTTCACATTAGTTTGATATGTTCATGTATTAGTTCTCTTTGTAATGTATAAGAAACATTTTCCTGCTCTCGGACGGAGCCAGCTGCCTGGAGGTTTTGTATATGGGGTGAGTTCAGTGCCAACACCGAAGACCCCATCTCAGCAGAAACTGGCCATTTGGAAACAGAATGAAGTAGAAAGAGGGTTAAAATAGCTGAAAGCTACTTTCAAAATCACTGTTTACGTACACATGAAAGAAGGTGTTGGACTGCATTAAGTGTGAAGAAAGTCTTCCTTAAATACTGAAGGTGTTTCCACGTTATAAACTACAGCTGCTCCAGAATACCCAAATTATAACTTTGATGAAGCATTCTGCAAACTTGGTCTGTCAGTTAAGCAATGGCAGAAAATATTCACCTCCGAGAAAAAACCTAGTCTTTTTAAAAACATTAAAACCAGACAACAAATCCTTGCGTAACAGATTTAGGAGACCAGATGTTAAACTGTTGTAAATCAGTGTTGCTCTAATGGCTTCTGTGAAGCTCCAACAATTTACACTCACTGAGGGATGGACTCTGTGGTTGCTGAAATATTTAACTTTACAAATACTGTAAAAAACTATGAAGAAGCTTTAAAATTACGTGACATGTATGCACAGATTTTTAATTGGTGTGGTTTTTTTTTTTCCATGACACAATTCATCACTTTATATTCTTCAGTGGTTACTCGATTTGCAGTAAAGGTGACACACATAATTTTAGAATTTTTTTACGTTACAAAGCTTACTTTTTCTCTAAATATTTTACTGCTTTGCAGGAACTATCCCTTTAACCTTAAAATCACAGTTAAGCAGTTTAAAGTCTTTTTAAACTCCGCTTTCACGGAGTATTGGAGTCTGAATCAGATATTCTCCCACCTTCTCTTCTGGGGACACAACGATACCCTGAACTGAGTCCCAGCTCTGGGTCAGATTTAGGACCAAATGTTTAACACTGATTAATAACTATTTTGGATGATAAAATTCCTCAATTATGAAAAGTATAAACCCTGTCCAGAATATTTTGATGGTTTTTTGCTGTTTCTTCAGCAAGAAGGCTTTAATTTTAAAAAGTTAATACATTGGTTGTACTCAAGTTGGATGAACATTTATATCATGATCAGCAGAACTTTGATATGGAAATTTTGAAGGAAAGGCTTGTTTTCAGGAATCTACACACATCCCATTAAGTCATTTCACCTTTAAAAGGAGAAATACTTGGAAAGTTTCCCGTCACCATCTCAACAGCAGCAAGAGAAATTTAGCAGCTCTTAGCTATAAACTCTAAACTCTTTTGTGGTACAGAAATACAGCTGGATCGATCCTCTGTTAAAACACACAGGTGAACTTGATAAATTAATCGGTTTATTAAAATTATCTTAGTTATCTTTTTCTGCCGGAGCAGGAAGCTCGTGTTTTACAGACTCCAATTCTGTTAAAATTAGATGCTGATTTTGTGAAAATTGGCACAACTGAGATGAATACCTTGGGGTAAATAAAAAACTAAACACAGAAACAAGGTCAAATAGCCAATTGCCCGCTAAACTCCACATTCTCACCACAAACTGCACATTTCATTTCAGCCTACCAGAAATAGAAAACCAATTAAAATGATTTAAAAAAAAAAAAAAAAGACCAGGGATTGTGGGCATAGTTTAAGATTAAAAGGAGAAAATTTGGGAGATGTTACAACAGCAAGAATTGATTACACAAGAAAAAAAATAATGGTTTTTTTGTCTTACTTTACTGGCAATAAGCTGATCTCTTCTATAAGCTTGTGTGAGCAGCAGGCTCTGCACACAGACGCCTAGGGAAGGAAAAGTTCCCTGTGATTTACTGATGCCCTGAACAGTAACACTTGGCTGAAAGCACCTGTTTCTTTAAACAAAAAATAGACACTTTTTGAACTAGAAAAAGACAGGTTTTCTTCTTGAAGCACTTCTGCCACTGAAAGTGTTAACAGGTGAAAATAAAAGCACATTAAACTACTTTTGCCCAATGGATCAGAAAGGAAGAACAGCGTGAGGCATAACCATGACACACTGCTAGTGAGTCAGGCTTTCTTAGGTAGACTCTTCAAAAGAGAGCAAGAAAGAGTTTTAGAAATTGGAGTAAAGCAATCTGGTCTCAGTTCTTGTCCTCAGACATGTTAAATAATCCCGGGTCTGACTCTTCCCCTGCAGGGCACGGACACGACCCGTGCGTTCCCGTGTGAAGTGGCATTTTTGCCAAGCCCTGCAAACTCTCGCCTGTTTTATTTGGAAAATTATCCCACAACACCGGGGTCTCTAGTGATTTTCACATCACATAAACAGAGTTTATGGGGAACTAGTTGCTAGAAACCCAAGTCAGGAAGGACCCGAGCTCTCCTGGTGAACCTGCTGCTGCCCAGGTGGGTTTCACAGCTGGCTTTGGGCACTTGCTGGTGCTCCCGTGGATGGGGCTGGCCATGGATTGACCTTGGAGAATAGCCCCCAGCATATTGCACCCTAAGAAAAAATTAACCACACCAGTAAAACCAGAAAATATCCCATCTCTCTCTCCAGAGGTGCTCATATTAGTGTTTAAATTCACTTTCCCGCTATAATCTTATTGCTACAGCTAAAATCGGGGATGGGTGGAGGGGTGGGTGGGGGGTGTTTAATCAAACTTGGTATTTTAAAACAAGCAGTGTCACGGCCCAGTTCTTTAATAAACCCCATCGATATGCATCCTTCAATCCCTTGTAGCGTTCAGGGAAATCTGTGCTCACAGATCCTATTGCAGGGCAGGGGACGCAAAGGCTAATCTCTCTCTCTCCTGTTCTTTTGCCTAGTTGCATGGGGAGAAAAATGTGAGAAAATATGTAATTCCAGGGTACTGTGGGGGCATTAAACCACAGCTTTCTACCCCATATATTGCCTTTATTAGCCATAATCTTGCAGAGGGTATTAAGGTAAATGGTAAATGGCTTAATGGCAGTTTAATATTCTGCACATACCCATAACAGACATTTTAGTTGCTTTTAATTGATGTAGCTGCTAGCTTTGTTAAACTCTCCAGGAGAGTAGTTCTCACTGGGAACGAGCCTCCTAGAAAGTATCAGTTTGCAAAAACACAATAGTTTGAGCGATAATTGTGCAGAAAGAGACTTCTGGATTTCTTTGCAGTTGAATAAGAGCGTTTTGTTTCACTTTTGTATAACTCAACATCGGGTGCCTAAACTACAGTCAGAGTTTCCAAACAGCTAAATAAAGAAATACGAGGGTTAAGTTGCTTTTAAGATAAAATGTTGACTGGAAGATTTTAGCCAAATAGAACATTTTTATAGCTGTGGGCACACAAAAAAATAATGTAGAAGTCCTGGTATTACTTAAACAGTGGCTTTTGGCACTCATAAAAGATGCAGTATTAAATTATTTTCCAGTTATAAATCAACTGGTCCTGGTCTACACATTAACCCAAGCTTTGGCTGGGTTCTGGCTTCTTAACTGGTCTTCTCATAACTACCTAACTCTGAAACGCTGCTGGCGTGGCACTGAACCCCAACTATTGCAACTAAAATATAGAGATATAAATTCAGAAAGAGCACACAGAAAATGAATGTAATCAGCAAAGAAAATTACAGGGCTCTGCAATTAAAAAAGCTTCTATTATTCCATTGGTCCGATTGGCACCCGCACCTCCTGTTTGCGGGGGATAAAAAATACCAAAAAAGGGTAATCTCCTTGAAAATTAACTTTTAGGTCTTATTAAGCTTGATAAAATAGTGGAGGATCTGAAGGTGTGCCTCAGCAGGTTTTGCCTGCCTGTCTAGCGCCGAGACTTTTTGCGTGATCAAAGAATACATGACAGCGAACGGATCTATGCTTGTAAATATCAAACGGTTTGATCAGGCTAAAAGACTTTATTGAAGTTTCCCACTTTTTAATCAAACAAGAAACATCCACCTCCAGCACCCATAGAAAAAGGGCTAGTATGATATTAGAATAAAAAAAAAAAGTACTAGATGTGACTTAGAGATAAGGGGTTTTCTTCCTCTAACGTGCGACTCCCATTAATGTCATGTTTGTAGGCTGAGGGGAAGCTGCAACCCTTATAATTTTGCCATAGCCCAGTATAAAAAGGGTTTGATTACACCAATATTTCTAAGTCCACAACAGGCCACGGGAAATAAGTCGTGTTCACACATGCAGCCCTTTAAAACAGAAATTAAAAGTATAATAATGAGATGAATATTCGACTGACTTTTGGGTTGGGGTTTTTTTTGGGTTGGGTTTTTGTTTCCCTTTTGAAATCCACAGCATCAAAATCTGCAACTGGCCCGTGGAGAGGTTTTTCTAGACTATT
Source organism: Jacana jacana (assembly GCA_013400555.1). Classification (NCBI taxonomy): domain Eukaryota; kingdom Metazoa; phylum Chordata; class Aves; order Charadriiformes; family Jacanidae; genus Jacana; species Jacana jacana. The sequence continues at coordinate 75,805 of VZTM01010837.1, read as the reverse complement.
TCTGTCGCTTAGTATGATAATTGGCCAAAAAAAAAAAAGAGAAAGAAAAAAAAAAAGTTAAAAATGCCATTCTGAATGAACACATGGAGCGCTGAATAAAAAGAGCCAATAATTTACAGTAAGACGATAAGAGTGTAATATTGCTTTAATATAACGTATTAATGAAAATTGCCATTGTAAGATAGATAAGACTTAATAATACAACTCTCATTGTGCTCTGTGGGTTGGAGGCTCTGGTAAGTTATATGGTCGTGCTGCGTGGCTGGCGTGAATCCTGACACAATTTTGAAGACTCGCCGTTTCCAGTGCCACCAGAGCCTGAATTTATTTCCTCTACAAAAAACCCAGACAGGCACCTTTCTGCTCTGTCAGGTAGCACCGTGCTCCTCTGCCACCTCCTGCCTGCTGCACACCTCCTGGAAACACGCTTGCGTTATTTTTAATGCAATTTAATACATTTATTTTCATCCCACTTCATACGTAGAGCAAATTAGCTTAAAAAAAAAATAGTCTCTGTGGCTTTTTTTTAGTCTTTATTCTTTAACATACTGACATTTTTTTTAAATGGCCAATGGGGCAATACAGGGAAGGGCAGATTAATTTCTTGCCTGTATTTTTATACCAGGGGAGCTCAGCACCGCTCCGTAGAGTTCCTGCCACTTTTACAAGCATCTTATATGTGCAATGATGAGGGCTTGTGCTTCTGTTTATTAAATAGCAGCTTGTTTATCTGTGCTAATTGCCAGGAAGAAAACTAAACTCCTTCCCTCTCTGTGGACCACTATTTATAGCCTGGAAGACCAGCCCCGCACATATGCAGGGGGGTATTTGTCTCAAAGAGGCTAACGTGGGGTTACAGCCATCTCTTCTGCAAGGAGTGAGGAAATTATTTTGTCAATGTAAGAAGGCTAAATGAACACACAGGGCAGGTTTTGGACCCAAAATGTGATTTCAAAGGGAAAAGGGAAAAAAATAAAGCAACAAGCAGCTTTTGAGCAGATCCATGGAAAAATTAAAAAAAAAGAAAAAAGAAAAAAAGATTTTTAACAGTGTGGGCTTTGATATCAATGTTTTGTGTGCACCTTCGGCACATATTTTTGTAGTATTACTCAAGATGCACAAAACTGCAATTTGTTCTCCAAAAGGATGAGAGGTGTCTATGAGAGGAGCCAAGGAGGAGGGTGGGTTTACCCCAATCTCCTCTGCTCTGAGAAAATCTCTTTGGAAAATGAAAGTTTTTCTACATCATCCCACAGACCCTCCCGGGTTTTGTTTCTGAAATGCCCAGAAAGTTTTTCTGTACGAGTCCTGCTATCAGAAATCCTCCCCAAAGTCCACTTTGGAGGAAGTACACTGTTTTCAAAATAATTTGTGACTCGGTGTGTCTGCTCTTCTGGTACGACAGAGAGTACCTCCCTCACGGCAGATATGACAAATAAGGAATATTTGTAAAAAACCCAAACCTGTTCTGGAAAGTTTATTTTTTTTGGAAATTATCTGTCTACATATATTACAGAGAGAACTTTGTGTTGGTAGAGATGGAGTTCTCCAGGGCTCTGGACTGTGCTTTTTCAATAAGCATTAAAAATACAGCGATGCTTTAGAGTATACAAACTTACTTCTCTGAACTTCTAGTGAGTCAACTTTTGACAGCTTCTAGTGCTTTTTATGTATGGATTCTTACATCCCAAATAATGCTCGCAGCCATTACATCTCAAAACCACACACCAATATTTACAAGCGTTGATTCTGAGATCAATACTTTCATGCATATTCCACCACTAAAGGCAGCACACTGAGGAAGGATAATCCAACTTCATTTATAATCTCATAGTACTGAGTGCCTTAAGTGATTGCTTCTTAGACTCAGAAATTAATATAAAAGTTAAAAAAACCCCCAGCAACACTCAGAATAAGGGCAACAAGCAGAGGAACGGAGGAAGATTGTAAATAAGCTATAAATAATTTTTGGAAGTGTTTTCCTATTTTGTCAGGGTTGAAAAGAGGCCTTACTTACTGGAAATGATATATTTTAAGGCGAAAGTAAACATTTCTAAAATACACCCTCCCTAGCAGGTGACAGTGCTGGGCTGGCCAGCCCCTCCAAAGACACCACTTGTCTGATGGCAACGAAGAGTTCATCCGAAAATGAGCAGCACCTTCCTGAACCTGCACTCTGCTGGCTCGCAGTTCAGCTTAGTGGCCGCAATTAGCAATTAAAGGGGAGAGAAACAAACGCCTGCATTTTGTTGCAAAGAGGGTTAGTTTCATTCCTGACTCGGGAATGACAGCGCAGACACGTAAGGAGCAAAAAAAACCGTGTAACACCAGGAGGAAAACACGCCGCGTTTGCTGGGCTGCTCAAATTATGCTGCATTAATATGCACGGAAGAATTACAAGAATTAGAAGCCTTTTTTTTAAAAAAAAGGGGATGTTTTGTTTTGCTTTGTTTTGTTTTAAAAAAATCATGTAGTGTCATTGCTTATTCAACAACAGCCCACCTCTCCTCCAAAGCAGTACGCTGGGTTTGAAAAAAAAAAAAACAACCCACAAACCACAACACCCAACCCCACACCGCTGTAGAGAGAGCACATGTTACATCAGACACAGTACCTGATTTTTCACTGCACAGCTTGTCAGCTAGATAGTCTGCCTCTTGGGCGATAAGTGAGAATATTTCATCTTCATACTCTTCTAGGATACTTTCCCACTGTAAGGAGGAAAAAAAAAAAAGAAAAAGAAAAAA
>VZTM01010837.1:5014-69184 GCA_013400555.1 Jacana jacana | reverse complement strand
CCTTTCCCCCCCCCCCCCAAAATAAATAATAAATAAATATGTGGCAGTTTCTGAAGGTAGAAAATAAAACAACCCTGGGAATGCGGGAGGAAGGTGTTACAGCCCTGACAACAGAAGGTGAGGTGCAACCTCAAAGTCTAATTTCAGCCCTGGCATCACTTCTATTGAGGTCAGTGTTGCTCCAGGAGGAATTATTTTTTTTTTTGCAATCTGATTGCTATAGAAATAAACTGCACTAAATTTCAAGCTACTTCCAGGACAGTGACTGAAGTAAGCTGATGGGAAAAGCCACTTCTCCTGGCTGTGTTTCTTTACACATACAGATATTCAGTATCATAAGCAAAAGGGCTTAACTCTGTAAATACCAGAAAAAATATGTTTTCCTATGTTTATATCAAAGCCCATATTCAGGTGGCGGGGATCATGTCCCCTATTGCCCCTCTGCAGCCCCTTCCCATGGCTTCCTGGCTGGTTGCTCACACTGTGAGTGTGGCTGAGCCAAAGCCCACAGATGCCACAAGGTACCCTGCCCAAACCCTACCCCGTCCCCTGAATGTTACCATGTGCAGCAAAGCCCAGCACTGACCCGGTGGAAAAAGCATGCAACGTCTGAAAAAAATATAAGGAAGCCTCAAAATTCACATTGAGAAACCCCATGAATTTACAGAAACAGCTTTGCTGCCTTTGCTTCCTTTGGGATGCAAGGGAAAGTTTTTGTACAGGGACTGGCACCTACGTGATGTGGTTCAGGCTGAGCATGGCTTCTGTTTAGCAGCGCGTTTAGATTTGGGCTGTATTCCCTTATTCCCTTGCTACAGAAATGAAAAGTATTTTAGAGATAGCATATACCTAAAGAAGGTGAATCAAAACGTGAGAGCATAACGTGCCGACGGTGGGATTTGCTCCTTTTTTGTTTCTCTTCACCAAATCACCCGTTGGATGCATCACCTCTGAATAACTCTCTCTTCCCTCAGTTGCTCGGAGCCAGACTCACACTTTGGGTAGCGGCTACTATTACAGGAGCCCGTTTCTTCTAAATCCGTAGCTGCAGAAGCTGCCAAGATAATCTATTAATTTCTGTTGTCCATTTGTTGGGTATGGGATTTTTTTGCAGAAATAAATGCAACTTGAATTTAAGCAAAGTATTTTTTGCTGAGTTGTGCTCTGCCCGGGTGTACAGGGCTCCAGGCAGTTGAGAGCGCTCTTTCTGAAAGTGTTTTAATAGTAAGAGAGGAATAAGTATTTGGACAAGTGGTGGAAAACTAAAGCCTTTCTTTCTATACTGTGAAGATTTTGAATAGTACTTGTCAATAAAGCAACTCCTATTGTAATTGTACCGGAGACATGGGCCTCCACCCCGAAAAAGCTGTCTCAGAGATACTAACCTCATTAAAATATGAATGCAAAGGCAGCCATCATTGTAATGGGAGAAAACCATTTACTCTCGGCAACAAACTTTATCTGCTATCTTTTGTAAAAATATAAATATGATATCCAGCAGATTTTTTATTACATTTGATGAGGAGGTTGATGAACACATGATTTTTTTTTCTTCAAGTTTTCTAATAAGTCAAAAAATCTGATCTTTCCCTCACTGCTTTTTCTATTGAGCATTTCAAAATTGGAAGCACCTTCAAATCACTTGAAATCTTTAAAAAGGGGGGAAAAAAAAGAGGGCTTTGTTTCTTTGTTGTTTTGTTGTTGTTTTTTTTTTTAAGGTTGAAGGAAACTTTTGCATTTTTGGGGTTGTTTTTCTTGGGTTTTTTGTTTTGTTTGTTTTGGTTTTTTTTAGAATATCTCATCCAATTTCAAAACAAATCCAGAGAATTCATTACAGACTACTGTGACGACACCTTAATAACAGTCAATTATAGGGTGCTCAAATGCCTGCTCATTACTATGTCTCTGTTAATCTAGTCCTAAATTTCTTGCTTGATAGATACCACAACCGGCCAAGAGTACAATTGCATTACAAAGTGCAATGAAAAATATACAAAATGTGACTGCAGGAAGAAGGCAGTTTCAAAATAACTGAGCTGTCAGTCAAACATTTGTCAAAACAATTAGACAAATCTGGTCATTTTTTTTTAATAAAATATAGACAGACTCAAAGTGGATAATATGCAAAGCTTTAAGTTTAAGTAGGAATTGTTTCAAAGAAGTCTTTTTAAAAACGTTTCATGTAGTTTAATCATTATCTTTTCATCCGCAAAAGTGTTCAAATCATTTTTGATATTAGTTAAAAGTCAATATTTAGAAGTGAAAATTCAAACCTCCTTTGCTCTAGGCTAAAACAGGAGCAACATGAATGCTGAGCTACTCTAAAGGCTGATGGGATATATAATTAGCTATTATGTTAATTGAATCCACTGTGAGTTTGTTGTATGAGATTTCTTCATATAATATGCAAATAGCTTTGAAGGTTTAGTTTTATTAGACAATATAATTAGAAATCTTCTAAAGGAGTGAATTCTAATGAGGCATAATAAAGCTTTGTAAAATATCTGTTTGCTGGGTGAGCAGACCACCTGGGCTTAATCAATACCGGGAACTTTATTGTGTAACGGCATATTTTAAAGAAAGTTTAAGAATTTACCTTTCTAGTTCCATTCATTATAGTTTTAATTCAGGAGAAGAGTTCATTTTAGCAAGGAAGGAGGCTAAATTCTTGTAATAAGGAAGGACGTGAAATTCTTGTAATCTGAGGGGAGGAAATAACTTCAAAAATAAACAATTAGAATTCTGCTTATTTAAAAGAAAATAAAAATAAATAAAAAACCCTCACCCTCTCCCAGCTGTAGTGTCAGTTATGTGCATCTCGAGGCGCTTAAAGTGAAACGTTACATGAGCAAAGTTAGCCATTATTCCTGCCATTAAATGCCTGCTTCAAGCAGATGTACATACTTTAGCTTCCGTGGTGTAACTAATCAGCGTAACTTCACTTTTAGTAAGATAGCCCAACATGTTAATATGTGGAATTAAGCACTCTCTTCTAAAGGAAGAAATTCACACCAGGGTATTCCGGAGTCGGTCCCGAATTCCACTCTCGCATTCCACTTGCTTTAAGACCACCACCAAAGACAAAGCTTAAACTATTTTAGCTAATGCCAGAATGCCAAAAATGTGTAATCTCTTGTCTAATTTGCCTTGTTCGCACTTTAGACTGTGCCAAAGCTGCACTACTCAGTCTTAGTATTAATTGAAAATAATAAAGACAGGACACTTTGTGCTAGCGTAGCGTTCAGAGAAGGGCATTTTTTCCCCCTCCATTGACAATAATCAGTAGCAACACTTTAAGAATGAACTAGAAGCCCTGATTAAAGCAGTGGATTGAACCAAACCAAAAGAAGCACGCTATTACAGCAAGTGCCCCGCCAGTCCCCCTGAGGAGGGAAGGCAGGAGATGACCCAAACTACAACCAGGCGAGGTGTCCATGCAGCCAGCCTGAGGATACCTAGAAAATGTTTAATTTCTTTGTGCTATACCCAAATAATTCTGGTCCTATGCCTCAAAGAAATGCTCTCTGCAATGTCAAAAATCCAACAAACCCAAAGGTGATATTGTGAATGTATTATAAACTTTTTGTGCCTCATATAGCATATTACAAAACTGTTGTACCTAGGTCTGGGTAGAAACCTAGCTAGTACACGAAGCTGTCCATTAACACGTCCCTGATCCGTACACTTAAAATGGGCAGCAAGTGCTTGTTCCTCTTCATGATGAGGATCCCAGCACTGTGACATGCACATCCTTTACAGCTGAAAACAAAAAGTCACTGGGTTTATTTTCCCAAGTTCTGCTCTAAGCTGTTCAGACGTTGTTTGAGATCTCTCAGAAAATCCCCACCACCACTTGAGGAAACACATAGTCAGTCAAAGCCAAATTTTCTCCCCAAACGTGAACTTTATTCACACTCCATTTTTTTTTTATTATTATCTCTTCCTTAGATTCAAAGAGTCTGGAGAAGATAGCCTGGAGCAGCCTTCAGAAATCAGGATTATGCCCTGGAGAATCAGTGTCAGCCAAGGATGTTACCTGTTTGCCTTGCCTGCTATCCTCCCCTTATCCCCTAAGGGAACAAAACCAGGTGGATTCTGCCTAATATTAATTAAATCACTCTGTTAATTAGAAGTAAGGTGCTTTAGCAACAAGCAAACAAAGGTCCCTATTCCTCTCTTGCTCTGCAGGATGGACTCAAATGTGCTAAAATGCTGACCTGGATAAACTCAGGAAGCAAAAAAGCTGAGGAGGATCCCACATGCTCTGATCAGCCTTTCCTGCCCCTTCCCCAGGTGAAATGAGGTCTCCTAGTGACGGGTTGCATGTGAGAGACACTGGATGCCGTTAGGAAAGGCTGACTAGGCAGAGAAACTGGTAACAACTCATGTATTTGACCAAGTCCCCAACAAAGGAGAGAAAATATGAAAAAAAAATGAAGTGTGACTGTCTGGTGTGCTGGAGAAAGTCTACCTGTTCAGTCCCATGGGTCCCATCCGGGATAAGTCTTCAACAGGCACCATCACAGGCAATCAAACACAACTGTCTGTGCTCTTGGGTTTGGATTTAACCTTGGGACAGTTTCTTTGTGGGGACAGCTGGGGAGGTCTATGTGGTGAAGGGCTGAGGAGGTCAGGCTGGGAGTGAACACACAGAGTTGGAGAGCACACTTGGAGTTCATGAGAGTGAACACTAGAGGTGAACACTTGGAGTACATGAATGCACATCATGCCTCATTGAGAGGCTGTGGTGCTGGAGGGCACATTGTGGATTCCTGTGGGATCCAGATCTGAGCTAGTAATGGTGCGTCCCCAGAGCCATTGGTTCCCAGCTGGGGGGTGACCCTCTGCCCCTCCTGAACCTCTTTTTCCATCCCTGTGAGCAGGTGAGTCAAAAGGGTTGGTACTCCCTCGTGTTCAAAAATAAACCAGCAGGTTCTTCTCATTGCTCTATTAAAGTCATATTTTTAAAGCAGCAACACGCCTGCCAGGGGACAGGCTGTGACTACAGTGCAGGAAATAACACTGATAAAGGGAAACCCCGCTGGAAATTTTTAACTAGTCTTATACATGACAGTAGATAAAATTTTCTAATCCATGGACATATCTATGCTTCATAGATTTCCTCGCTAAAAGCTCAGAATTTCTCAGAGTCCTCTGTCTTTCTCCCTCAGCTCTCTCCACTCAGAAAGGCAGGTCTGCAGGAAATTCAGCACATCCTCCACAGCACTAAACCTGCACTGGGAATATCACATGAGCTTCCTTCCATCCACCGCTGCTGCTTCCACACATGCAGGGCAAGAAAAGGGTGGCCGGTTTCAGCTACTTGACTGCAGCCTTCTAAGACCACCTATAGACTTAAGCTGGTTAAATTAACCTTAATACCTTCCTTTGTTGGATGCTAACCATCTGGCCATGACTTGGTGTTGCAGTTAACCTCAGCTCCTTAGTTTTAGCTGAAATGCCTGGGTTTTGCCCATATCCTCACAGCACTCTCCAACGTGAGTGGGGATGTGGATTGATGAATCCAGAGTTGAAACCATCAACTCTGTCAACTTTACAGTGGGGATATGGGCACATGAATTGTCATCTGGCTGTCCTCTGGTGCCCACATTCATCCCTCCATGAGTACAAGGGGTTGTAAAAATGGTTCTCTGCCTAAATGACGGTTCCTACATACTTTTATCTTGGCTTTTTTCTTCTCTTGGGGATGCAGTTAAGACATTTTAATTTCCACTTAAAACAACCTCTAACATGGCATAAGTAGCATGGATGCTGCCTAAGCTAGAGCTGTGATAGCTCTCCATTTTTCCTTAGGGGCCAGATTCTGTATCTCCTCTGCCTACTCCATCCCCACTCACTCCATGCGTGTCTGAAGCTACTTACATACCCATACCCAGCACAGGGACACTTCTCATGGCCTCGTTTACTGAGCCCTCCCCTAGGACAGGGCCATTTCTGTCCTCAAGGTCCCATGTGCACATCCCCACTTGTACAAGGAATGTTGAAATCCGTCTCCACCACACACAGTTCTTGTGGACAGCAGCTTGGGGTGACATTGCCTGTCCTCAGTCAACAGCAAGAGAATTTTTTTCCTTTCCTATTCCTGGACAGAAGGTAATACACCCTTTCATTACCTGAGAAAGCTCTTTCTACCTCTGTTAAGCTATCCCAGCAAAGGCTTTTGAAGAAAGAATCATAAAGTCACAGGCAAAAAGAAAAAGGCTTGCCAACGAAACACAGCCCTGATTTTATCACATAATTTACTTTTTATTTCTGAGTGGAGCTTTCAGTTGCATATGCATTGGTTTTGGAACGTCCAGGGAACAAGAAGGGAGCAGGAGGTTTTGTTCAAATGTATTGCTGGGTCATGAAGTAATATAAAGCCATGGCAAAATTGTCCATTTGAGTTATATTTTAAAACACTGCACAGCATCATGTTATTCCCCACTTAAAATAAGCACTTAAAAGTATTTATCCTTTGCCTTTAGTGGGACATAAACATATACCTATATAGAATCATAGAGTCATTCAGGCTGGAAAAGACCCTTGGGATCATCGAGTCTAACCATCAGCCCCACTCTACAAAGTTCTCCCCTACACCAGATCCCTCAACACCACATCTAAACCACTCTGAAACACATTCAGGGATGGCAACACAATCACCCCCCTGGGCAGCCTATTCCAATGCCTGACCACTCTTTCTGTGAAAAATTCTTTCCTAATGTTCAGCCTAACCCTACCCTGCTGCAGCTTGCAGCCATTCCTGCTTATTCTATTGCTAATTACCCATGAGAAGAGACCAGCACCAACCTATATACGCGTAACTATATGTCATATATATCTAAATGCTTAAACATATATGCCATGCTTACAGGGGTTATCTAGGTGCACTGAATCCAGAAGGTCCAGATGACCCTCACTTCAGTTCCTCAGCACAAAATTCCCATGAGTGTGCCTGTCCTGAGGAAGGATGTTCAAGTGTGTTTTAAAGCTACCTAAAAGATGGATCAAGAGGAGATGTGATCCAGGTGAGCTCTGCACAAAGAGCAATAGGCTGCTCAGGAGATTTACCAGATTTTCTATAGCAATGCACAGTCCCAGCCTATGCCTCATATGGTATAAATCCTGCTAAAAACTAGGCAGAGCAGAGTGCTTGTCTCAGCTTCAGCGGCCACCTCCTCCTGCCTGCTAAGGACACCTGTAACTCACAAAGCTGGGATGACTGGGACATGGAAAGGGAGCATGAAAACCACAGGTATCTCCACTGCTGCTTGACGAGCCCCAGTGAGTATTGCCAGCATCCTGCAGCCGCGAGAAAGCCAGGTACTGCCTCTTCCTTCAGCCAGTCTGAACAAAATCAAGGGTGTTTAGCCTTTGCAGAAGGTATTCCAGGAATGTTGAAGTTTGGGTGCCTTTTTGCTTTTTCTTTCTCAAAACAAAAAAAAAATAACCTATTGGAAACCTTTAAAGCAGCTCTCCCACACATCTACCCATGTGCCTGCCCAGAGGAAGCCAGCAGAAATTCATAACCTCACCCACGAGCAATCTAAACTCATCTTCCCTACCCAAAAAATGGACTCTGAGTAACTTAGCAGTGGCGAAAAGAGACTCAGTTGATAAATAAACATCACCAACTCGTTCTGTGCAGACTTATCAGCTATCACTTACCAGAGGCAAAGGGGATTATCACCCCAGCTGGCAGGAGCGGCAGTCTCGCTGCTCCATTTACAGGTACCAAAGGTCAGCTTCTTCCAGCGCCTTGCTAGGACTCCTTGTCTTTCTCCAGGGAGTCAACCCCCCTTCTGCAGAAAACTAAGAGCTTAAACACTGAGGAATGTTTATACACGTAGGGAAATTAACAGTAAGAACTACTTTCTGGTTCTATCTTAAGGGGATGGTTGTCCCTGAAGCATCCCTTGTGTAAGCTTCGTGGGACAAAACCAAGTCTGGCTGTTTTTCTGTTCAGTACATGAAGGTACTCAACACAATTGGATGTTATTTCAGTCAAAAGAAGGCAAAAGTTGAGAGCATTTGATTTCTCAAATTAAGCCTAATTCTAATTTCTAGCTTGGCTTCTAGACTGTTTCTTGGGATGGTAGATCCAAATGCTCCAAGCCCATGCATATTTTTATGAGCCATCTGCTTTAAAGATGCATTTGATATTGCCTTAGATGCAGCTGTGTAACTTTTCTAGATTACTGTAAGCATTCATGAGTGGTTTTCCGACGGCAGAAGTGCACACAAATCTATAAATACTGAAATAATCTGTTTTCAAATCAAAGGCAAATTAGAGGAGATGACTGCATACACAAAACGGGAGTATAAAACCAGGCACGCCTGTGTGCCAGTGAGCTCAATACCACGAGCACAAATTTGGGTTGAACCCCAGGCACACAACCCCCAAACATTTGCCTGTCGCCGATTCCCCCATCCCACAGCGAGAGACTCCACGCGATATTCAGGAGACGATTATGAGAGCACTACCCCACCTAGCACTGCCGAAGAAAGGCTCCCACGCTGAAGGGAGTCACAAATAATTAAATGTTTCAAAACACAATGGATATGACATGCTTTCAAAATAGCATCTATAGAATCGCTTCCACTAGGGCGAGGAGCTCTCGGGAGGGAAAGCCCTTTCACTCACTTCAGTTGATTACCTGTATAAAAGGCCTTAATTTCTCCAGAGCGTTTCCTTTCCAAATCACCTCTTTTTACCAAAGCCATTGCGGCAGGAGTGGCAGTTACTTATACAACCCATGAGATGATGTTTTCCCCAGGCAGAGCTGTGAGGACATGGGTCCTGGCTAGATTTAATTTTTAACATGAAATTTAAATAATAATAATAATAATAATTTGCCTAAAAAGTGCCCTTCCTGGGCTTGTAGTTCACTGGTAAAATGCCCAAACTATTAATCAGAGGCCTGACTGGGACTTAAGACTTCAGGTCAGGGTGTTTGATTGATGTCTGGGAGCTTTTTCGTGGAAATCACCTTTTCCATCCCAGTTTTGCTAACCTCTGAAGAGATGCCCAGTTTGACAAGCAGCAGGTCCCTGAGGGATTTTGGCATCTCCTAGCTGAGAGCCAGCCCAGCTCCTGGCCCCCTTCAACACTCATTGAAGAAGGAGTTGCCCGGATGCCTTTGCCACAGTGCCCCATGGGTCACTTGCAGGCTAAAATGTTGCATGTCATTTGGTGGGTTCCTGGAGCTGTGTCCTAAACTGGTAGTGCCATTTTCAAATGCATTTCGATGGGAAATGCTGGATGGTCTGTGGTTTTAAAAGATTGCCTGTTCCACTGCAGAAACAATCGTTGGGGAATGTATCTGCAATCACCCATTAAGAACATCTTGGCTGAATACCTACCCTAAAAACTAGCTCAATATGTTAAAATCCACAAATAATTTAAAAGGAAGAAAAAAAGGGTGCCATTATAAAGCCACATAAAACAACCAGATGCCCCAAATTGTAGGGAAAGGCAGCACAGAATGCTCAAACAAAACCTATCTCAACTTTTAACATCTGGGGTCAGCTGCTATCGACTTCCCATGATCAATGATTCGAACAACTGTCCCTCCGCCCCTGACACCCTGTGGCTAATTCAGAATCCGTGTCCCATTGACAGCAATAGTGCTCTCCATTTTATCTGATGGGAGCCAGATCAGGTCATTGGATACTTCTGTGTTTATTACCTTAACACGCTTTTAATTCTTGGTAGTGTATATTTATATCTGCACTTCCTGGGGGTTTTATGCTCTTTTAAAGGATAATTACAACCGGTTAGGAAAATGCCCTTAAGTTCTATAAATACATTCTAAGCTCTGATCTTCATTTTATGCAGATGTTTTCTCTGGGATTTTCTCTCATTTAAAAGAATAAGACTTAAAAATGCATGTGTAAGGGAGTGAGATTAAGAAATGCAAGAGTTTTGGGTAGGCATGCATTGCTGAAATGTTCGTGGATTTGTGGGCTTTCCCAAGGACTTCATGGGACATAAACATTTTTACAAGCTTGGGTTGAATGAGGAGAAAGAGGAGAAAGCACATGTAGTTTCTAGAAAAAACTGATGGAGATAAATGCAGTCAGTCTGGACTTCCTTATCTTCAACATGACATCTCAGTGGGAAGCTCACATGGTGACTGGCTGTTGAAAATAGAACATTGATGTTCCTGTGTGTGCTGGTGCCAGCAGAGATGCAACTGGGTGAGGACACACATAGGTTTTAAACTCTGCAAGTGTGAATTTGGCATTTACTGGGTGCTAATGTTCTCCCTAGAAGGTTGGGTCTGTCTGGCCACCCACAGCCCCCTTTCTTGGAAATTCCCATTTGTGATGGTGGGACCTTTTTCCTCATCACCTTTGCTCTCTCTCGTCAGGAAACTGGAAAACTCGAATCACCGGGCAACCTGACAACTTAAAACTTGGATAGTGAGAGAAATAAGAACAAAAGAAGAATAATTAAGCATTAAAAATCCTATGTGAAAATGACTTCATTCTCAAGTGGGTATAAAACTAATATACGTGTGGGACATTTGAAGAACACCAAAGGCTCATGAGATATTGCGGTGAAATTTAGACCACAGCTAATTTTATCTTCTCTGATGGAATGGTTTTTCCTTTTATCCTCTGTTTTCCAAATTTTCATGTCAAACTCTGATTTCTCCTATTTAAAAAATACCTATATTTATTGTTGAAATTATTTGGATTAGAAGCACCCTTGGACAAAAGCTGATTTTCTGTAATGCTGTTATGCTGGGTCACATAGAGCTGGTTGACCCATGACTGAGACTATTGGTACTATTAAGGTACCAGCACTAAACAGTAGTAACTTTTTAGCACACCCGTACAGCATCTTGCTTTGGGAGAGATAATGCAAACAGTGCAGAGTGGGATTATTGAAGAAAAATCAATTTGCTTGGTAACAAAACACCATTTTGAGTTCTTGTGAGAGCCTATGTTTCACTTCCATACAACAACATCTTGAAAACGTCTGGGAGTGGGAAAGAATCTGCTTCCTTCTCCAAAAAGCCAGGCACCCATTCTCTGTACAGGATACAGTGTGGTGCTAGATGGTAGCACCAGGCTCGAGGTTCTAGCTTGACCATAGATAAGGTGGACCACATAGTCAGTTATGCTTCCGTTTGTCCACCAAAATATCCAGAAGCGACAGCCCTGCATCCCAGAGGCTGAGCTAGACTTGGATGGGGATTTTTATTTCCATTTGGATTGTTTGGAGGGATTTGGCAACGCGGACTGTGAGAATGCTCTGTGCCTGTATCTCTCTACCATCTCTAAGGTGTCGGGCTATGTCCATAGTTTCTCCTCCTTGCGAGAAAGTGCACACCACTAAAATGGGTGGCTACCAGAGTGGGAGATTAGACCTGCTCCCACCCTGGGGGATATTGGAAGTGACAGGAATATCTAAAAAGAGCTTTAGAAGTACAGCTTATCCTCCTTACATTGCCAATCTGCCTTGTGCTGAGAGCTGCCTGGGAATGGATTTCCCACTGGATTAATTAATTCTAATTATGACCTTCCATCATCTACCCATAAATTGGCTTGGTGTGGATGTAGGTATGATTTCAAATACAGGCTGCACATTAAATATACATATATGTGTGTGTATATCTCTGTGCATGTGTGTACGTACACAAGCAATTCTCCATCTGGGACTGCACGGCAACTGCGCTGGATGCTGTGTGTGCACACATCGCCAGAGGATATCCCTGTCTCCATTGCATAATGAAAGCCAGCCAGGCTGGCAGGTAGGTAGGGAGTGACCTGTATCTTCAATAGCAGATGCTGGGGCTTCACCAAGGGCTCCGTTTTCCTCCAGCTACAGTCAACCTTAGTTTTGTCTCTGGGTGCATTCTTTCCTTTCAGCTCTACATTGACTTGCTTCCAATATGCTCCAGGATCTCCATGGGATCTCCCGGGAACACAGCAGTGCCTTCAAGGGTGTCCTCAGGCCTGTTGTAGAACACTACTAAAAGCACCCACAGCCTCCATTTCCATTACACTGCAGAGCATCAAAGGTATGGATATACATTAGACACTTACATATAAATTAATATTAAAAATGCTGTTTAAAATAATGCGCTGGAGTAGGGCCTCAGGAGTGCCAAGAAAATGATGGTAAATCTTCCTCAGCCCGTTTAGTGTGGAATGTGCAACGTATCTTCCCCTGATTAAATCCCCAGATTGAACTGGGGGTATGGGGTTGCCCCAGTCCTGAAATTGCTTGCCCTTGGCAGCAATATTCTCCCTGCCAAAAGACGTGGAGGTGTCATGGTCTCAGCAGGGAGCTCAGCCACTGCCACATCTCTCGGGTGATGAGTATGACAGTGTCAGAACCCAGGCTTAGCCCAGTGTTTACTTCTTTCTGGGAAAGGTTTTGTAGAAAGCAGCTTTTTGTACAATATTTTGATCAAGAAGATTTAAAAAAAAAAGAACAAAAAAGGAAAGAAAAAATATCCCAAATTATGACAAAGGAGAGAAATAAATAAATAATTCTCCTTTTTCTTATACTCTGCTGCAAATCTTCTTGCAGAACAGTTGCAGTAAGTATTAGCTACTGTTTGTAATCCATATATATGGAGCCATATGTATTACACTGTGGATTAAGGCAACCAAAGCCCATCTGATCTTGGTTGTCAATAAATCATATAGGCCCAGAAGGACTCATAGAAATCTCAGGAACTGAAAAGCTATAGTTACCTCTTTGCCTTATAACATTAGCAGTGATTCACAGAAAGTTTAAGGCTGGTGATGTAACAAAAAGTCCTAACTATTCTGAAAAGTGTAGTCATACATAGATACTCCAAAAAGGCTCAGAACGGATTTGTTTCGAGTGTGTCAACTCTGAAGTGCCAGAAATTCCTGAAGAAAATAAGAAAGGAACAGTCACTGCTTTATAAGCCTATTTTTTGAGTGAAAAATACTGCTTTACAGGACCATAACATTTTGGTGATGCTTCTAAGAGCGTTATCCCCTTTAACAACTTTTCACAACATCAGAATAAGGTTCAAGAGCTCTAATTATTTTATCTAAGTTAAGGAAATACATGGCAGAACAGCTCCTCTTTAAACAGAAGCTACATTTTTTAATGCCTCAACTACGCAAGTTCTCCTGCAATTCACCTAACCCAGTGCAAATTTGTCCTTGATTATTTTTTTTATGGAAAAGAAAAAAAAAAGAGAGCAAAATCCCGCCTGTGTTTAGGAAACGGGTACTGCCAGGCTGAAAAAAAGAAAAGAAAATAATATCCCCCCTGTCTCTTTGTGCAGGTCAGGCCATCTTTGGGGGCATCTTTTTGGGAAAGCACTGCCCTGAAAGAGTGCCTGCCCTGCAGCCCAGAGGTGTAACTGCAGTAGTGCAGCCCCACAGGGCTGTGGGCAGAGCTTAGGCTGCCTTCAGGGGTCTTCTCAGGTTTTAGCTCAAAGCTTCACTTTTCTCTGTATGAAGACATCACCGTTGCATAAATAGAACAGGTTTGGGTTTTTTTTAATCCAGAGCAGGCTCCTAGGAGAAGTCTGAGGGCTGCTCTCAGTCACCTTTTTATAAACCGCAAGAGAATGGGAATGTACTCTTAAGATTTTAAGCTCCTATGTGTGAAAGATTTAAGTAAAGGGGGATTTCTGCCTTGGAAAGACCGACTTGCTGTTCATTTTGTAGCTCCACGCTGCAAATGAAAGCAAAATTCCTTCCCTTTTTAATTTTCAGAGTCCATTTATCATAGGTCTGCTGAAGGAGTCCCTGTGATGCTCTGCAACAGCATCTCCGAATCCCATCCCCACTTGCTTCACCATCCAGGGCTGGAAACCCAGTGAGCTCCTGGGCAGGTGTGGGAACCCACAGCCTGGTCAACTCCCAGGGCTGACACTCCGCAGCGGGGACTGTGAAAAGCTCGCATTGATCCCAGTACAAAGTGCTGCTCTTTCCAGCCCCTTATTGTCTCTCACGCTCGCAATGAGGCATCTAGGCGTTTCCTGCTGCTGTTACGAGACGCTTGGATGGCTGCACAAGTCATTTTTTCCAGTCTTTTATAAGAGAGTAAAGCCTTTATTTGATTGCAAGAGTGAGATCTGCCCTGCCGGATATTTTTTGCGGCTGAAAGACCAACGCAATCAAATCAGGCAGATGCAGCATATAGGAAATAAGGACTTCATGCCAGAGAGATGACACTTTGAATCACATGCCATTTTAGACACAGGAAATGAAAATCCCAAAGAGCCTCTGAAGAAATGGAAAGTCGTTTAACGTTTCAATATTTCTGTATCAAAATCTCCAGGTAACAGCCAATACCAGTCATCCTCAATTTGGGAGGTTTAGCAGTGCCACAAGGAGACAGAGATGAGGACTTCCAAGATCCACATCCTGGCGGCAAAAGGGTGGATGGTGGGTGGGTTATTTGCCTGGGAGACGGGGGCTGTACAGCAATGGACATCCTCAGAAGGCAGGCAGGTAACAAGTCAAGCCTGTAGGATGCGTAGCACCAAAGCTGCTCTTCGCTGTGCCCTCTGCAATGCCTTAAGCAATTTACTGAATTGTCCAACTCATCAACTAGCAATGAACCAATGTTTCTGATCCCCAAAGGTGTCATGCTTTCCTCCAACTGCTTCCAGCCTCAGCCATCACTGAGAACGTGAGGGTGCAAAGGAATCATGAATGTATGACTAGTGAGCTTTGATAGACACTACCGAGGTAGGAAAGAGCTATATTTTTGTGTGTATAACCTGGCAAAGAGGGTCCTTCCAGGAGCACAAGCAGTCCAGCTGAGGTGGCTTCCCATACTACTTCCCTGTGGAGAGCAACTGTAGTTGGTAACCAGAGGCAAAACAAAACAGCCACTTTGGTGGTAGGGAGACACGCAAACAGCTCTTCAGAGCCACGCAGGGAATTTAAAGTAGGAATGGGAATGAATTAAGCGTGGTCTGGTTGGGCAAGACTAACAGGGACCAGAGGATGTGAGGTGACCTGGTGGATTTGCAGTTGCCTCTGCTTCAATTAGGGTGGTGAACCTGGATCCTGCTGCTCCTGAGAGCACCTGCACCTGCATCCTGCAGATGGGTGACTTCTGCCTGCTCCACCCAGGTTAAGGACTGGTTTTCTCACAGGGCAGAGGGACTGGAAGAGAATGGCCACCGGGCTGGAAGCAAGAGTGGGGAGTGATGAGGAGAGTAAGCTTAATGTCACCAATAGCAGATGATCAAGAGCTGTAATAAGAGTTTATATAATGATAAGGGTTCTCTTAAAACAGAAAAGAAAGGCAAAATAAGCAAACTGGGAGAAAAAGGCTGTGTTGAAAGTACAGGAGTATCAGACAGTAATAATTCAATAATCCAACACTTCTCTCCTGACAACTGCACCAGAGGCATCTTGCCTTCACAGACCTCACTTTCCCACCTCACAGAGGAGCAGATGGCTGCAGACAGCTGTGTTAAGGTTGGGCACTGAAGAAATCTGTGTCACCCACCTCTGAAAGGTAACTGGTCCTGCCCAGTCATCTTGCCCAGGGAGAGCTCAGCCATTCAGCTATGTGGAGCCGACTGGTTATAGAATCATAGAATCATAGAATGGTCTTGGTTAGAAGGGACCTTTCAAAGCTTACTTATGCCACACAGGTAGCGTGTCCTGCACTGTCACTGCTTGGCCATTCCCGGCTTTCACTGAGGTCTCTCAAAACCCCAGCTACATGGTGCTGTTGTGAAAGTAGCTGGAGCTGGCTGGACCAGGCACAGTGTAGAGGCACATGGAGGAAGACGCCTGAGCTGCCTTCCTCACCACTCTGTGATGGTCTTTTCCATCCTGAGTCTCTCAGATCCATCATCCCAGTACAGTGGAGTCAGTCCTGCGGCTAGACCAGGTTGAGTAAGACATAAGATGGGTCTGCTGCTAAATTTGTCAGACTAAACTCCAGATTAGACAAACATTTAAGTCAGAACAGTTAGTTGATGAGTATTTCACTGTGAAGCCCTCACAAGATATCAAAGGGTCTAAGTTCCAATGCCCTGAGGTTAGACAAAAAAAGCTCAAAGAAGCACAAAGCAGAAAACCTGAGCAGCCCTGACAGGACTTCAGGGACAGGTAACAAAGAAAAGCCATCAGTATATGGACTGTGAGATAAAACATCCCAATATTCCTGGAAAATGTGCCTACACAAGAAGTTGAATAATATTTGTCACTGAAAAAAGGTAAAGATGCTGCACTGGGGGGAAAATAACTGGAAGTGATCGTCATTAAAGAAAAACAAGAGAGAGGGATGTGCTCACTGGCTGGTTATAGCGCTGCTGAGGTATGTTCAGGGAAATGTCAAGAGGAAAGTTTTTTCCTTTTTTGCTGCCACAGCCCAGTTAAGATCTGCTTGTGGAAGACTGTAAGCAACATAACTGATCGGCAAGTAAATGAGAGGACTTTAATGCCTGCCAAGCCTCCTGGATCATTTCACTTTAAAGGCTCTAAACTGCCTAGGACTTCTGACAGATGAAAGCAGAATCAGTTCATTTGTTGAATGCAAACTGGAACCTCTCAAATGCTTTAAGTCCTATTGTAGGGTTAAAAAAAAAATAATAAAAAATCCAGCTCAGAAGTCAGCCTGCAGATTTCTGCTGTGGAAGACAGAAAGCATGAGGTTCATCGCTGCAGAGCCAGGTTTCACATGCCAAGGCTGTAAGAGCATTTTACAGCTCCAGTGAGCAAACAACACTACACCTGATGACACAGAAGGTGATGTCTGTCGAGTTTCTTAAACACCAAAGTTTGATTCAGTCCTTCAGGGGAGCTCAGGCTAGGAAATATGGAAAGCCAGGGACTGAAAGGGAGCCAGGAGAAACAGAAAAGGCAGCGCAGAGAGCTCACAGCAGTGCTACATGAAGCAGCAAATACTTTCAGTGAGCTCTGAGATTCAGGCACTTTGTCTATAGACAAAGCTTGGATATCTTGATAGCAAAAGCCAGGGAAAAAAAAGGTGGGTGTGTATATATAAAGGAACTAATAAAAAGATCTAAACATATTACATCACAGATCTCATCACACTGAGGTCTCATCATACGGAGTCAGGACTATTCTGAATGAAGA
Organism: Jacana jacana; assembly: GCA_013400555.1. Taxonomy (NCBI): domain Eukaryota; kingdom Metazoa; phylum Chordata; class Aves; order Charadriiformes; family Jacanidae; genus Jacana; species Jacana jacana. Next base: position 52,111 of record VZTM01010837.1, on the reverse strand, counting down.
CTTTATTTTTATTATGCCATCAGGTTTCTCTCCACATTCCTTGATCCTGCCTGCAGTACCACAGTATCCAGTCCATGACAGAAACGGGGTCATAAAGTAGTTGCTGAGATGTGGGGTAATACCACTGAATTGATGGTCTATAGGCAGCAGTCCTCACAGAGAGCCATGCATTGGACATGAATTTATCAGTTACAGACTGGAACAACAAATGGAGAATTACGAGGATAACTTGTGGTATGTCTATGGATTAGGGTATTAATTTTATGTTCCCTGTCCAGTTTCCTTTGGCTTTGGAACAACTGAAGTTGTAGTGTGCAAAGGATATACTGGAATCTGTAAGTCTAGAAATACAGTTTCACTCGTAACATCAAGTTTCATCGTTTCATAAAGTACATATCCTTGCCCTGAACAGATGGGTCTATCTAGAGTAAAACCCAAATCTTTCAGTTCTTGAACAGAGGAATACACTACCAGCTGTATGAAAGTTAAATATCTCTGCTTGCTTCAGATTTTTCACTAAAGGATCTAGTAAATGGGAGCACTAAATAAAATGCAAATATCACTTTTTGAGAAAGAGGAGCTTGACAGTACAGCCTTTCTGGAAAGTCTTCCAGCAGAGGATTAGAAACTATGGATGGTATTTCCATAAGCCCTTGTTTTTGGCCTGACGATGACTCCCGCAGAAGCTGATGGTAAATCTGCCATTGTATCCAAGAGGAACAGACTTGAGACAGCGCTGAGCAAACTGAAGATCCCAGCCTTTGACTCGGTAGTGTAAATATTTTGCCTTTATAAACAGAGATTAGTAAATTCAGGGATGTTATTCAAAACGCAATTGGGTAGCTGCTTCACTGAGCAGTAGCCATACACACTGAGCTTACTTATCTCCCACGGTTTTAAAAACTGCCTCATGCCGTTAAGGAACAAGGCCATAAATCACAAAAGCCACTGCAGTCAGTGTCCTAGGGAGTAATCTCAGCACAAAGGAGACAAACGGGTCACAGACTATTATTCCCTTTGCAGCCCTTTCGATGCTCCACCCTCGGGGATGGGTGCTTGTCTGTGGGGATGGGTGCTAGGAAATACAAACACTGCTGTTGGCATAGGTGCTTGATTCTGCATGAAGATGGTAGTGTCAGTCTCCCACGTTGTGGATGTGATGTTTTTAATGAGAATGGAAAAGGCCTGCGGGGAAAAAAGTAAATGCCTGTTCAAGTTTAAAGTCAGAAATATTGTTGCGTTTAGGGTGAATTAAATCCACTCAGTAGAAAAGTCCCCGCCTGGAAAGGTGTCCAGTGCAGGTGTTCAGATCCGCCTAACTGAGGTGGAGAGTGGATTTTCCGTAGTTGTTCATCAAACATACATCGCAAAGATCAGGAGACGAGTGCAACATATCTTACCTTGTAGCTACAGCAGAAGCCAGTGTGGGCACAAAAACCAGAGATAATCACAGACAGTCACCCGCATCAGTGCTGAAGGAAGAAATGGTACTTCAGACTGACATTTCAGGCAGTCAGGAAAATGTGCTTTCCTGAAACACTGTATTTGAGTATAGCAGCCTTCAGATCCATACCAGTCCTCATATGAGTGCTCTGCCTTAACTAGGAAGTTCTCCTGCCTTATTACTGAAGGTTGGAATCTGATAACTAGTGGAAGGATTTAGAACAATTTATGGATCTTAAAGAATCTCTATAGTTTTACATTTTGAGAGTTATCAGGACTCCGTATCTGGCTTAAAAAATGCAATCATGGTACTTGTCAAAGAACTCAGTTCTGAGACAGTCCCTGACTTGACATTCGTGTGTCTGAAGGCTTTACTCATTCCTGATGAAGACGAGTAGAGGCCAGCTGGCAGAGTAATGTAGGATGCAGAACACTGTTGTAAAGTTGTGGTTTGCAAGTTTGTGAGGGAAAAGCAAAAGCTATTTATATAACAACAGTTTTTAACACTCCAAGCTTTCCTCCCTCAAACCAGCTGGTAACACTGTGGCTCGCAGAATTGACATTTTGCTTAAATATTTTGCTCCTGCTGCAAGATCTGACCCTACAGTTACATTTAACCTGCCCAGAGTATTAGCTGAAGAGCAAGCTTTCATGTCACATACTAGATTAAATCCTGTTCATTGACTTCTTTGAGTGTCCAAGACAGCATTAAGAAGTCCATCCGTCTTTGGTCTGACAGACACTTTCCTCAATGAGTTTTTGCAACACAAAACTTCACTTGGGAAAAAAGCCAAGAAGCCAAAGATCCAGAGCGAAGACAGCTGGCTGGAGAGAAATCATCAGAAAACCCATATGGCAGAAAGGGATGAACAGTACCAGAGGTTTTTGCTCTTTCTATACGCTGCTCAGTTTTGGAGAGCAATGGAAAATTGGCAAAGCAGTGATTTGAGAAATGGCCTGAGCTTTTTTATTCTCACTCATTTTAGGGCTTGATAGATGCAGAGGAAGGTTTCCCCCAGTCCACCAAAGTGACCTATGTGACGAAGGATAGCTCCCTAAATTAATTTATTTTAATGGAAGCCTCAGTGATATCTGAACTTGGCAGCAGTGCATACTGGTAGAGCACCTGAAAGAGGAAACATGTCTCCACCTAAAACTGAGAAGTTGGTATACCTGAGCTGGGCTGAGCTGATCTTGTTCCGCTTAGTTTGCTTCTGAGCTCCCCATCAGACCTGCTGACTCTAATAGCCTGGGAAAGCCTGTCACCCACAGACATGCCTCAGAACCTTCATGAATCACAGCTCTGGCTGCTGGAATCATCATTCATGGGTTCATAGAGCCTTCTCATTATTCTGAAGATAAACTCCAGATTTTGAACTGGGACTTGAAAAGATAACCATAGCTGGCATCAACACCACAGGCATGTCAACAAATGTAGGACTCACTAGTCAAACTTCAGAGTAGGGAGAAGAGACAATGAAACGTCTCCCAGACACGTTTGCTGGCAGAGAGCAAGAAGAAGAAGAGATGACAGGAATTACTGAATCGCTCAGTACTTGTGAACAGGAGATAAGCATCCATTACAGGTTTCCATGAAAACTGGATTTCTGTTTCAGTGCAGCCACTTGTTTTCCTGTATGGACATTGCAATTTGCTGTTAATGTTCCTCTGAGGTGACACTTTGCATCCAGTCCTGCTCATCTTCAGCCCAGATTCACTTCCTTGGCTCCATCTGCTTGCATTCAGGATCCTGCAGAAACAAGTATCTTGGTGCTTGCTCCAGCAGCCATTTGGGTCAAAGCCCGTATTAAAAAAAACTGTCCAATGAATTTCTCTTCCTTAAAACCAATGTTAATGCTACCACAACCCACAAAGAGAAGTATTTGTCAGATCAAACAGTAACAATCAGATGTCAGGGAGCGGGGAAAACTGTCCTCCAGAGGCAGCGTGGAAAAGCTGTCTGCAGGGCCATGTAACAGGAATGTGAAAACTGGCCTCCTTTGGGAACAAGGTCGGATGCAGAGCACTGCTCTGCTGGTTCCTCACTGCCACGGCTGGAAATCAGACAGAGGAAGGATTGTACTGCCTCGAACTGAAGCAGCTGAAAAGGGATTTCATTCACACCCTGGCATTTCCATGGATCACTTGAGCACAGGAATGACAAAGTGGTGTTGCATAACTCCAGAGTGTAAACTTTCTGGACAACATCCAATGACATTCTTCTGAATAAACTCATAAATAGTGATTTCCCCCTGGCTGGAGCAAGACTCTTGACTCGGTCCTTGGGTGTGATGCAGGGCAGAGCTCAGGCACTGGGGACCAAGCGCTGCATCGTACATCGCACCCTGCGCTTGGCCTAGTCACCAATGCCCAGTGGTGCATTCTTGTCTCATCATTCAAGGATTTTGGCTATTTCCATATGGTTTATGCTCCTGCCAAGTACTGTAACTTGATTTTTTTCCTGATGTCTGATTAATCTGAACTTTTTCTCTATGACTTTCTGCCTCCAAAGGAATTCCCTCCTCATGCCAGCACTAGTGCCTGGTCAGAGGCACCAGTGATGGCCAGCAGTCACCTCTCTTTTTCACTGTGCTGTCACCCTGTGCACTGACAGTGATGCTTTTCCTTCTGAATGGATGCCACCCCTGGGGTTTGTTCCCATTTGTCTATCTCAAGAGGGAAAGACTGAAATTCTTCCAAAAAGAGTTTCAGTGGTTACACATGCCCCTCATCTCCAAGAGACTGAGCTTGTTCTCCCTCCCCAACACATACAGACCCTCCTCAAGAAAGGATCCGGGGTTATCCTGGGGGTTTGGGCATGCAGGGAAGGAACAGGAGGGGTCAGGGAAGCTGGGATGGGAGGGTGGGGAAGAGAGTGGGATCTGCACTATCCTGCACTGCAAATGCCAGTTGCTCTCTGGCCTTCAAGGAGAGGGAGAGATGAAGTGGAACCACAGCTCTGGGGATATGGTGCTGCCTTGAACACATTTCCACTTACCAAAATAGCAGCCAAGGGGCTTTTTGCCTTGAGAGCTGATTTTGGGTTTTTTCACCTAGGAAAAGCAAACCCAAGCACCCCAGTCCACACTGTACTATGTACCAAGCCCAACCTGGGCTTGCCACCCACAAAGGGAGCGTCCAGCTATGTATAAAGACCTTTCCTTTTATCTCCCCACAATATCCCAATTTTCCTTGTAAAACCTGCAAGGGAGCCAGGCACGGTGTACACTTTGGTGAGAAAAGCTCTGGTGAACAGACCATCATCTCAAAATGTAAGTACTGCCCTGGCACATGCCTTGTGTTTGATGAAAGCTTGAGCTCAGATGTTTGTGGCATCTTGAAGTTTTGTGGATGGAAATCCTGGCCAAGCCACCTACCACCCACCACATTGGGGTGTTGCACAACGGCTACAGGATTTGTCTCCAGGCTTTGCTTCCTGGCAGCCAGTGGTTTGCTTTAGGAGTGCAGTATCACACAGGTAAATATGGTGAAAGTATGTTTCTTTTACTTCAGGGGAGCTGCAGGGGATGGGGAACCTGACCCTACTTCCAGCCTCTCTGGAGGCTGCTGCAACTGCTGGCTCTTGGCACAGGAAAGGCACTGCGGCGTCAATGCTGTTTGAGAGAGAAATAATGGCTACAAACCTTGTTGTTTAATTGGCAGCAATCTGAAAGCAAAGCTTGGGTTTTAATAAACCCTGAGTTTAGCCAATCTGAGATGGAAGTACAGATCTGCCTTAACTCCCCGCAGCTCCCTGCCTTTGAAAGGTGTGCGAGTCGCGTTGCCTTCAGCCTGCTGGAAAAGCAAGGGGAAAAAGCATCCCCGAGCAAAATTCTTTCCCCGAAATATGTTTAAACTTGCTCTCTTCTGATGATCACAGCATCTCCCACCCTGACGCTGCTATCACTGCCACAGTGCATACATACAGATGATGCTACTGCAATGTATATGTGGTTGACTTCAAAGCACTGAGCAAGTGCATGTGTAATCGAGTGTGGTGAATGACTCTGAATCAGCCTTGACATGGCTCTCCTCACCAGCCTGGCATGGGTGCCTGGGCAAGGTTTTCATTCTCATCGTTTTCTGATATGATAGAGCTCCTCTGGCTGACTTTTTTTATTTTTTTTAACCTCCTCTGACATTTAGGGCTTGTCTATACTGGGGATTTAACTCAAATTATTTGAGGACGTGAATTTAGAGAGGAATAATTATTCTTGATTAACTCCCCATGTGGACAGTCTTGTTCCAAAATAAAAGTGCTTTATTTCAAACAGGTTTAATTGACTCCAAGAAAATCAGTAGGTTGTTTTATCTAAGAAAAAGGGAAAGGAAGGATACAAAATGGAGAGTATTTTTTACCTTCTCAATTTGCTGGAAAACGCAAGGACTTTTGAACATTATGAAAGTTTTAACTGAAGATTGCTGTATGTTATTATGCATAATTTGCACCTCTGCTAAACTGCATGCTGTTAAAATTATTGTTCCATGAAAATAATTACACAGCAGCCAACATAATTAGACAAGCAATGCAAAATCAGAGGCAGAAAATGTAGGACGAGACTCTGACTGGGAGGGCTGTTTGTAGGGAGGTTGCTCCGAGGTGTATTTTATTCAGTCCACACACTCTCATCCAGCCTGATTTACTGGAACCAGAACTGATTACAGAACGTAACAAGCCTCACAAAAGCTTAATAAAAAAAAAAAAAAAAGTTTCTCAGCTTTAGGATGAATTTTCTGTTCAAAACCAAGAAATAAGATGAATCTCAGAATAATCAGTACTCTGCTGTGGAAAATCAGAGATCAGGGTGCCAAAAAATGTCCAATGACTGCAGTGGTGGAGGCACTTATGCTACTGATGCCTCTCCCCAGAAGGGAGACCTGAAGCAGGCAGGGCTCTGCCTGCCAAGTGTCACACATGGGCTCAGGCACTCATCCTGTAGCATCCATATTATTGAATTGATTCCATCCCAGATACCAGCATTTAAAAGTATCACGGTATTTGTCTGGGGACAGTAAAAAATATGAGAACTTCAGGGTGAAGAGTGTTTAGCGTGGATCCAGACACAACTCATCATACCTAGTGACTGCAGAGCAGGGAACTCCTAGCCTTGGTAGTTATCAGCACAGATCTGCCTACCTAACCTCCTCTTTCTAAATAATTGCTCCGTCTAGATGGCAATCCAGCCTTGCACAGGAGTGTCCTCCTGGAATTAGAAAGCTTGTCCTTATGAAATTGCTGTCAATCAGAGCGGCTTCATGTGATTCTTCCCAAAAAACCTGTCATATTCAGCAAATTAGCATTTTCTGAATTAAAAGAAAAATAAAATAAAGAACCCTCAAAAATTGAAGACCCTTGTGTGAATCACTAGATGGGAGACTTTAATCTGGATCTTCCCACACAATAGGAGCTACCAGCACTGGCCTAACATGAAGCTCAGGATTTTCTTAGCTTCCTTTCCTTTTTACTGTTTTATTCCAGTGTATGATGGGGAACCTTCAAAAGGCTTCTTTCTTTCTTTTCTGGGGCAGGAAACCATTTGCAGTGACAATTTGCAGTGAAGCCTCTGGATTGCAACTCTGATTTTGAGAACACATAGGAGCATGCCAGGATTGAGAAAATACAGAGATTTACAGGACAGCTCACATGCATAAAAACATGCAGAGCTCTGCAGAAAGAGAGGCTAGAATTTAAAGTGCTCCAGTCACACCAAGAGAAGTGGGAGTCTTAAACTTAACACTTCCTGAGATTTTTTTGTTGTTGTTGCTTTTCTGTCATTGCTTTCAATATTGAGTTTCACTAACCCCTCTTCTTGGCCAAAACGGAAGAGCAATCGATAGACAGGAGACAATTATGACACTCTTTTAAAACCTATTCTACGTGTTACACAGTTAGCAGCTCAGCTGAGAAGAAAAATCCTATGTCCACACTTTTCTGCTCTCTACCTCTTCCTCAAGGTACATTATGAAACCCTACTCCCTCATACCAAGCCAAACCTTTCCCTTCTTCTGGAATAGCAATTTCCTAATAAAATACATCACTTTAATTCTTCGACCCATCAGACCAAAACAGACCATGGCCAAAAAACAGGGAAAGATAAAGCAACTTACATTTTTAGAACAGTGATGTAGCTTGAGCTTCCTAAACCCTACGTTCATGGGAGACGTTATGTACAGTGTGTGGGCAGCTATGCCTCAGAGCACATCTCACCATCCTAGTACCTTCTCCAGGTCCAGAATGAGCAGGAGCAACTGCGGTTCTTCTCTAGCACACACAGCCCCAGCTCTTGGTAGGAGGGAAGGCAAGGAGTGCACAGACCTTACTGTGGGATGGAACTTGGATGTGGCAGACACAAACATCTAAAGTCAGGAGCTCAGGAGAGGTGTCCAGTTCTACACGTCAGAGATTAAGTTAGCAACTTTAGGGAACTTCAGTCCACCTCGGGTTCTCTGGGGCCTGAGCCGTTCTGAAAAATAGGACTTCAAGATGTTTTTGTAAATTTTAGTCAAGGTGAATTTATACTGAAGCCTAAATCCACAGTTAATTACAATGAAGTAGAAATTGTTCTAAAGAGATTAGAGGTGAGCTTTTGAAGGAGGCTTCTGAATTTTAAGTAACCAATTCTCATTGAAAGTCACTGGGTTTGGGCAACTAACTCCCTTGCTCACTTTTGAAAATCCAAACCTGGGTCTAAAACTCATTCTGTTAACAAACCAACCAATATTTCTTTCCTGGGAAAGCAGTTTTCTGATATCCCAAAATTAAGACAACAGAGAGCTACATTTTTTGTGTTATTCTCCAAGGCTAATACTGAAACAATATAGAAATCATTGTGAAAAATAAACTACGGCAATTTAGATATTTAGTTTTCAAATCAGTTGACAGGCATAGCAAGGAAATGTTTTTGCCTCTGAAGAAATAAATGTAATAAAATACTGTTTAAATAATGTTTAAGTGATGTGATGAAAGACGGGTTCACGAACCTGCTGTTATGTTAACAATTAGCAGAGCAGGACATGGATTTTGTTTAAGAAATGTGTACTGCTAATATTGGGGTCAACATATGAATCAACAAGAATGGCAGTATGCAGTAGAGTCAGACTTTATTAATGTATGCTTATTTATCTCTATTGCTTTACTTGTTGTACCAAGGCCTCCTGCAGGCAGGTCCTGTGTGTCCCTGTGTCCACAGGCAGGTGCTGGCACCCATTCATACTCTTGCCCACACTGAGACACCATTTGTGCACTGAAATTACTTTCTTGCTCAAAATGAGGAAGACACACACTTAACAGCCCACTACTGAAGTCTGATGTCAACCCACACTGTTAAAAGCAGTGAGGCTCAAGGGCTGGCACGCTGACCTAGGGACCAGCCCAGGAGCATCCCAGGAGCTATTACTTGTTCTGCTCCAGATTAACCATGCAATGCCAGGCAAGCCACTGTGCCCACCTTTCACTTTCTCTTTGTTATTAACCTTATTTGACCATACCCCAAAAGTGAATTTCTCACTGACAGTAAAGATAAACTTCTTGGAGTTGGAGTTCAGAAGACTCAGATGTCTTGGACAGTTTCTGATTCATCTCACCTCCTGTTGCCTTGGAAAGACGTGGCTTCTTTCCAAATGTATGTCTGAACAGCTTGGTCCTCAGTCCTTCTCAGTGATAGGGTGGGGATGACATGTAAAGCCAGGCCTTAGAAGCATCATCTTAAGAAGTCTGCTGCTATTTATAAAGCAGCAGCTTTCATCTTCATTATGCCTTAAATAGTCTCTTAAGCCTTTTAATTTACAGACAGCAATGATGGAGAAGTCCATTATCTGAGTCAACAACAATCCTCTTCTGAAATATTTGCTGAATGACCTAGCTCACCAAATACTTCCAGAGCCTTTTCTATTTATGTGTATCTAGTATGATCTCTATTTTCCACACTGCAAAACACATAGAGTAAGTCAAGCTCTGCTGTTGGAAGTTGGCAATGTGAGGACTTTGTCCATCAAAGTGTTGATCGCTCTCTGTTCCCATTGGCAATGGAAGATGAAGGTATTCAGCACCTACAAGAAGCCCATGGAGGGAAATGGACACTATTTGGACCTCCAGTGCAAAGCCTGATTAGATAACAGTCTGTCTCTAGGTAGAATATATATTCTCTCCCTCTCTTTCTTCCCTTTTCTTTCTCTGTCTTAATAATGTGTGTAGCTCTGATTTATTTTTTATCAAGATTAACAATGGAACAATACTGCTTCAAATATTAAAAAGGCAAAGAAATGTAGGTACAGAAAAGGAAGGAAAATACCTCAATTTCAAGCCTAAAGATTACTTTGGGTCCCAGAGGAAGCAGAAGCAATTTAGTGGCTGATACCCTTAGCAAGAAAAAAGGTTGTAAGATTAAGACCAACTGCTGTTTGGATAAGTGGTTGGTAATTGCACATATCAGCAATTATGTGCTGTCATATCATTTTTCTGTTACCTTACTCCTCTCTTGTGTCCCGTCAGGGTTTACTTGGAATGACCCTACATCTATGGTCCTCTTTGGATTCACCTTCTTAATGTCATACAATAGTGCCTCGCAAGTTCAAAGAAAAAAGGAGTCATTATTACAGGAGATGCCTGGTGGAGGTGCTCCTCTTCATAGATGTAGCTAGAGGCTACTGCTGTAATAACTAGGATTCCAGGAAGAGGAATAAAGAAAGGCCTCCTGAACCTGCAAAAACCCTTTTTTTGCCCTCTAGCCTCTCAGAGGGAAAAAAGAGGAAGTTTTAGGAGGGTGAGGTTTGTAGGAGAGGATGAGATGTGGAGTTTTAGGAAGGAGAGGTAGGAAAGGGAGGTCTCTGTGCGTGGTTCAGGTGCCATCCTACCCATGATATTGCAGCATCAGGCTCCAGGTCACACTGGGGGTCTCAGCAGGAGCTGGGGGCCATGAGGCTTGCCTGGTCAGGGCAATACAGATTACTATATTGAATCTTCTTTCAATGAAAAGAGGGAGCTGGAGTTCACTTTATGTAGGCTGCTTATAACTCCTGCCCCAGCTGGGGATATTTCGAGGGGCAATGGTGGCCCACCCTCGAGCTAAACAGCAGGACTCACTTCTGTAGCTTGTCAGAGGCTTTGCTCTGGGAGATGAACACCGTCAGCAACACCTTTTCTCTCACAGAAGTAACTGATTCTCCAACAAAGTGTCAAAAGATAACAAAGTCTGTTCCAGCTAAACTCATCTGCTCGTTGCCTGAGGGAAGCCTCCAGCTTATATGGCACTGGGTGCTCCCATGGAGCAGAAAATATTTAGCTCTCTAATCAGATTCAGGCAGGAATTGTAGCTGCTGTGGTCTGCAGCGTGCCTGCAGTGTATCCAGAGAGGACAGGCGATAGCTGGCCTTCAGGTATCCCAGTGCCGACCTGCAGCAATGCCTCTGAGGTCAATGGCTTTACAGGAGCATAAAGAGGAGCAGGGTTTTGCATGAGGGTCCCACTGCACAAGCAGAGTGAGCCCTGTCTCTGCAAGGGCCATCATGGTGAGAAGCTCTGGGAAGGACCAGGAAATGGCTGTGTCAGGCTGTGAGAAATGCCAAACTGCAGCCAAATGCCAGAGTGATAGCAAGGATAGTGAGATGCTGCTTAACAGCTCATGGAAAAGCTAATATCCTTTGAAAAGCAGATAAAAGATTCATCAACACAGATGAAGATATGAGGGCTTGGGTTTAGACAGCCTGTAGCTGCTGCCAAGAAATTGTGTGGAAGGTAGAAATGAATTTAAAAGGTTGAGTGGGGGCCAGCAAGTCAATAACTGAGTAATCCCACCCAGATAGGAAACCAAAGCATAAACAAGAGTCTCCACATACTCACGAGTTAGCACTGGTTGCACTCTGGAAAGGATCCTAAAATAACAGAGATTCCTGGAGACAGAATAAACACATCTCTCGGTTGTCATCCTGAGCAGAGGGTAATTGCATAGATGTATGATTGACTCGCTGCTAGAACTAAATATGTAGTTCTCTGACATGCTGTCACCTCCTTCGCTGTACGCTTGGGATTTTTTCAGGAAAGCACATCAGGAATCAAAGCAAATGTCCACAAGGAAAGATGCACCTCAACCTTGAACTTTAATCACTGGCAAAGGGCTGAAAATGTATTTAAAAGGAGTGAAGTTACAGCATTCCTGAGGGCAACATTTAATCTCAAAATTCCCCAGGGGCTTGTGCACACAACATCTAACCCCCCAACCAAGGAACATTTAGTTGTATCCCCTGTCTGAGAGCTGGGAGATGGCATGTGGCTTTCTGAGCTCCCCAGTCAGATCATGACATGGTCCTCAACTTTGCATCCGATTCCCATTTCCTTTCCTGGGGTTTCCTTCAGGGTTTCCTTCAGCACATCTCTTCTCAGTTTGCACTCACAGAAGAGACAGAGGAGCAAAGTTCCCAAATTAGTCTTCCTTCTACTTTTAGCAGCAATTTTACCCCAAAACTGAATAGTTGATGCCTTCTCAAGGCCACCACAAGGCTCTTGGTTAGTGATTCCTTCTGAGCACTGAGCAGTTCTGTCTACCCTGATCATGCTTTGCTTCCTTCCCACCTCAGAGCTAGCCTCAGTTTCAGCTATGTTAAATTTTTATTTGCATAAATGTAGAAGAGCCTACACAGAAACCTTAACACCAGAAAGTTAATATGAATTCTCAATAAGTTTTGGAGGTTGCAGAGGGCTGGACAACTGTCAACGTAATACTGATTTACAAACGTAAAACGACCTGGGCAAGCCCTGGGCTGGCCTAGCTCCCAGGAAAGATGAAGTGCTGGTTCAGAGTTCAGTTCATAATAGATACAAAAAATAATGTACTAAATGCAATGCAGTGTGAGCTCATAAAGGTAACTGTGTCTTAACTTGGCATCACACTCTAATGTGTAACAGAATTCTACAAAATAATTTACTCTGTACTCTGTGACAGCTTGGGCACTGAGCTCGAACCAGAATTAATCTGGCACATCGTAGGTGAAAGACAAGTGTTTAAAAAACAGGCTTTTAAAGGTAACTATGAAAGAAAATTATCATTAGATGAACATAAGTCTAAAACAGTCACGGTTCTAAATCGGTCTTTCTTATTATGCACCATTTGAGGAAAAATGTAAAATCAGCATCAGAAGGCAGGGACATTGGATGTGTGACTGATAGCCAAAGGATAAGTCATGGATGTGGGGTGATCTGCATCACCCTGTGAGCTGGATGTGAGCGATCGGTGCAGTCAGACACAAAGTGATTGCTCAGCAAATGAGTAATGCTGGATGAGCTTCCTCCCAGGCTGCACTGGGATCAGTGGAAAGCCAGCATGCAAAACAGTGAATGCTAAACCTGGGGGAAACCTCAAGTGGCAGACTGGAGGAAAGAGTTCACATTATCTCCACCTTGGGTTTGCTACAGTCCCCAGTATGAAACTCCCTCCAGGATAGGAGCCCAGTACTACCATCAGGTGATGGAGCAGGAGAGGCTCTGAGAAACTCCACAACAAGACCAGGAATCATGGCATGGGGTGGGTGGAGGGACAGTTTCTTCTTTCTCCCAACAAAAAAGGGACACTGGCAGCACAGGAGTGCTCAGGCACGTGGTGAGGCAGTGGAAACCACACACCCCAAATCCAGGTTGGTGACCCAAGAACAAGACCATCTTCTCTGTCTCTCTGTGTTTGAGAATTCACCTCAGAGTGAATTGAATTTCAGGTCAGATTGAGCTTATGTAACTGGTTCACAAACCTGTCCTCATCCCTCACCTCCAGGCTGTGCAGGAAAAAAGCATTTTTTTACAGAAACTTCAATGGAGATGTCACTTTGTGAACTCTGCAAATATATATGTATATATATATACACATATATACACGAAACAACTTGTCCAATATACGTTCAAGATAAAAGTTTGAGATGTCAAAGAATCTTATTGGAAAAAAATAGGCATTCATGCACAAGAGGAAAACTTCAAACTTATCTGTCTATCAATTCTACTCTGAGCTCTAGGTAGATAGAGAAATCAAGCAGAAGCTAAAGCAGGTGGACGCATGTAAAATTATTTCTGCAGGCAGAAATGAAGAGGATGTCCCTCCAAGTACTACTAAACTGAGTTTTGGGGAGAAAAGTGGCAATTACCCAGCCTTTGTCTCTTGCCCTCACATACACAACCTTGGGAGCAAAGTGATGTGCTCAGCTGAGACAGTCAAAGGTGCCCCAGGGGACTGGGATGGCACAAGTCTCTGCTGCAGCCAGTTCTTGTTCCACCCAAAACGACCTACTCGGCTTTCTCTTTATTTTTACTGTAGGAAGACTATTACAACAACTCAGGGCAAAACAGGGCAGGAAGGCTTGCAGCATGGACAGGAGGAACCCAGCCCAAGCAGAAGACCAGGTGCTCTGTCAGAGTTCCCTTGGTCTGATTTAATGCCGGCGATGATCAGAAATAAGTCCAGTGATTTAAAACCAGTATAAATGAGTCCTAGCTTGGGCTCACCATCCACTGAATTCCCTTTTTATCCAAAATCGTATTTGTCATCAAGATCCTTTGCTCATAGAGACTGCAAAGCCAGAAGGCTCTCTCCATTCATTTACATATTAAAACTCAACAGAGAATGAAGGAAAAGCAATTACTGGAGACCAGAATAATACTTTTCTTAGTTGTATTTATTCATTCTCTTTTTGCTCGGTAAAGTATATGCTCAATGGAAATCTGATTGTTTCACATACCTCTGTAAGTGGTGATTTACACCCTCATACACTAGTGCACAGCATATTACCTTTAAGTGATCTATCCCAGTCAAAATGAAGGAGATAATGTAATGCGAAGGAAATGTGTGGCAACAACTTTTGCTCCATTCACGAGCAACACCTGCCTGCATGCCTGCAGGGAGCCCTGGGCTGCGTCTGCCTCCTCGTTAGAGCAAAGGCTTGTCCATAGAGCCAAGAGCTGGGCAACACCTTGAAGCAGTGCTTCAGTAAAGGCTGCTGCTCCCGTGAAGGGGAGAAGAACAGTTCTCCTCTGTCCCAGCAGCAAAGTTGGCCCTTGCAGCCTTATCTTTGGGATTGCTAAGGGGATAGGTGCCCTCTCTCACCTCTACACAGAAGATGGATCCTGAAAATTATATATTAAGCTTTCATTTTCTCTTCAAGTGCCATTTGGATTTATTTTTTCTCTCTCCCATGTTGTTTCACATTAACTGTGTTCAACCACAGGGAGTATCAGAAAATAATACCTTAGCTTGAGAATAGATTTGCTCTCAAGTGACATCTTCCAATACTACTGATTTATACCCTTTTCCTGCATTGATCTGTTGGGAGCTTTCATCAGCTACATCTGACATAAACACTGTATTATCCTGTATTGCATTATACCCTAGAAATCCACTCAAATCCCTTTGCTCCTCAAATTAAAGCAATATGCATTACAGTGTCCTGATTTCCTTCTATTCTTGCATTTGCATTTTTGTATCATGCTCTAGATTACTCATGTATATTTTGGCATAAGCATCTCCCTGTTCATTTAAGAATATTGCCTTTAATCTTCATTATACCTTGAAGCATACAAAAATCTTGGCCCCAAAGGACACGTGAAGACATTTAGTTCCCACAGTGGCTGAATTTCTGTGGAAGTTATTTAAAGCAAATGTCATGTTGTTCAGAAGCCCAAGCCTTGTTCCAGGCTGATCCCGTGGACACCCACGCTGTGTCTCTGGTCTCGCTGCTCCACACGGATTGTGAGGTTTGTCTGCTGCAATACAGATCACCAGGCTTTCAGGAAGGGACTTCTCCTCCTGGCTCAGACTGCAGCTCTGCAGCCAAAAGATTTTACTTCTTCTGGGATGCCAGAGCTCCTCAGTATTTTAACCACTGAGTCTGCTTGCCTGCAAGCAGCTTTTTGATGCCAGAAATAGAGTGGCAGCTGTAGTTTATACTTGTGCTGCAAGAGATCGGGTGAATTCATTCCTTTGTTGTTACTCACTTTGAGCATCTTCTGGCCATCTGAATGATCCACTATTGTAGTTCTTACAAAACAAAACGCTACACGAATACTACTACTAATAATATATCTCATAGTTTGGTAGTTTGGGTGGGGTTAGGACATTTTGTGGCTCTATATTACTTCTCAGATTTATCCTGTGGTCAGACTCCATGTGGATCCAATGTTTACTCCAATCAGATATTAACGGTTATACTGGAAATTTGTTCAGTCAGCCAAAGCCCTGAGTTCAGTAAAGCTACATGACATATATAAGAGGGCAAGATTTTCCTTAAAAGAGAATCTTCAGACTTTTCCAAGTATACAGGCACGTTGGTTTGAAGTTGCTCCATTTGATTGCCAGTCAAGATAACTGGATATACCCTTTATTCTAGACTTTCCCTGATTACCATACCCACCAGAATGTGGTCTATAGTAAAGCTGGTAGGAAAAGACGCCTGATATTTAGGGGCAAGTAAGTCTTTCCATAGGTGGGAGGGAAGAGAGAAGGCGCTGGATTTATTCCAGTTAGGGCTGAGACATCATGTTCAAAGGAACCCTATTATTGTTCCTTTGAACAATAATAAAACCAAACCCTTATTTTCAAATATCCACTGTAAAATATCAGAGATCTGCCTTAAGGATCTGAGCATCACAGACTTTGCAGGTAATCAGAACACCGCAACACTAAAAATGCCTATTTGACTGAGCTCAGGGTGGGCTCTCAAGAAACATCTTGAAAGCTGCAGTCCCTTACAAGAGGCAGCAAGCAACCCACAATGCCAAGGAATATCCAACGGCATGTGCAAGCAGTGACCCATCGCTGTGAGCACATGCAGCATGGCCTTTGGGTCCAGAGTCAGCAAAAAACCTGAAATACTGACCCCAGTATTTGAAAGGGAGGAGCCTTTGTATAAAGCAGAGCAGAAGCTGAAGATGGTTTGGCAAGAAAACCACTGTCACCTGGAGTCACAGGAAAAATACGTCTGCAGCTTCCATGTCAGAACAGGAAACCTCTTTCTCCATCTGTATTTAGGCAATGCCCTCATGCAGAGCCAATGATGAATCCAGCGTAGCTTCAATCACAGCCATCAACGTGGAGCTCACCTTGGAGCACAAACCAACATCATTGTCGTACCCATGAGGACAGCATCTCCTGAAATCGCCTACAAAATGCTCCTCCCTGGCCTGTTTACATACAAGAGCAGAAGATGCTATCGCTGCTAAAAACAAACAAAATTTTATATCCAGCCCAAGCAGAAGAGACTGACCTCTGGTAATGTCCACTGGGCTAGAAGCAAAAAGAACAGACAAAAAGACAGAGGGCTACCAAATCATAGTTGTGTTGTGCCTATCGGAGCAAGCAAAATACCATTGCATATTCATTAAGATTTGTTCAAAAGTTCAGAAAATTCCCTCCAGTAATCTAATGGGTGATAATTCAATTTATTTATGTTTTTAAGGCATGAAGACTAGCTTTAATTTCCCTCAACTGTGCCTCTATTATTATTAATCTACTTATCTTCCAAAAAGATCATCTAAACAACACTTCTATAGGGAATGTGATCTTTGGCCACGTAGGGCTTTGCAATTATCCAGTTCTGAATGAACTTGTTGTTAAAACATTTTTTAAGTCTAATGAAAACATTAGATCAATTCCTTGCAGTGATAGTTGTCATTAAATCAATAGTGTGTGTAAGTCCATTATACTGATATTTGACACGAACAGCCGAAGGTCTGCTACAACGAAACCACACTGAAGCGTGTCCTCCGCTAAACATATTTCATACGAGATAACAATCTGTTAAGTCTACAGTAACTGAAACTTTTCTTCTTTAGCTAAAATAAACAAAATATCTGAAATGTTGTTGTAACTCACACCAGGACCACCATGATCACACAGGTTTTGGAGCCGGTCCTTTTATCACACCTTTATCACAGCTGTGCTCTCAAATCGGTTAGGAAAGGCTTTTTTGATTGTTTATCTATATATGGCTTACAAAGCCCAAGCAGAGATTTCCTAATGAAGCTCTGCTAAGCAAGAAGAACCTGATCCTGCCCCTCCAAAAGCAATGGCACTGTCACTGGCTTCAGTGGAAGCCAGACCCTTCTTCAAGTCCCTGGGAAAGCAAAGGTCTTCCAAGGAAGGAAGGGCATCTCTGCATCACAGCAGAGCAGCTGGCAGGGATGAGAAACACAACCAGACCCATTTCCACATGGAAGCGAGCAGTTTCTTTGTATATGCCATCATATAGCAAATGGGAAATATTATTGAAAGACCTCTGGCTCTGTGTTCTTTAAGCAGTTTCCCTGTGGTCTGCAAACCCAGTTCCTGCTCCTACCACGGGTGCTTCAGAAACAGCATCGCTATCACTGTAATCCTGCGAGAGTGCGATGGCTGATATACATAAAACATGGTGGGATTTTTACCGTGAGAGAAATGTAAAACCTGAGAAAATGGCCAGCTGATGGAAAGGCTGAAGTCCAGAGAAGAGCCATTCAGCATGTCCTTTCCTATGATTTATAAAACGAATACTTTTCCAGTAGTAGTACATAGCATTTACTCTCAGGCAAAGGGACTGTGAGCACACGAGTGTAAGGGGAAGCAATGCTCAATGCAAACATTGACAACTTTCTGGCTGAAAAGACCACTTTACAATGAAGACCCAAACTATTTTATTTGAAAGTCATAAAAAGTTTACTGGCAGGTGGGCAGAGACTCTTCATCAAACAATTTTTGGAAATTTTGGTCCTCAGAAACATCACTTTTTTACAAACAATTGGTAGGGGAAAAAAAAACACAAAAAGTCACCTGAAACATTCCCTGAGACTTTGGCTTCTGTAATTCCTACAGTGGAAATCTCAACCAGTGCAGAAGTGGAGGGAGAACCCAAGCAGAGCGGGGTCCTGCCCTGCCCTGTGCTATGGCTCCCACTAACGGCAGCCAGGGAAAGCTCGGTCACTCCCGATAGAGCGAGGAGAGCAGTGTCTCTGCAAAATGTTCTTCACCCCATTTTTGGTGTTTAGTTTTTAAATGTCTAAAAATATAGTTACCAGACAGATAGTCATGAATCATTTCCACAGTCAGAATGCAAGTTTAATGGAAAATAATCTGAGTATTAGCCTCTTTGTATGGGTTTTATCTCACCTTCAGGTGTCTGCAATGTAGACTTCTAGAGCTACATCCTTGTTACAGGCAGGGGAGTGAGGTCCTGGGTGGGATTCCCATTGATAGTCTGACCTATTTCAGGCATGGGATGAATCATGATCTCGATTCCACTGTCAACTTCTGCCTTGCCTGTACCTGGACCTGGAGCGACCAGTTCAGACGTGTGGTGGGGATTGCCCTGGCGTGACTGCAAGGAGATGCCAACCAGAAAACAAAGCCCTTATGCTCAGATGGTGAGGATGATGGTGGTTGAAACGATGATGGTTTTTTAGGAGTCCCCATCAGGGTGGGTGAACTGGGGGATCGGTGCCATGGGATGAAGGTTCTTGTTTATGGCTGAAGAGAGCTTCAACCCCCTTCATGTGGAGTCTTTAGATTTTGATCAAGTCTATGCTCCAGTTCAGTTACAAGGGTGGAAAAGTCCAAAAATCTCAGGCTAGAACTGGTAACTGTGGAAGGAGATCAACAAATATGTTTGTTTTATGTGTCAGTGCTGAGCACAACAGAGATTACAAAAACAGCTGAGTAATTTTCTGTTGGTAACGCTGCAGAGCTATCTCCCCGCAGTCAGACACAGAGACCAGGTGCAGCCTGTCCTTGGGTCCCACTTCTGAATCTCAGATACATTTTTATAAGGCCCCTGACTCAAGGAATAAACATGAGAGGATTACAGCTAATCAGATAAGTATGTCTTTATTTAACTGTAACATAAAAAATTAAGCTTGCAGTATGTTCTTAAGAGATAGAGTCTTCAATCTAATTCAAAGATTTTTTTGAAAGATTTTTTTTTCCTTTTAATTAAATTGTGTTGATTTTATTTGACATTTGATTTCAAGAGAACCACTGGCGTTTCTCCTTCACTGTCTGTCTTGAATCCGTGTGTAACGAGTCACAGCCAAAAGGCCTAGCCCGCTCCTCCTGAAGGCTGCTTTATTTCAGCCTCTCCGTGGGTCACACAGATCAGCTGAGGTACAGATCAGCTTGAACATTTCCCACCGAAGACTGGTATTTCTATATAGTGCAGCAGGGTGCTGGGCAGGTAGCACAGTATGCATTCAGCCCATATGTACGTGCAGGGAATAACAACCTGCTGACACAAGGTAGGTTTTCCTCACACCCAGGAACAATTTACGCTGGGATAAGCGACACAGCAAATAGCCCACAAATACTAGGGAAGAGATTTTGACCATCTTGTCACAGAATCACAGAATCACAAATATGGGGTTGGGACGGGCCTCTGGAGATGATCTAGTCCAACTCCCCTGCCACAGCAGGTTCACCTAGAGCAGGTTGCACAGGAACGTGTCCAAGGCAGTTTTTGAATGTCTCCAGAGCCTCCAGAGATGGAGACTCCACCACCTCTCTGGGCAGCCTGTTCCCGTGCTCTGCCACCCTCAAAGGAAAGAAGTTCCTCCTCAGGTTTAGATGGAACTTCTTATGTTCAATTTTGTGCCTGTTTCCTCTTGTCCTGCCACTGGGCACCACTGAAAAAAGACTGACCACATCCTCTTGACACCCACCCTTTAAGTATTTATAAGCACTGATCAGATCCCCCCCCTCAGCCTTCTCCAGACTAAAAAGATCCAAGCTCCTCAGCCTTTCCTCATAAGACAGATGCTCCAGGCTCCTCATCATCTTTGTGGTCTTCTGTTGTATCCTCTCCAGCAGTTCCCTGCCCTTCTTGAACTGGTGAGCCCAGAACTGGACACAGACCCTCTGCCATGGTCCATGGCGGGGCCAGACCAGCACCCAATGGGTGCAGCCAACAGTGAGGTTAAAGCCAAGTAATTCTGCTCCTTTTCAGCAGCATGTCCATGTTGCAATGTATTTTATATTTCAGCTTCATGGATGAAGTTTCAGCTTTGGTCAGTCATCTTGTCCGGCTCCCCGTGTGACTGCAACACATACCAGTGATGGTGGCACCATGGTGGAGGTGGGAAGGGCAAATCTTACCTTTTTGATGGCAACACTTGTCCCTTGTGGGACCACAGTGGTGGCCCTTGGGGACCTCCTTGTGTTCAAAACCACAGGCATAACTGCAGGGTCCAAGAAGCAATTTACAAAGGTGCTCCACATGCTAAACCAGAATATAAGTTCTTCACAGACAAGATCTGATGTACAAAACCATAAAAGAGCTTAAAAAAGATGTTGTGCTATACAAAAGTAATTACACAGATATATTAAGGTTGCAAATCAGGATCTCAGCAGTCCTCAAATGCCTGCATTAGCATCGGCTGGGAAAGAGGTTCACCTAGAGCAGGTTCCCCTCTCATTTGTTGCTGAAACTGGAGGCTGCCCAGTGAACAAGGCAGGAAATTTGAGGAGGAGGAAGAAGAAGACATGGTGAAGGCATATGAATGGTGTCCTGGGGAACTGGCTGCTATCACTGTCTCTGTTGAAGAGTTTCTCTGAGATACTGCCAAGTCCTCCAAATCATACATCGAAAGCTTTGTCTTGGTAATTGTGTGGGGTTTTATTTTTTGAATGCATAAATTAATGCCCTAAGTTCTGATTCACAAAACTGCTGAGCACTCGTTGCTGTGAAAGAAAACAAGGGCACTGTCCTTCTAGCACATAAAGTGCTAGAGAATGAGAAGTGTTCAGAAAAATCAGGTCATTAGGCATGCAAATTGGGTCATCAAAATTAGTGGATCTTTTTGACATTAATCTCTCTAGACTTCTTCCTGGGAAAACAGGGAGATCCCATACCCTACAGGAGAGTTGTGAACTAAATTAATTTAATGTTTGTTTCCCCACCAGCTCCCACTCCATCTGATGCTGATGCTATTTGCATGTCAGGCGGGCTGTTTCCATCTTTTTCTTGTTCGCTGCAATCACTAAGGACATGGTCGAGGCATGGATTGCCTCCCTACCAGTACACAGCACCCCCAGCCCTGGGCAGACATCAAACAGGAGACCTGCCCTGGCCCCTGCAGCCACACCAGGCACCTCAGGTGCTGATAGGTCCATCTGAGCTGCTGAGCACTATGATTTCCAGCTCCCAAACTCTCAAATTTGGTCATATTTGAGCATTGCTTCACATGTCCAGGGTATCGTGAAGGCCAGGATGACCTACCCACTGCCCAGCTTTAGGGCAGTGCTCTGCTATATAGAGCTTCCCAACAGCAAAAGCAACTTCTGAATGTGCCTATTTCTCAAGGTGGTTCTGCTTCTCTTCCATTTAGACAAACTCAAGTCTATTATCCCAAAAGCAAAATGCTAGAACTCCTACTGCAGATGTTTGAAGTAAGCATTTCTCAGAACAAAGAGCTTATTCAGCTTGAAAAGACTTACTACCTATGGAGAAGTACTAACGCCTCAGCTCCCCGCTTCTCCCGTCCCCGGCATCTGGGGGCCGTCTCAGTCACTGCTCAGCCTGCCGCCCCAAATCCTGCTGCTGGTGGAGGCAGCAGGGTGGGACCCCTCAAAACTGCTGTGCCTCCCTCACCCACAGCTTTGTCAAGGGATTCGGGGAGAGAGGTACGACTGCGTCTGAAGCCACGGCATTCATCAGGGAGGACTTATTTCAATATGTTGTTGAAACTATCTGATGTCAGGTTATATGTCTCAGGGGGACGCACGTTTCGTGTAGTTTGTTATGCCATCTGTTAAGAAATGCAGCCACTCGTCTCGCCACTACACGACCACAGATGGGGAGTTTTTCCCCCTGTGTGCGTTACTGTCAATATATGCCAAAGCCGCCTTAGCTGGAGCCGGGTGGAATCACCACCAGGATGAGCGTGCCTGGGAAGAAGGGTGCTGCACGGGTCTTCCTGAGCACCCTGGCTCACAGCAGGCAGATGAGCTTAACAAACAAAGCCAGCGAGGTCAGGTCCCCAGGAGCCCTCCAGCTTGCTGGGCACTGAGCAATGCAGTGGAGTTCAAGGAGGAGGTCGTGCACCTTCCTGCAACATGGCATGTGGCCCAGTTGCAGATTTGACCCTCCTGTTGGCCAGCTGTGGATGGTGCTTGCCCCAGAACACCATCTGGCAACAGCACTGAGGCAGAAAAAAGTCCAAAGTCTCAATGGCTGCCTCTGTGGAGATGCTCTCAAAGAAGGCTTGGTGTGCCCTTACCCAAACACCGCGTCTCCAGCGCTCCAAATGGCAAGGGAAACGGTGCTCTGCTGACTGACCGGCCGAGTCCTGCCAGGGAGAAAGCAAACACGAAGCGAGCAGCAAGTCCCCCAATGGCCATAAGCAGCTATTGACTTAAGCGTCAATAACGCGCCTTCTCCTCTTTTTCAGGGGGCGATTATCGCACCTTTTAATATTGAGCTGACACTTTTCCAGCACGACTGGCTCTGTTCCTGAGCCTGGGAGTTTTGGAGGGAGATTTTACAGAAAGGGGACTGTAACTGGAAGTTTTATTGAAAACTGGAATTTTTACAGAAAGGGGACATTGGATAGGAAGGGAAGCTTAACAGAAAGGGCATTTCATCGGCAAGGAAGGTTTTACAAAAAGGAGACTGCAAAGCCAGCCTGTGCTGCTCAGCTGGTCTCATTGGGACAGGTATTTCACCCAAGCAGATTAGAAGCTGGTGGCAGATTTATTTTCACTGGAGAGGAAATGGTCACCCTGCTCTTGTGGCATTGCTCCCATCACACAGGCGGCAGCACCCAGCTGCTTTCCCCAGTCCAAGAAGCACTGCTGTCCTCTGGGAAGACTTAAGTCAGCAGCAGGAGCAGCAGAGCAGCTCCCTGGGGGTGAGGCAGCACTTCTGAGGCTTGTGGGCATGGCAGAAAGTCTGTCTGAAAACTGAATCAAAAAAATTCAAATTTTTTTCCACAAGTGTCATAAAGGTCTTCCCCCTCCACCCCAGCCCAGCTCCCCACTGTAGGTGATGCTCAGCCCTTCTGCAAACCTGTTTTCAAAGCTCAGACCAGTGGTGCTGCCTTTTGGGAGTCAGCATTTTGGGGTACCACCAGACATTTTTGTTCATCACTTCTTATTAAAAGCCCAGTTGGCCTCACCAAACACAGTCCACCACTTCTGCAAAGCTCCACAGGCTCCCACTCCCCATGCCCACTCTGGCCAGACCCCATGAACAAGCACAGGCTGGCACAGTGGTCCCAGCTCCAGAGGGACCAGGCAGCAGCCTCCAAAACCACTGAAGACAGTGGAGAACCTGGAGGTGCCACCAAGTAGTTCTGAGGCACCAAATGACCAACACTTGCCCACCCTGTTTTTTTGTAACTAAATGTAAGTTTTGACCAATCACCAGTTCATGCAGATGCTCTACACAAAGACTTCACTGGTGCTCTGTGGACTTCAGACTCCTGCCTCACACTACAGGATTGGGACCTAGTTCACCAATCGACAGATCAGAGCAAAAAGTGATAGCACTTTACAAGAATACTATGACTAGTATTTGAATACACTTTACAAGAATACTATGACTAGTATCAAGAATACTATGACTAGATACCTGATTTGCAGGTATCTTTTCTACTTCTGCCATAATTTACTCCTGTCCTGATTTAAGTTTGCACATGCCCATGGTAAAAACCCAAGCAACTCATAAAACAATTTTCTGATGAACAGATACCTTATACTATGTGTATACACCTTTGAGGCACGCGAAGCCCTGTATCTAAAGCAACCTCCAGCAGAGCTCTGCCTGCCATGAACTCTCAGCAGGGACTGCCCTCATGCATTTATTTTGAGTGCCCGCATATTGCACCTGCGCCTCCGATGGCACGGCAAGGAGACAGCTGGCAGGATCCCCCAGCCTGAGGATGCTTCAGCCACGGACCAAGTTCATCAGCACCTTGGTGAAGCTCCACGTAGCTGAAAGTTTCCTCCATGTCTCTTACAACTGGGAGGCTGCCAGTGCTACATCTGCCTTTACAACTTATGAGTCCTGTAACAAATATTTGGACTCCAAAAAAAATAAGGCCCCAGGAGAGAGAGGATTAGGCACAACCCTTAAAAGAAATGAAGTCTTTGTGTTTTAATATCCGCATTCATATCTCAGCCTCTGTCAAGCTTTTCACACAGTGCTTTGGGTGGGGGGCAGCCAAGAGTCATGGCACCTCCAAGGGAACTGCCGGTTGAGGGAGCACGTCCTTCGACGCCAGGAAGGGCAGCAACAACACAGACCTTCGAGAGGAGAAACACTTGCTCCTCTCTGCACCTGTATAATTCCCCAGATGGACACCCACTGGGGTTGCCAGATTTAAAATGTGAAAATACGAGATGCAGCAGCCACAGCAGCTGGAGGAAGCTGTGAGGAACTATTTTTCCATCGTGTCAATGAAACGAAAAAAAAAAAAGGAAATGGAAGAGAAGATGGAATAGAAATAGAAAAAAAAAGGAACAGAAAAGGAAGAGTAAAAACTGCAGGGAGGCCAGGGTGGAAAGGAGAGGAATAGAAGTAACAGAAATCAGGAAAAAAGAGCAACCACTTTCAATCCTGAAAATGAGTAAGTTTTGAGAAAATTAATAATTCTGCTTTCATAAAAATATGCAAAAAAAGCCCCAAGAAAAAAGTGTGAATGCACAAAAATCCTGGCCTTAATAAAAACTCCTGATCTCCTCGATTTTTTAGGCAAATGACCAGACGTGGCGATTTTTGTGCATCGATCCTTAGGAAACAGCACTCCCCCTGACTCCTGTCAAGAAGGACAAGGGATTAGCTCAGGCACGGAGGAGCTGACATAGTTAAACACCGCTGCTGGCAGATACAATCCAGTTTATGACTGGGGTTGTAAAAACACGCATGGAAGCAAATTCGTAAGAAAGATAGTCTAATGAAGATGTATAGAAGGGCTGTAATGCCATGTAGCCTCTTGATAGCTAAGGCCCTGATCCTGCAAATTAAGCTAAGCGGGGAAGTTAATCAGATGCATAAGCGTTTGCAACATCAGTGGGTTGGTTTTTTTTTTTTCTTCCCCACACGAGCTAAATTCAAAAAGCCTTGGTTTAAATTACACGAAGATATTAGCAACGTTGGTTCTTTATTAGAAGCAGTTTATTCATTCAGGGTGTACAGTACGGAGCAACACGCCTGGCATGGTTAGTGATGCGTGAACCTGAAGGGGAAGAAATCCCTTTGCATTCCCTTCACAGCCAAGTTGCACAACAATTCCGGCTGCTGCCTCAGCAGCCAAATGGGCAATTTTCCAAGCCTAAAAGTCAGCAAGAAACCCAAGTGTTAAGGCAGCTTTGTTCTCCTTTAAAGCTGACCAGATATCCTTGGAAAGCTCCCTCGGATCATTCTTCCTCCCCATCTTCTCCCTGACAGCCTCTTTCACTGGGAGAGTCGAACTATGACGTTGCATTTCCCTGCCCTCTGCTCCAAAGCAAGGGGTGAAAGCCTCATGTGGCTTCACAAGGTCAACGGCAAAACCGTTGGTTCGTGGCAAAGCTATAAATTTCCTGGTGAGGATGACAAAACAAGAGCAGTGCACCTGAAGGATGAGGAGAAGAAAAAGATCTAGGCTCTCCAACAGCTTATCATATATCTCAGAGGTAAGTCTAAAGCTATGGCAAAGGCGAGTTAGCAGCAGCATGGCAGGGTCACCCTCAGAAGCCAGCCTCTCCATGTCTTTATGGTAGGGAATGAAATACCAACTCAAAGCAGCAAATCCCACTTATAATTTGCACACCTCAAACATGTCATTAAAATCATCTCTTTTGAAGGATTGCAGGATGACTTCTTTTCAATAAGAGAGAAAAACTGTCAAAAGCTGAACAGGCCAAAAAGCGTGAAAAGCCCTCTCCATGAGTAGAGCACCTCTGTGATCTACTGACTGCAATCAAGGCTAGGAAGCCAGGAGACCTTGTTGATCCCTCAGCACACCCATGAGCACCCTGGTAAGATTCTTCATGTTGAATGGTAATAGTTTCTCCTAACAAAACACCCGAGCAGCATCCATCAGGTACACACATGAGATCCTGTGTGTGGGTGATCAGGGACTACCTCCTCCAAAGTGAAACACAGGCAATGCTGAGATGGGATGTTTAAGCTACACTGTAATATACAGCAATGCTGTATAAAGCAGAAAGTTGTGTAAAACCTTCTAGAAAGAAATTACTTTATTCAGGAAGAAGCACAACACCAAGAGGAGGGGAATACAAAAGGAATAAGTGAACAAATGGCTCTTTACAGAATGAGTCACGGAATCATCAAATGCTATGGGGTTGAAAAGGACCTCTGGAGATCATCCAGTCCAACCCCCCTGCCACAGCAGGTTTACCTAGAGCAGGTTGCACAGGAACGTGTCTAAGGTGGTTTTTGATGTCTCCAGAGATGGATACTCCACCACCTCTCAGGGCAGCCTGTTCCCATGCTCTGCCACCCTCAAAGGAAAGAAGTTCCTCCTCTAGGAGGCTTTTCTCCACTATTTTTTGAGAGGCTTAATTGAAAATTGCTAATTTTTTTTTTTTTTCTAAATTACCATTTTTTCTCAACAGATATCCTCTCCATTATCTACTGGCTTTGATAAAGTTAATTTCCCATCCAAGCATTCCAGCAACCTCCTTTACTAGTATTGCCTTTTTAACAAATATTTTAGTCGCACACCACGACTGTACTCGGGTCTTTCGTAGCCTCTGTGCTGAATGGCCACAATGCATTTAAAAACCAAGGGTGTCTATAAATATTTCACTGTGCATGGCCTGAAATTTTGGGGATACCCCCCCAAATTCAGTGGCCACTTGTGGTCATTCATGACTTAAATTTTGTAGCTGGAGCAAGGCCTTTGAATCTTGGTCCCATCCCAAGTGAAAAGGAAGATGGCAATGACAAGAGTGAAAGTGTATCTCTTTCTAGTATCATTTCTAGTGGTATCATTTCTAGTCCCAAGTCTGGAAGTGCTTCAAAGGGAAAAAAAAAGAAAATAAAAAGAAATGCCATCAATCTGGTAACATTTGCATTTTATTTTTTTTTTTTACAATTCTTCCCTGCAATATTTGTAACAACCAGAAAAGTGTTAAATAGTTACAGAATGGCAAGAGGAAAGGCAGAGGAAAAAAGGAAATGAAAAATCCCTAATAGCTCGTTTTATTTCCCACAAGGTAAAAAGAGATGGAATATTAAAATTATCTTAAGAAGTGTAAATAAATGCTAAGAATGGTTAGAAAAACATAATGCTATTTCATTTCAAGTCTGCAAGAGAGAAACTGCTATTTTTTTTTTAAATTAATTAAAAATGAATTTAATTCATTCATTCATGAGCTAACCTCTTAAATTCAGTGCAACCCCTCCACATCAGAGTGCCGGATGAAGGGGGAACAGAGGGAAGAGGGGGTTTCCTGGAGTGCTTTGTGCTGAGGCTATTTTGGGTTGCATAGCAGCTGGTGGGCAACTGTGGGCAGCATCTATAAACTACAGCGATGCTTGGGGTGAGGGCTGGCAGCTGTGCCAGCCCTTGGATCAGTCCTGAGACCCAGAAACACAAAAACATCATGAAGCCATTTTCCTTCCTTGTCCTGTGTTGAGCCTCCTGGGAGGCACAAAACAAAACCTGGTGTTGATGTTCTTCTTGATCTCTATCAGCCAGATCTTCCACATCCAAAACTCATGGAGACATCAACCCTATATGCTTTTGCAGAATTGGTCCAATGTGTTTCAGACATCACGCTTTTCTTACAGTCAGAATGATAACAAACTAGATAAACCTCAGCTCTTTGGAATAACTGCTGGAACAAGATCAAATTGGTAGGCAGGATGTTTAATCCAACAAAGTCTGGATTTCAAGCCAGAAACGTTCCATAACAGCCCTCCCTTTAGCTTCCTGCAGAAGATCTCTTTTGCTGAATTCAGGCACTGGCCAGCGCTGCTGACCTGTTCTGCTTATGGGACACCTGGCATGGTTGGAAAGCAACTTCTGAAATAATCTGTTTAACCCAACTCCACAGTTGCTGTGTAAATGGAAGGACTGAACACGGGCTGGTAGTTGTGCAATCACTGACCAAGGCATTTGCTCTCGAGTTAATTCACATTGACAATGTAAATTGAGCAGGTTCTGGGAAGGTACAATGCAAAGTCCATGCTATCTGTACTGGAGCAGGCAGCACTGGTTCCTGGCTGCAAGCAAAAGTGCATTTTGGCATAGCTCCTCTCAGAAAGAGTGGAATGAGACTGTTAAACCCTGGAGCCTGAACAGCTAAACACAAAACTCTTGACAAGAAAAAAAAAAAAGGACAAAAACCCCCCAAAACAGCAAAATTAAACTTTTCTCTAAGCGTTTGCCAAATCTGATGTAGACAGAACATCAAGCAGGCAAAAGGTGCTGCATTTTTTCCCTGCAAATCCCTACCAGTAGTAAGCACTCAGCCCCAGCTCTCCCCCAGATTAATGAGAAGGTCAGCAGCTCCCATCAAAGAGCAGCCTTTGCTCTGCAGCCACAGCCTGACACCTGCCACCTCAGTCAGCTGGAATTGAAACCTTCCCCAAACCCTCCGGCTCCACCTGGGAGCAGGCAGCCCAACCTGAGCTCAGCCTGGGCTCATTCAGAGCCCAACGCCGACCAATAAGTGTCCTCCCGTTGGCATCTGCAATCTGGTGCCTATGTTGGAGAGAAATAGCTCTTGCCAGCATGTCATGGGTCTGCTCCAATGGCTGTCTGCTACTGCCACCACCCCAGGAAGTGACACCAGGGAACTAAATACATATAGAACCAGGGAGCCTTCAGGGGCAGACCCTTCTGCCTTGCAGCATGAAACTTCAACACCAGTTCGAAACTGGAATTGGAGTTACAATGGTGAATCAGCCAGCATGAAATAACCTCACTGCAGACTTCCTTCTTACAGGACTTCTGGGGGATGCAGTAAAGCTGATTGTAATGCTAATTTTCTTACAGGACTGCAGTGCTGTGCTTATGTCAGATGCTGAGCGTTGCTGGTTGCAGGAACAGGTCCCCTCCCCCTCAGGGACTGGGAATCCTGCTTTAAGTCATCAATAAAGATAAGGTTTCACCAATTCCCAGTTGGAAGCATCACAGAAGTATCACGTGCACACACACACAGAGCAGCATCTGTTCCAGAGAGATCCAGAGGTAGGATTTTGGGGCTGTGAGGAGGCTTGGGCTGCACCTTGCAATGGTTTCAGCATTGGTGGCTGAAGTCAAGTCTGTGTCTTGAGTCTTATAAACACTCTAATATTAAGCAGCATCCCCTCATCCCATGGCAGAGGCAAATGCAGCTTCCAAAACAACCTTAAATGCAAGCCAAATGGTTGGACATGGCTGGACATGGCTACTAGGACAGCAGTTTGGGAAAGTGGTGAGTGTGCGTAGGGATGTATATATGGCACATCCTGCCATAGACAAGTACTGGAAATCTCTGCCTCCACTTCAAGATTTGATGGATGGACCACTTGGTGGACAAGGAACCTGCTGGATGGCCGCACTCAAAGGATTGTGGTCACTGGCTCAATGTCCAAGTGGTGGCCAGCAACAAGTGGTGTTCCTCAGGGGTTGGTATTGGGACCAGTGCTATTTAACATCTTTGTTGGAGACATGGACAATGGGATAGAGTGCACCCTCAGCAAGTTTGCCATCCACAGGGACCGGGACTGGCTTGAGAGTCGGGCTAGTGCAACTTGCATGAAGTTCAACCAAGCCAAGTGCAGGGTCCTGCACCTGGGACATAGCAATCACAAGCACAAATACAGGTTGGGCAAAGAATGGCTGGAGAGCAGCCCTGAGGAGAAGGACTTGGGAGTGCTCATGGATGAGAAACCTAACATGAGCCAGCAGTCTTTTGGAATCTTATTTTGTTGGGGCAGGAGCTACCTTGTCCTGAGCTTGTGCAGTAACTATGTAAAGGATGATGTTCTCACTAAACTCTTTTGACTGACACTGGGGTGTTGAAAATCACAAGGATAAAATAGAAATCTAACGTTAAGTACAGAGTGCTTCATTTTCCCCCTCCTGAAGTGAAACTGAAGACTCCTTTTCATTCACCTTTGCTTCCACCAAAGTAAAGCCAAAGGATGTTCCCACAGCTGTGATTATGAAATGAGACCACATGAACAGCCACCAAGCAAATGGCCATGAAGCCATTTCTGCCCTTGTCCCTGGGATTGTCCAAGGGTGTAGGTCATGGGTGGCTGCCCCCTAGACCCCAGCTGCCATTGCTCTCTCTGGATGGCAGGGCATGAAGTGAGCATACTGAAGAGCAGGAACTGCACAGTACAGTCTCCATAGGACCTTCATATGGACCTCTCTAGTCTTCTGGTGTCTCTTAACTCATTCACTATTCTTATTTAAGCAGATAAGAAAATGTTTTGGGTTTTTTTTCTTCCTAACAGGTGAAAATTGAGCTTGTTCCATGTTGTTAGAAGAATTTTTAACTGTCTTGCAGCTATTTAAAAGAACTTTCAGGGCATTTTGCCATTTGAGGTTGAAAACTGTTTTTTTCTTGAAATATTTTGTCTAAGCTTAGTTCCTTTGTCTAACTGAATCAGTAAACTGATGTGTGACTCAAATATAATGACTGCATTTTTAAATCAGTAAAAACTTCAAAGGAGTGTGTTCATTGCAGACTACAAAACCGTCCTTGAATATTCACTGACGTACTCTACATCAGGAAACATATACATATTCATTAGCAGTTTTTATTTATCTTCAAAACACTACAGTTCTGAAGGAGCAAATCAAACAGGAGCCTAAAAAGACTTTGTATTCATCCAAGACTCATCTCAGGAAATGATTAGTATTACTGCAGTTGTACTGAATATACCAAATTATTAATTAAGACATATTGGCTTGCTCTGGTGCACTCTACCCTCAGCAGAAGATCTGTCAAGTTATTATAGTTTGTAAAAACGTTTCCTCTGTGTACCAATTTTCGTGTTTTCCAAAATGATCTGAGGGTTATATTCACTGAAAACAATGGCAAAATTCCTACCAAATAAACTCTGAGCACACTCAAATCAGAAATACATTTGTTGTATTGACAGTATCATACTGTCCCACATAATTCAATGTAGGGGCCTTCGAGTCTGGGAATGACCGCCAAAAGCCCGTGTTCAGTGGAACAAGGGTCTTCAGTAGACTCACATTTGATATGCTGCAGAAATGAAACCTTATTAAAGAGGGAAAGAATACTTCAACATTGCTGTATAAGGCTGAGATTGAGGGGAGAGGAATTAAACTCTGCCATGAGATCAAGCTTTTTGTATGACCTTGGACGAAACCCTTGTTCCGTCGTGCAGTGCAGTTTTGTGCAGGAACACCCAGGTTAGTCTGGGAAGCAGTCCAACTGTGATGAATTGGTGGATCTGGAGCCTCATGCTGTTGTGGCTGGGCTGTTTCTGGGTCCTGAGCCAGCTTCAAATGAGTTCATGCTGGTAAGTTCACACTGATCTGCACTGTAACCCTGAAGATGTATCTATAGTCATAGGTCTGAGGAGACTGGAAAATTAACTTACATTGAGTCCTGTGACACTAGACCACTAGTAATAGCTGAGGAAGCTCAAATATCTCTATATTCCTCAAACCAGGACAATACCATTAGTCCTTCTGTATAATTTTATTCAAATGGAGATGGTAGCATGGACTGGTGAGGTGAGAATAAGTACTCCAAAACGTGTCAGGCAACAGGGCAATGTAAAGCAGATGCAAAACATTACAAGTGACCTCTTGTGCACATTTTTTCTTAGCTAGGACTTTCCTCACAGCACTATCAAGTACTGAGAGCTCCAGGTGGAGTTATACACGCATGTATGTACAGATGGAGTCAAGGAAAAGGGTATTTTGAAACAGATTTTCAGCCTCCCTTTTACCTGTCTCAGTTTCTGTGTCCATTGACTAGACACAATAGCTTGCACATGTAATAAGCTTCAAAATATTTGGATGAAAAGGGCTTTTTTGTGCCTTGAGTGAGAAACAACTGCCCCTTTAAAAGAGACTTATCGCAGAATCACAGAATGAGAGCTGAGAAATTTACACTTGCAAAATGAACAGGGCCGACATGGACTTGAGCCTGTCCCTCTAATATAATTCCCAGTAAGGTCCATGCTAATCAGTCCTCACCCAAACACTGCCTGGACACCATGCAGCAAGAACCACTGTCAGGAGGAGGCCTGAGAAGCCTGGCCACCCTGTTTTGGGTGTAACAGAGTTTAGTGAGCCACTCACCCCCAAGGCCAGAGGGCAATTTCTGATCTCTTCTCTTCACTGATTGTGGTGCAGTTACTCTGCTCATTCAAGAACACATTTATTTTTCAATAATGGTCGTATCATAGATGGGGTGAAATGGTTTTGTCCTAGTTGACTGAGTGGCCTGTGAATGTGCCACAACCTCAACACTTTCTAGCATAGCATTGATGCCTATGAAGGAAATCTCTATTTTCCTAAAACCAAAACGGCAATGAATCAGAAGAGGTAGAAGAGGTCTTTGTAATATAGGCAAATTTGATCTTGACTTTAATGAAAGGCAGTAAACAAGATATTTCTTCTATTTCCTGAGCTACTTTTTCCAATAGCTGCTTTGAGCAGAACCACATACTGATTCTTACTCTTCTTCAGGCTTTGATTAAAGTGAGGCCTTTGTGTTTCACCTGGAGAGTGAAACCTGGAGGCTCCTATTGAGAACTGGAGCTTTTGTAACTGTCCCTACCTCAAAGACCTTACAAAGTAAATATACAAAGCAAGAAAACCCATATATTCTAAAAACAGTCCTGAGGATCATAAAAGAGCATAGGGGCAATTACAAGAAGTGAAATGGCCACTGTCACAGCATTCCAACTCCACATAAAGCAAGCATTGTGTTTTGTGTCCTTAAGTAAAAACAGCCACTCCAGCATCGCGAAGCGGGGTTCTTCTGAGGGAAGCACAGGTCACAGCAATGCATCTTCTACCCATCACACACTCAACACATGGTCCTGGGCATGTTCAGCCAGACCACAGACTGCACTAGCACACACTTCTTCCCGCAACTCCCTATTAAAATTGGTTCTTATAAAGTACTTCATCTGGAAATTTCACAGATAATATTTTGCCTGAAAAATGAGCAACAAATACCCTTTGGAGTTTTTTTTTGTTTTCCATTTTTCCCTCAAAGTTAAGAAGAACCTTTTGGTCTCAATGGCAAATATCAAAGCATTTAATTGCTATTCTTATCTTTTCTCTGTTAAGTGTTACGGTAATGTATTCAGCCCAAATTGCTGTGTCCAGCAAAGCCTGAATTATCATCAACAGCACAACATGATTATCTCTGGTTTGAGTTCTGTTGTGCTTTGCTGGATTTTCATCTTCTTTTTACAGTTTTTATAGTTCTTCACTGATTTTTCCCCCCAACTCTTCTTGTAAGCATTTTCCCCTTTATTTTCTCTATAAAACAATCCTCAAACATAGGGGACATCATACATAAAACCTGTTATACTTTCAACTCCTATGAGTCCGACAGCACGGAAGCTTCTTGTGCAATGTAGGCCATCTCTGAAAAAAAGGAAAGCTAGAGCTTAGATGGGTGGTGTAAAACACTCCATGGAACATCCTACAACTGTGCAATTAAGATGGGTAGTCTTCATACACTACCTAGCAGAAGGTGCAACACTTGATCTTTGGTTTTACTGAAAGGCTCTTTGCAGATATTAGGGGCTTGTCTTTGCTGAGGTAATGTAAAATTCTTTTCTACCTCAGCAGATTTAGGGTCAAGCTGTAAAAGCAAAGAGATAACCACGGTGATGAGAAGTCTGGTACAGAGCCTCCTCCAGTGAACAGTCTGCTGGTTTCTGTGGGACTTCTCCGGGTGACCTGTCATATGGCTGGCACAAAAGATTTGCGCACACACACAAAAAATAATTGTTTTGAAATAATGAAAGCACTTAAAACTCCTTTGGATAATAATAACATTAAGAGTTCACAACATACACGGGGGCAAGGATGGGAAGGAAATGGAAGCAGAGAAAGGCATTGTGTCTTGAGGAAGGTCACAGGAGAGGTCAGCAGCAAGACTCAGAACAGAAACCAGGTGTCCTGGTTGGGGTTTTTGTAACAAGGAAACACCATGTCTCTTCTCATAGGGATCTCTGATCTTAACATAATGCTGAAGGAACCGCTGAGGGGACTGTGCAACCCTAAGGGTGTGATGTGCAATACTGTGGCATTGCATCAGCAATACCTGGCAACGTCCTTTGAAAAATTCACTTGCATTAGATGGCACATTCAGGTGCACGCAACTTCAAAAGCAATAATAAGAATAATAGAAGTAACAGCAGTAGTTATCCCTTGTGGACTGACCATTTTCCACAGAACTCTTTTACCTGTAGTCAGTGTCTTTTCTTCAATTCTTGTATAAAGACTAAACGACAGTTCCCTCATTATTTTCTCATATTATACAGGTATTCTAACAGCTGCTAGAAGCTGAATATCTTGTTAACAATACATAATTTAGTAAATACATGCCCATATTGACACTGAAAGAAAACCTGATATTGCACCACCGTATGGTGTGTTTTTATTATACTGTAAGTACAGTCTCAAACATAATAGGATTTATTCATAGCATATTTACGCCGCTGAAGTGAGCATAAATATGTAAATGTCTAAGGCTTAGACTGGGAATTGCCTACTGCTGCTTTCAAGTCATGCAGCACTCTCTGCACTCTAAATGCAGGCTGACAGCAGAAACGGCAGAACTGTACTTCCAAGGAAAGTATTACAGGAGGATCAAGCCTGCATATCATTACCTTACCCCTGACTTCTAATGCAGAATGACAGTGGACACACAGTTGTAGCTTTCACACTACTTTAATGGAACAACTACACAGAGAGGAGCGAGAGAGCAAACATTGCTGATTGGGGCAGCTCCCACCGGAGTGTGATTTGAAGGGAGAAAAATCCCTTTTTATAAGATACCATTCAGATGTATGAAGCAAAATAATTTCATGTTAAAATACATGTAAGTGAAGGTCATTGATTTTGTTCCCTGGTGGTTGGGGAAGAAGAGGACAGCAGAATGCCTGCTAGCAGCACTCTGATAAAATCTTTTCTCTGAGTGAAGTAAGCATGAAGTATGTGGTGGGAAAGTTATTCTGATGAAGCCAGCGGAGAAAACTCTGCTGGCTTCTCTGGAGTATGAGCCATTAGAGACCTGTTTCAAAGGTTTACAGGCACGAGAGGATACACCAAGGTGAAAGAACTGTATATGGGGAATAAAGGTGAGGGAACATGCTTATAGCTTTCTCCAAGGCAGAAAGGTCAATCAGTTTTCAAAGTTGGAAATAAATAAGTAAAAAGACACAGCAGAAAAATTGCTCGCAAGGCAATTACTGAAGGGTAGTTGGAGCAAGAGAGAATAATCCCAGCTTCGCAGCTGGGATTTCAGATCTAAGCAAATATCTGAGTAATCATCTTTAGCTCTGTACACATTTTAATTCACACCTTCCCACTCACTTATTGCTTCCATGCCAGATACTTTTTAAAAAAGCAAACCAATTGCCCATAAAAGGTGTCAGATTGTCAACAATGGAAATGAAATCCCCTGGTTACTGAACAAACAGGCTCGGAGCTGCACTACAAACTTCCCCTCACCGCCGAGGCAATTTGCCTCTCGTGTAACCTGGAGGGTATCTCTCATTATAACTGCTACTTGGCCCTGGTTTGAATTGCTTCAAGCACTTCTAATACAATCTGATCCCTTCAGACCCTGCTTTACTACCCCTGTTCAAGCATGAAGAATTCAAGCTGGAACAGGTGCAGAGCAGGATGATTAATACAATCTGGGGAACAGGGAGCCTTTCACAAGCAGAGCTGCCAATGCTATCAATTTATGTGGTAGACAACTGCTTTGGGCAGTAACCTACTGGATTTCTAGTATCTGGCAGCTTAGGTTCCTGGATGCCTGGAAATTCAGGAGAATTTCACAGAGCCCCCACCAAGCAACTTGAGGTGGAACGAACAGCGAGTCTGATACGTCCCTGGTCCCTGAAGGGGTACAGAGTCAATTTGTGGTTGTCACATCTGCAAGGGCAGAACAGTCCAAGGGGGGCTTGATTTATGTAGTGTAACAAAGGCTGACTGCTGTCTGGGCTTACATGGGGATGGGAAGGAAAAATGCTGGTAAGGAAGAAATGTCACTTATGCTAGAAGATAATACCAGCACATAAGAACAAACTAGAATGGACTGGCCAGGGATACAGTCAGACTAAACCGGAAGATCTCAGGTAACTACTTGTACTACAAGGATGTTGCGCAACTGCCCTCCTCTAAGGGATGGAAAGGCAACAGCCTAGCTGGCTTAAAAAGTTTTTAAAAAAAACTTGAACCTTTATGAAAGGATTATATTTAAAACCTGTCTGTAACGTTAGAGATTAAATCTGCTAAATCCGAAGATCCTGTCCTGTTTTCAACAATACAGAAGCCCTTATGTGCCTTTCCCATAAAAAACATGATCTTCTCTCCTTTCTCTGGAATTTCCTCTGTGTTCTCCTCCTCTGAGCACTAACAGTAGTATTGTTTTGTGTTTTCCAGTGTGTTCATCTTTTTTTCAGTGCCAATTCTTTCTATTAGCCTTAATTTCTTTGTATGTTTTCTGCTTGTATGTCTTTACATTCACACAAGCAAAAGACTAGAGATTTTGGCATCATTCAGTTTAGCTGACAACACAATCCTTAAAAGAACTGTCTTGAAATTATCTGTATCTCCCATTTTCTTCTACTGTGTAATCACACTATTTTTTATACTTAATAAAATGTTTCTAAACAACATAATAATAATTGTAGCCCTCTGAAACCAGCAATGAATGAATATCTTTCATGGCCATGGCATCTTGGAGTCACTGGCATATCTCCTGCAAATCAGAGGCTAAACTTCCACTTGAGCTGAGAGCTGGTGCATTGTGAATAAAAACTATATAAATCCTATTAATTTCACCCAGTGAAGGCCACCGGTAACTTTCTTCTCTGCTACAACCTCCTTTATAAAAGTCCATCTGAATCTTTAATACTAATCCATGATAAAAAAGACAACAACCTAGAACCTAGAAATAAGGTCTTTTCAATTAACAATTTAAGAACAGGGGAAGGCACCCCATGTACCTTTTTCTTATCTTTCAGATAAAGACCTCTTGGGTAAGCTTGGTAAATCCTTATCTGCTAGATAAAGGACCACTATGATGGGCCTTATCGCTTAATTAAATCCTAGTACTATGTACAATGAAGTCAATAATTTGTTATACAAGATAGCACTTCAAACTCTGGCTGCGTTGGATAGTGCATCTCTATCGGTTCCCTGTACCAGTGCCCGCTGTAATGGGTCATGTTCCATAACCTGCTCCTGGGCTGCCAGGAACTCATTACAGAAAAGGTGCCTGGCTTAATGTGGACAGGCTGTGATAAATAAATCTGTCTGATCGACCAGATAAATCAAGGTCCCCGGATGAAACTGATTTGATATGTAGGGTCTAATTCTGTCAGTGAAGGACTTGTAGTAAGTGAAAAGATTTGCTTTAAGTGAAAGCTTTTTAGTGGATTTTGGCCCAAATAAAATACTGATGCTGTCCATCACTGTAATGGAAAAATAGTA
This sequence comes from Jacana jacana, assembly GCA_013400555.1. Taxonomy (NCBI): domain Eukaryota; kingdom Metazoa; phylum Chordata; class Aves; order Charadriiformes; family Jacanidae; genus Jacana; species Jacana jacana. The sequence goes on along the minus strand of VZTM01010837.1, from coordinate 14,055 downwards.
CAACCAAAGTTAATGTTAGAAGAAGTTGTGAAACCCGTGGAACAAACACAGCTACTGAAGAAAACACATTATAAAGTCTAAATCCTGGCCATTTTACTCACTCAATACATTTACATCCACACGTATCAGGGTGAAAAAAGAAACTGGTCAATAATAACTATAGCAACTATCACCAGATATCATACTGGCAAGGTCTTCCTGAATACTAAACCCTGTCCAAATGATTCTCTTCTCCACAGACAAATGCATTTGCATAAAGAAGTCTCTAATTGCAATGCTTCATTTCACTAATTGGTTTATTGATAATACGCTAGAGTGATCCATTCCTGAGTTTGTTTGGCAACAACACTTTTGTATATACAGATAATCCATAAAATCAGGTGCATTGTATCTCCGAGTCTCTGAAGGACTCCATTATAGCCTAAATCCCCCACCCATTAGGGCCAGCAAACACAGAAATGGCTGGATCCTGCAATATGCACTGGAGCTCTACAAGCCAGGAGTCTTTTCCTGGCAAATGTGGAAAATTTTAGAGATCTGCTACTGGCTCTAATCTTGCTCAGCACTGTCAAAATAGACACTCTATGGCTGGGATTAATTTCCCTTCATTTTTATCAAGACAGATCTCCTACAACTAAGAGCTGCCATTCAGACCATCTAAAGCAACCAAACAGAGGAGATTCACACAATGAGTTTAGATTAGGCATCTAACTTTTAGCCAACTAGATCTAGACAACATTTATTCTTCCCTTAGAAAGAGCCCCCGAGGAGTGTCTGAGCACGTAGCTGTGACGCTGATACAACACAGATGTCTGTCCACGAGGGATGCGTTATCAAAATTCCTGGGTGCTCAGTAAGACAAAAGGTCCAGATGTGGATCTGGTTCATGCTGAAGACGGTGGCTGCTTTGAAGTGTGTTATCTTTATTTATTTATGCCAATGTCGTGCTCAGAACTACACTGTCAACGCTGAGCAGAGACAAGTCCTGGCTACCAGGATAAACAGGAGTAACTATAAAATTACTCTAGATTATGCCAACCAAAATTATCCCTGTTGGGGCTGTTCTGTAAATATAGCATCTCCACACATGTACAGGGCTTGTTATAATCACATCCATGCTTTCATAAAGCTAAGGGCACAAAAACTGCTTCCAGGAACCGCTGCTATCGAGGCCAGGCTAAACAGGCTCTAAGTTGCTAGAGCTGTGTGCAGGAGTTCTTGGATTTCGCAGCTGGGTACATCTAGCAAATTGTACTCCTTTCTGTGCATCGTCCCAGAGGATTTCCCCATAAATGCATAGACCTAGTTCTCGCATGTCTGGCAAACTCTTCCTGTACGCTTGCCAAGTTTTAAAGGGCAAGGAATCAGCAGCTGATAATTTATGCCAGGAACTTACAATGATCCAAATTCACCCCTCGTGTAATTCTGGTAAAGCCAGCAGAGTTCCAGGGGAGAAGTTGTTGGCTTAGCAAAGTAAATTTTCACTGACATTTGAGGAATACACAGTATCAATTAAAGCAGAGCTAATTATTGCTACTATTATTTGCATTGCAGTAGCTCCCAGAGGCTTTTAACAGGATTATTGCCTTCTGGTATGAGGAGATCTTCAGAACGTAAGCTTGGATCTGGAAGTTTATGTTCAAGAGCTGACATTTGGGGCTCCACAGAGCACAGGGCTTTGCTCATGGGTATGAGTCACAAGAATCCAGGCCACAGAAGTTGCTTGTGGTGCTCTGAGGTTTGCTTAGAGCCATCATGTGTCCTGTTTTTTACGAAGTGGAAGGGGCCAGCCTGGCCTGTGTCCAGAGAAAGCAAGTCCTTCCCAAAAACTCAGTGTTTGGGCAAGGCCAATGATGACACACATTGGCTCCTTGCTGGGAAACCTTGTAAACACTCAAACTTTACTTCTTCTGATATGTTTATTATGGGGTACCACCCCTTTTTCCTAAGAATGGGGCATCTCAGACATTATCCACTTTATTCTGAGTCATTCTTGAAAGGAATGACTCATTGCTGCCTTACATTTGTCAGCTTCACCCTGATTCCCGTACTGCCCGTGACACCACGTGGGTTTCCTGCTGAAACCAAGCAAAGCTGAGTCAATAAGACTTCCAGCATACAGATTGGAAAAATACAATTACAAGGAAAATGCTGTCATGTGTTTAACACTTGTATTCCTCTGGTGTTTCTTGATTTCTTCTCTAAAGACACCTAAAATATATTGCAAACACTGGGGTTCAGGGCAATACCCAGGCTTCTCTGCGCTGCTCTCAGTTCAGAACCCAAAGCTACAGCCCAAACCTCCTTGCAGCCAGCTGCAGCTGGTAATAATTTATATATTTTACACTACACTTGAACACTCCTCGTGTTCTGTTGAGATTTTGGTCTTTGGTGGGTGACCAGGTTTCTAGGGACTCCACAGATGACACATTAATAACACACTTGGCAGACACATTGCTTGCTTAGACCATTTCTCAGCACACAAGCTCTCCTGTTCTCCACCCCAGCAGCTGTTTCAGGGGTCCTTGGGTCACGCTGCTCTGAAGAGAGTACAGCTGAAATACGATGCATCAAGTGGGGCAGATAAACTGCAACCAGTGGGTAAATAAGTAACAAGAATGACAGGAAAACAGAAAGACAAGTTACAGAAAAATCAAAGCTGATACACTTTAACGCTGCCCACAGATCTGAAACGGCCCTTAGTCCAGAGACTGTAACACACCCAGAATGTTTTCTGTTGACAGTTTATCACACTCACACTTTTGATATATTTTAATAGTTTTAATCCCCGTACTGTTCTCTTTCCTTAAGTAAGATATTTATTAGTTTTTAAAGTCTTTCTCGTCTCCTGCTCTATCTTTGCCCTTCTGGGGAATACACTCAAAGAGAAAGCATCTCTCACCTGCCTGTACCTTTTAAGAGGTACTGCTTCTCCTAAGGTTGCTGAACTCCCAACTGGTCATAGACCAGGGCCGGTGGCACCTACAAGAGAGTGAATTTGCTTTCGCTCCCCTCATTTCTATACTTTAAATCCAGAATTTCCTGTCAGGTGCGACAGAACATTTACTGCCTCATAGGATGTTGCTGAATTAACTCAAGACTCATTTAGTGTCTGATTTGGAGGAATTTGTCTGAAGACAGGTCTACCTTCGAATGGAAGATGGTGCTTCAGAGTTAGATGTCACTTTGAGAGGTTCCATCACAAGAAGATTACAAGCCAAACCCATGACTGGACTACCCATCTCAGCCAGCCTGCCATGCTATAGAAACTCACTCTGGTTTTGCCTGAGTGGGATTAGAATGAAAGCTCACAAAGAGGTAACCGTGGTTAAAATATATAAGCCAGAAGAATATTTTCTCCCAGGAACTAAGGGCCATTTGCTGCTGATAACACTGTTCTTACTACCCTTGTATTAATTTTAGGTGTTCAATGGAATTAAATGTGGAAGTCTGCTTTACTGGATTCTGACTGGTGATTTTTAACCATTTGAGTATGTGTGCAGAAAAAAAAAAAAAAAGTATAATGAAATAATAAAAAAACAACCAAAAATTAATGTGTCTGCTCAAAAAATAAGCCATGAAGTATTTTTGAAAAAAAAATATTAAAATCCCAAACTGGTGAAAATAAACCTGGTAGTGACTACTGCAGTGGAAAGAGCTTAGTGTAGAGAAGTCATGACACAACACTTTTTACCAAAAGGTTTCTTATAATCAGAATAAAAAAAAAAGTTTATCATTATTCTCCCCAGCTTAGAGAGGGAAACGTGAGGCAGCAGATGCAAGGCAGCCTGAGCCAGCAATGCAGCAAGCGCACGCAAAACCAGGATGACAGGTTTTTGTGTTCTGGCTCTGCTGTTTATTTAATCTCCTTGCAAGACAATCTGTTGCATTCACAGTTGCAGCTGGATTTGCTTTGGGTGACACACAGGCAACTATATTATTTATGCAGAACTTCCCAAAATATTTAAATAACTTGAGGATGATTAGTTCACATAAAGTCATTTAAAATCATGGATTCCAGAGGTGCCAAGTATGGTAACTCCCAGTTACAGAACGGAGAGGAGCATGCTTGGACTTTATAGCATGGGTTAGGTAGTATTGAGAAAAAGAAAGCTGGGAGCTTTTTATACAGAATCCAGCTCCTGGGATTTGAAAACTCAAGACAAGTCCTGAGTGAAGGTGAGTAGTCACCATACCTGTCTTTGTAATCGTAGCTTAGATCCCTGCTGAAGCTCAATATACCTGGGAACATCCCCTTCTTTGTGCCAGAGCTGTAGGGTCTGTATATTAACAGAGTAATAGTGAACTATCCTGTTATTCCTCTTTAATATTGTCCTGGTGTGCTAAGCAAACGGTAACCTGATTTGTGTTTGCACCACCAGTCACAGAAATCTAATCCACAAGCAAAACGAGCAAAAAATATAGAGCATAAAATATCCATAAAACACTCTACACATCTGAATACCACAAAGGCACTCCTTATGTTTAACACTTCCTTTCCCAGCCTCGAACAGATGGGACACAGAGAATTATGTTGAGAGCTGTGAATTGTAACAGGCTGGTGCTGAGACTGGCTGACTCTCGCCCCAGACACATCTCCTTCCAGCCTTTAAAGGGTCCAGCAAACTCCCTCCCTTGCCAGCAAATCCTTCTGTGTTGCAAACCAGCTACTGAAAAAGAAGATTCCAAGGAGTGATGGCTGAAACCCTGGCCTCACTGAAATCATGTAGTAGTGTTCATGTAGCTTACCACCTGCATGACAGGCAATTTAAGCTGGACCAATGGACTACATATTAAATGAACAGCAAGCAACAACGACTGATTTAATCTGTTTCCTAAATTCAAGTCAGAATTTGGCTGTGAGTTTGTGAGTTTGTAAGAATATGTAAAGAATAAATCTCTAGCTGTACAGTTGTGAAGAAAATCTAATAAAATGAGACCAAATGCAATGTGGAGGTAAGTCTGCAGGGAGCTCTGAACAAAGTGACATGAGAACTTCCTTATTCTCATAGCGAGGGTTTAATCAGATAACACCGATAATTTAAATACTAACATTGTTAATTATTTCCATGAGGACTTGTCCAACTGGGAAAGTTTTGCCATTTACTTGAACTAGTGTTGTTATAGTGGGCTCCATTAAACAGGTTTAGATCAGATTGGGCTTCTTCACAGGTAGCGTAACCCACAAGCTTGCTTTATATCAAAGCATGATTTTATACCCTGTTTAACCTGGTCTGTGCAGGATGGCACAAGCCCTGCTACCCCCATTTAAAGGAAACCTGGGACAAGGCAGGAAGGAAACTCAAAAGTAAAACTCTTTTTGATGAATCGCTTTTCTAGAGGATCTGTGATCCTAACTGATCTACTCTGCAGCCATGCAACCACTAGGTCCTTTGAAAAAGAGAGGGAGAGCATACATGTAAGCAAAGCAACCAGGAGGGAAACACTTAGAGAAGGGACCTGTAGGAAAGGGCTCTTACCTTCCAGTAAAACTGGATTTAGAATCCCAAAATGGTTAGAGTTGAAAAGGACCTTAAAAGATCATCTAGTTCCAATCCCCCTGCCATGGGCAGGGACACCCCCCACTAGAGCAGGCTGCTCCAAGCCCCATCCAGCCTGGTCTTGAACACCTCCAGGGATGGGGCATCCACAGCTTCTCTGTGTAACCTGGTCCAGTGCCTCACCACCTCACAGGAATTTCTTCATATCTAAATCTACCCTCTCCCAGTTAAAAACTACTATTCCTTGTCCTAGGTCAATAGGACCTATGTAGAACTAGATGATCTTTTAAGGTCCCTTCCAACCTAAACCATTCAATGACACTGAGCCTGTGAAGTACGTACCCAGATGAGGCTTGAGTAGAGAAGCAAGTACTAGACAGCCTTAACTATTTCAGTTTAGTTTAAGCAAGTGTTAACTCCCCTGCACGCACAAGCCTTAAAAGATGGGAGGACCACAGGTCTGACAAACAGGGCTCAAACTGTGCTTTTCATGGTGTATTTTAATCCCATTAACTCATGGAGCATTTTTTCACACAAAAGGCAGCTGAACTTCGGGGTTCAAGCTGGAACTGCAACCCGCTGAAGCCTCCACACAGCCCAATGTGCGCTGGACGTTTCAGAGGTGTTGAGAGCAGCCTCTCACTTTGGCAAAGAGATCCTCGACAAGGAGGCGTGGGAGCGCCAAAAAACAGTGCCTCTTTCTCCCGTTCACACTCTCCACTCTTTATCCCAGTCAGGTAAAGCCACCGCAGTGGGTTCGGCCGACCCCGCAAGCAGCCAGGCCACAGACATGCCGGCGGGCCTGCTCCTCTGTGAGAGGGCGGTTAGACCTAGGCACCACAGACTGCCCGCAGGGATCTCTGGCAGGGCACAGAGCCACTCGGGTAGGTCACGGAACCGCTCGGGCATGGCTCCGCGGCCTTTCCCCANGCCGCCGCCGCCTGGACGAGGCGAAGAGCCATGGCTGCCGCCTTGGGAGGAGGCGCAGGTGGGTGCCGCGGCCCCAAAAGGTTTCGCCTGAGGGTAGGCTGGGGGGGATCGGGGTTCCGGGGCCTGGCCTGGGGGAGTGGGGCCGGTTGCAGGCGGGCGTGGGGCCTGCCTGGCGGCGGAGCGACCGTTGGGGGCCGAGGGAGGTGTGGGCCGCGGGGCCTTCCGGGGGTGGTGGCGCCGTCACCCCCTCGCCGCCTCTCGGGAGGCCTTTCGGGCAGCGTGCTTTGCGGGCACCGTGGTGTGGGCGGGAGGTCACCTGGCACCGCAGGGCCTCAGGAACTCCTGTCCTGCTGACGGGAGTGGCGCCGGGCGGTGATGGGAGCTGTTGTCTTCCTTTGACTGGGGCAGGGCCGGGAGGGGGCAACGGCTTTACTGCTCGCTGCAGGTGAGCATCCAGGGTGGGATGGATGTGTTTATTTAGAAACATTAGCTCCCGTAATTTTAAAGTTATAGGCTGCTCTTTGAGCAACTTATGTAAGGACTAGTTATAATTTATTTTACAGACTGCCCGGAAACATAAGGTCTCACTTGGAAAGGGTAAAATGTGAAGTCAGTGCTTGACCCCAGGACTCTGAGGTGTGCCCTTGCATCTGTTCTTGACCTAAGGACACTACTTCTCCTAGCATTTTACATGACAGCTCAAAACCCTATGTGGTTCTGATTGGTGTATTAAACGGGTTTTTAAAATGACAATGTTTGGTTGAATGATCATTAGAAGGACTTATAGGGGTCACACTGGGCTGTTCAAGAGAGATACAGTTAAGACAATATGTCTCTGGTGCTGTGGTCCTTGATTTCATGAGGACTAACAGTCTTAATAAAGACTGGTCAGAATTGTCAGTTGACCTAGTTGTCCTTGGCTGTACAAAAGTTTGTGATGATTTTAGTCAGCTTTTTTTTCTGTAAGTAAATGTCATGGAGAAGAGTGGCTTGTCCATCTGACCGCTCACCTAAGTGGTCAGACTGTTCGCCATTATTACCTGTAACTGGTAATAAAGTACATAAACACAGTTAAGCTTCCTATTGAAGGTGAATGTTACAAAGAAATTCCCAAATTAAGGAGTTGAAGGGTTTGGGAAAACGACTAGGAAGGAAAACACCGATTAGTAAAACAGTAAATATTTGACTATTTTGGACATTGTTTTATTGGCGTTAAATACAGTGCAACATTTTAATTATTTTGCAAAAATTTCCCTGTAGTTTCTGTGGTTCAGGCCAGTGATTTGTGATGTGGAAGTAAACTTTGCATCCATGTTCTATCTCTGGAAGTTTTCTAGTGTTATGAGGACAGAGTAGTTTAAAGAAAGTGTCACTTGAAGCATTTTAGTTCTTTTGTTTAAAACTCTGCTGTCTGCAGGTTGAATGGACATGCTTTATGTACAAATGTCTGTCATAGTCAGCCTTCACAGAAAGTGGTGAAATTGCTGTTTCTAGGCTAGGGTTTTTTTGTTGTGGAGTACTGGTTGCGTTTAATCCTGAATTATGATCCTTTTGTACTCAGTGGACACAAGCAGTTGTTTGTTCAGCATTAACATTATGCTCATCAATAAATGGTGGCCAAGTAAATGTGATCCTTGCCACATATGAACAGTATTTGTTTAGTCTTGATCACAGTGCAGCACTTGCCTGAATGAGGAAACTTCAAAGTGTTGCACTCTTCTGTCCCTATGACTAGTTAAGGAAAACTCCTGGTTGAATACGCTTCTAAGTGTTAAATGCACTTTCAAAGCCTGCTATAAAAGCCTTGCACTTACAGCAGTGGTCTACATCTTTGGAAGGGGGGCACTACCTAAAGTGAACAGTGGTAACAAATGGGAAAGAAGACATGCAGGTTAAAAAGCCCAGGTCTAAGTGGTTATTTGACTTAAAAGGTTTTGGTCAGTTAAAGTTTTAACTGTAGGAACTAACATTTTGGATTTAGGTTTTGGATTTTTTTGGGGGGATGGTGGTAGAGAAAACTTTAAAATAGAAAGATGACCCAAGTGTTCTCTTTGCAAATTAAGAAAATCTCTAATGAATGGTNCTTTATCCCAGTCAGGTAAAGCCACCGCAGTGGGTTCGGCCGACCCCGCAAGCAGCCAGGCCACAGACATGCCGGCGGGCCTGCTCCTCTGTGAGAGGGCGGTTAGACCTAGGCACCACAGACTGCCCGCAGGGATCTCTGGCAGGGCACAGAGCCACTCGGGTAGGTCACGGAACCGCTCGGGCATGGCTCCGCGGCCTTTCCCCAGAGCCGTTGCTGACTCAAGGCCGGAGAAAGCCACAGCCCTGCGCCAGCTCCACTACCATTCCACCGCCGCTGCCCCGCCGCCTCAGCGCCCCTGTGCGCAAGCGCAACCCCGCTCCTCCACCGATGCACATGCGCACTCCCGCCCGGCCCGCCCCTCGGAGCGGGTCAGCGCATGCGCAGAAGGCACCGGCCAGCCAACCAGCGGCGCCCGTTGCCCGCCCTCCCCGTGAGGGCGGGTCTCGTTCGTCGGCGTCCCATGATGCAGCGCGGGGGCGGCGACGACAGTGACGGCGGTGGCCGCCATGTTCTGGTAGTTTGTT
>VZTM01010836.1:132908-144007 GCA_013400555.1 Jacana jacana | reverse complement strand
CACCCCTGAAAGCAGCAAGGTTTGGGCCAAGATTCCCAAAATAGCTAAATGCCTAATTTAACCTTAATTCTTTGGGAGATAGACTCCTAAATACCTTTAAAATCCTAGTCCTTATACTACCATGTTTTTGAGAATGCTATAGTTGTCCTGTAGAGGACTGTTCCATGCAGATGAAAATTTCCTTTTTGAAGGAGTCAGGGAAAAAAAATCCAACAGGGAATCCTTGAGGAATATTGGGCAGGAGTTCAGAAAATGTGAAGTGCAGTAAAAAAATCCCCCAATTATGAGTAAAGGCCAGTGATGTCTGTGCCATAACTTATACAGAACAAAATAAAAACCTGCTTAGCATTTTCCATCTCTATATTCCAGTTGCTTTGCACCAAGATCTTCCCAAAGGTTTAAAAACATGAGCCTCAGAATTGCTCCTAGGCTCCCTTACAGCCCTCAGGGCCTGACATAAATCTTTCAAAAAGTGAAATTCTGTAAGAAAAAAAGAAAAAAATGACAGAAAATGTTATGTGAAAGTTTTGCATTAAGAGGATAATAATTATGTTGAGTAATACCCACTGTGTGCTAGACACTTCACTATATACTTCATAAGGAGGAAAGCCTTTGCTCCAAGGAGCTCACAATCTCATGACAGCATATTCAACCTTAATGTTTTATTTATTTCCTTTGTTTTGAGCCTTACTGTGACTTTAAATGTTTTCTCAGCATAGTTGGAGGTTTGGGGTTTGAAATATATAAATATGCATTCAAATGATAACAGGGCTTTTAGTCTAAAAGCTTTTATCTCAGACATTCGATAATAATTACTCTATAAATAAATATCACAGTGCTAGATAGATACAAGCAATTTAATCTGAACGATTAATTTGTGAGCTTAGCTAATTAAGTTTCCCTGGCCAAACTATGCCTTGCATATAAATAAAAAAGAAAAAAAAAAAAAAAGAAAAAAAAAAAGGAATAGCAAAAAAGATTTACAATAATTTGATAATTTGGGGGCCTGTTTTTAAAAGACTCTGACTCAGAGCTCAGAGAAGCTGACCACAGTAGAAAATCAGGGCCAGAGAGCAGACTTTGAAGGAAGTCTGTAACGCTAAAGGGGAAAAACATCTGTTATGCTGATATTTCTTAGTGTTGAATACAAAACTGTCCTCTGGGGTGTTGTTAAGTTGGAGACAAACACATCCACATCTCTGCTCTAGCTCTCGTACAGCAGGGAGCATACGTTTTGGTTCAGGACTGTCTGCCTTTATGTGTTTGCTATTTAGACTAGGGATGACAGCACATGTTGAAGTATTAAAATAATTGGGATCATGCCGTCTCCTTCTGCTAATATAAGTCTTGCATCTTGTTTTACCTGCTTTCAAGTCTGCATGTAGGAATCGGGTCAGTGCACACAGCCCCTGCTGAGAATGGTGTGCCACCACAATATGGGAGAAGAACCACAACATTCAGCAGTAGTGGTCGATACTGACTACAGCTGTGTCTTTTGCACAGTGGCCAATAGGGTGCAAAGTAGGATCCTGGGAATGACAGCCTTGTCACTGTTTGTGGCACTCCACACAAAAGGTTGTCCCTGGCTCTAATAGTCCTTTTAGTCCCCTATCAAGGACTTTACAATAGATTGAGATGGTTCTGGCATTGATTCTGAACATGTTCTTCCAGTGAAGAGTTTTTTTCTCAAGCGTGTATCCTGGTCAAATCCAGAGTTTTAAAAGGTATGTCTGCACTGCAGGCATGGCATTAGGAGAACTCTGGTTGCAGGGCAATGGCAAAAAAATCTCAGCAAAGTCTCATGCAAAGCCCCATGCTGTGTTAGACAGACTGCAACTCAACTTCACATTGCCAGTTTGGGTGCTGCCCAGTCGCACTGTAAAGCAGAGACCCATCAGGCCAGGAGCTGAGTTAGGCAGTAAATAGAAAGCACAACGCATCACATTTCAATATTGTCACCATCACATTTCAAAGTCATGATGTTGCTAAAAAGCTTTCTTTGGAGACTTTTTTTTCTGAGTTGTAGCTGCAAGGAGGAGAACAGACTTCTGCCCAGGAGTCAGGCAGGGGCTGTTTCCTGGCACAGTTCATCTCATTTTGGAGATACAGGTTTCTCCCCTGCCAGCAACAGTGCACCATTTTGAACTCTGGAGTGCATGAGAAAACCCTTTACCCCACAGTCAAGAGTGGGGGACAAAATGGGAGATGGCAGTGAACAGAGATGAACACTTGAAGCTTTGCTAATTTTCTTGCTTAATTTTATCTTCCTGTTTGATGTTTTTCAAATATAAAAGGCAAGTTCTGTTTTACAGACTGCTTTATTTCATGAGGAAACCCAGGCAGCTGTCTCTTCAGTCTTTCCAGGACTAACTTTGTAGTTCCTCCCAATGCACATGCTACCTGTGGGTGAGCAGCCCAACCTTATGGTTCTAGTGTCAGAGCTCTACTTTCTGGGCTGCACGTGGGACAGGCACCTAGTACTCAGTGCCTGCACTTTGACTTCTGTGCCTTAGACTCATTTGAACTAACCATAACTCTAGGAAAGCTGGGTCTTTGAGTACACAGTTTCCAATGAGGTCTTACTGCCATTAGAATGGTCCCTCTTTCGGAAACTCTTTTATTCCCACGTATGCCTTGTCCAAGAAACAGAGCACGGAAGCCCAATAGCGACATGTATCCACCTTGTACAAGGAGTGATTTCAAAGGTGGAAGTGATGAAGTAATTGTCAGTCTCTCAGATACATCATCTGCCAGTTAAAGAGTTAAGGAAGAAGAAAACCCTAGATGGGTCAGGGGTGCTTGACAAAGAGGACAAAATTCTTGGAACAGGCGATGAAGCTCTCAGTGGTTACCCAAAGTACCTCCTTGATTTTCCATGTGAATCACTAAAAGCATAGGTTGTTGAGAAGCTATGGCAGAACTAGAAACAGGCTGCTGAATATTTGGGTTAATGTAACCCAGAATACAGCATACCATAGAATTTAACTGAATTAGAAAGAGCACAAAAAATATTGTCCAAGTGCCCTCGGCTCAACGAATTCCACAGTTTATTACTGCTATTGCAGCCCTTTTTTGGTAAGATTAATTGCCTTTTAACTTAGCTTAATCTGCCTTAGTGCACCCAGTTTCCTCTGTTCTGTGCTCAGCTGATTTAAAAGGTAGATTGCCTCCCACATTAAATGGCACTCCTTTTATGCAGTGTTTAAAGAAAGCAGCTTACCCCAGCCTGGAAAAAGGGGATAAACATTCTTTCCTATATTGTCAGGTAACATGTTTTGAACAAGATGGAGGAAAAGATTCCATACAAGGGAAAAGCTCAGGACTTTAAGAAACTGTGACTCAGAGGGTTGTACAATGGCTGGGATATTGCATTTGCAGAGGTTTGACAACTATTTCCATACCCCCCCCTTTTTTTTTTTATGCAGTATGTTTCCAGTTCAAAGGATGAAAAAGAACCTGACAAATACTAAACCACAAAAATATCTGATGAAAATAAGCCTAAGTACTGATGGGATTTATCTGATATGTTTGTCATAAAAGAAACACGAAAGTACAAAAGCATAGGGCTGAAAAGTATAGGATAGTATAAAACATAAGAAACAGTGTTCTTTACTATTGCAAGTCTTTGTCACAGCAGGACCCTGCTAATTTGGACCAGAGTGCAATCTCTGAAGGTAAATATACAATATGCAGAGAACTGACCATGCTTATCTGCCTTGCCCAAAAATCTGTGAAGGATATAAATTTATTAGAACCTGATGGAGAACACCCTAGTGAGGCACTTGAAGTAGTGTTTGCATATGTTTTTATACAATTTATACTGTCAGTTGAAGAACCAGTTACTTGATGTTCCCCAATTCAAAGTACATTATGAGGGAGTATTGTTTTGTGTTCCACACAGAATGAAATGTCACGGTATTTCAGTATAAAATCACATCTATGTTGTATATGCATCAAACACTTCAATAACAATAGATAATCTTTAACAATAATAATTTGTTTAGCTGTTCATTTTACTGCTGCTAACTACTTAGATGTTGCATATTATGTCTAGGAATTGTCTCAAAAACAAGTTATGTTCAATAACTGTAGGGTTTTGAAAGATCGTACTATACTCTCATGCTGATTCACTGCTGTTTCACAAAGAAAACATGACTGCACTGGGAGTAAACTTTGTGTTTTGTTATAAGGGTAACCAGTATTTAAATTAGTTCATAAGCTCAGCATCAAAGAAAAAAATTCTGCCTATAATGAGCTGCACATTATCCGGTGTATGCATGCTAGCAACTGGAAGAACACTTTAAACAAAGTAACTGCAAGACCCAGGGATATAGGGTATAATCTCTTGGTACAAGTGTTTAATGGAAAGGGAGTGTTTTCAAGACCTACCACTGATTTATAAAACCAGCACTAGAAAACAGAATATGTGTGGGTGTACAAACATTATAGCGACTGAGAAACGTAAGGCTGTCTTAAGCAGCAAATGATACTTGTGGGAACGCCGTTGTCTAAAAGAGAGTCCCGTGGTTTTCTTAAGTTCTTGTGTTTATTTGTAGAGTCCCCAGTGTTTTGTAATTTGTAATTTAAGAACCATTGAAGAAATTGCACATGACCAAATGAGAAAAATCTGCCAAGAACTCATGAGTGTGTATCGATTTAGACCAAAGACATAAATTGGTATTTTCTGTTTCATTTTGGTAAGATTACTTTGATAACTCTTATTTAAAAAATAGAACACACTACTAGGGATGATTTTGTGAATGTTATATTTATATATATTTATATTACAGCATATTGCATGTAAAAAAGTTGCCTGGTAGGATTTAATTGAATACTTATTGATATTGAAATTAATGAAATATTCAGTTCACAACCATTTAAATTTTGTTTCATAAGAATTTAAAAAATATTCATAATATGTTTTATTTTTAGGATTCTAGAATACCTCATCAGAGAAATCTTATTTTTCCAGCTGTGTTGCTGCTACTTGCAAGTTTAGTCTGAGCACTGATTATTCAGCTGAAGAAAATTACTTCACTGATATGATTTTGCTTATTATCATGTATGGTGCCCTAGGGATTACTTTTGGCCTGGTTTCCTAAGGAAAGAAGGGTTGGTCTTGCTTTCCATCTGTACCTCTCCTGGATGTTGAGCACCTAGGATAATTTCAAGGGATGAAGGGAAAGATTCAAGTGAGGGTCCAGGCTGTGTGGACACTGCAGCAGAGTCAGCACCTGTTGAGAAGCTGTATCTCTCAGTCACTACATGTCTAATTTCTGTCTGTCCTCTGAAGGGGCTCTTCTTTGTTCAGCAGGGGAGTGGAGAAGGGCATCTCCCTGTGGCAGGGGAGACATAAGTGGCAGCCAGGGACACTGTAAGGATCTGAGGTGCTCTGTGGAGGACAAGACCCTGGTGGGGCAGTGTGGGTATGGGAATGTATGGGACAAAAATGGGAGCAGAAGAAAGGGAAGATGTGGTGGTGAGGAGAGACCTAGGACATGAAGTCGCAGACCAGCAGGCTAGCTGCACTGGAGACTTCAGCTTTTGAACACAGGTGAGAACCTCTCCAAGCACATAAGTGAGAAGAACATGGCCTGTATGACTGAGATCGTGAATATGTGGACAGCAGTTTGAGGAAATGGGATGATATTGCTCCTCTGCTTTAAAACGCTTAAAAGAAGTCAAATGTGAATCAGGGGTTGGCAGCACCTATTTTTGCTTGTGTGGCTCCTGTCTGATGGGATGCAGCCAGTATCCAGTGACCATGAAACCTCCTCCTCCTCTCATCCTACGGTCGAATACTCAAACTGAAGGTGTGAAAAGAAAACAGTTTACTTCCTTCTCATTACTACGTTAAGGCTGCCACTGCAATCCTTTAGTAATGTCAGGATTCAGTTTTTATGAAATATCCTTTTTTATCCCAGGTAATTCTACTGGTTTGTGTCAGCCCCTCAGCTGAAAACACTGCATACCTGGGAGCTGTGGCATTGATGGCTACAGATTGGCAGTAATCCCTTCTGCATTTTGGTATTTGTTTACTGAAGAGATAACTGGACCCAATAATTGAATATATTTTAAAAGACTAATTGAGCCAATATTACCAAGAGTAAATCTGATTCTCTAGCCTGTAATGTGAGTCCCAGCATGGGGTGATCTGAGCCCTGCCCCCACTCCCGAGGGCAATTTTTGGTGGACAAAACACACAAGAATATGAAAAATATGTCAATTACTTGTGACCAACTTTCATCTCAGTCTTTTTTGGGGTGGGTATTCTTTTCTAGGTAAGATCCCTAGGACTAAGTCTTATCCCAGTTGACACATTAATTTGGTAATACTGCTTATAAAATACCGTAGCTCGCAGTTTGGCCTCTGATAGCCATTCACTTACTTGCACCGATAGGGAAACACCCCTAATTCCCCATTTCCATTACGTCTCTAGGCCACTGGAGATACTGGTTTGTGTGTTCCAGCAGTGACAGTTTTGGTCACTTGTTTCAGGTGGAAGGAAAAGAGGAGAATTGGTTTTGTGGATGATGCATTTTCTTACTGAAGAAAATCACTAATATTTCTAGCATCATTGCTCCTCTGATTGGTTTTTGCTTACCAAATATGAGAAGTAATGTTCTGTACAAATAGCAGAGTCTTTGCTTGCACTGTTCTCATCAGTAAAACTTGTACAGAAATTAAGTATAAACTAGCAAACATTAAATGGCTCAACTTTTTCAACGAGGAGGTTTTAGTCAATGGGAGGGTAAAAGACTTCATTGTGATGCATCTTATATTGACCAGAATATTTTCTATCTCTTACTTCATATGATACTTCATTATTGTCCAAAATACAATAAAATGTATTTCTATTGGTCTGAAAAGTATGACTGAAAAGTCATCCTTGTCCTAGGTACAGTGAGCAAAACTCCTGAAATGAATGTCAGTGCTTCTCCAGTGGTATCACAGGAAATTTGAAAGCACCATCCCTATGGAGAAGTTTGCTTTCTTACTTTTTGTTGGCAATGAGTCTGTGCAGTCTAGCTTATTGAAACCTAGAAGAGCAGAAAGGTATTTCAAATCACAGGCACTCAATGAATGAGATGTGAAATGAGTTTCATGTGGATCAGCCCCCCGGAGGCTTGTCACAATAGATAAGGCAAAGTGGATAGATGCTGCATTAGTTCATGTATGCTTCTGAGTAGCAGAGCTAATAACTGAATCATAATTTCACTTCAGGACACAAGGCTACTATATACTGTCCTCCTTTGATCTCTTCACCCATTGCAGCTAACTAGAAAATATCTTAATAAAACTTTCTTAATATATGCAGGAAGAAAAACAGTAAAACCTTATAAAATATCCAAAATATACCACAAGCAGCACCTTTAAAGAGAAAGGTGCAAGACTTACTTTTTATTAATAGTCCTCAAGATATGTAAGCTTATTTTCAGTTATTTGTCTGTGGGACAGGTGTAAAAACTTCATGTGTGACAGACCATGATTGTGTTTTACCAATCCTTCCATTTCACTCTTGTTGAGAAAACAATATGGAGACACCTGAGCTGATATTGCAGCAGAAGAGCACACTTTGCTCAGACCACATTGACTCATTTGCTTTTTCTCCATGACAGATTAATTACATAATGAATGGAGTAATGCTGAGGTGTTGCTTTTCGTCAGCTCTTGGTAGCTGAGTACTACAGAGGTTTTGTGGGAAAAAGAAGGATGAGATGTACTATGTTAAATTATTGATTCAGGAGTGTGAGTATGGAAAGGTGAATTTGCCTGGGCTTTGCTAGCAGTTGTACCAATATCAGCTCCTTCAGGCACCCACTTCCTGTCCTCCAAGTCACCAGTCAGTAATTACCACTACCAGGAGCAAACATTAGATGTGTATTTGCTCCAAAAATGTAGCAAACTCCAAAACATTTGATTAAATATGAGAAAATACTGGGGAGTATCAATTTGTCTGGTTACTTTGCCTCCTTTTCCTCCAGAAGCTCTCTCTAAATCATGCTGATTTACTGTAGCCCCAGAAAACACACAGGAGCAGATCTACCGGAGAGACGCTGCTCCCTCAGATTCCTTTGGCTACTAACATTGCCTCTGTGTAAGTCACATGCCATTTTGGTATGCCAAACGACCCTTTATCTTTTCAAAGGGAAAAAATACACAACTGTTTACTCCTGTCCTTTTGGATTTTAAAAAAAAACATTTGTGCTTCTTTTTCTGAGGTATTCATGTGGAGTTTCTCCTGTTACTTATTTTCCACAATTTCTAGATGAATTATGGACTGAAACTGTCCATTTTATGACTCTGTGATGTTTTTCTTCCTTTTTTTTCCCTTTGCTTTTTGTGTTCACTCCAGTTTTTTTTTTTTTGATTCACCTCCACATCACACAGAAAAACCTGGCAGAGAGTACATTGGCAGTGATTTTAGATTAAGGTGTATTTTATAGCTCAGAATTATGGCTGAACAAAAAAAGGAGGGATAGTGCATCTGTTATTATTACCTCTAATCTAAACTCCCAACAAGTGACTACTAAGGAAATCACTGTCTTTGCAGTCAGAGATAAAATTGCAAACCATCACCACTTTTGACTGACTTCCTCCTCTGGTTGAATAAGTAAGGGAGGGACTTATAAACTCAATATATTTTTTATTTATTATAAAATTTCCAACAAGTAGATTCTGGAATAATCACAGTCTATGAATCACATTGTAGATACAAATAAAATTATTTTCCAAATCATATGCATCCATACAGGTTTATAGAGTTGTATTTGAACCTTTTTTTGGTGAATGCTCCCTGAAAGAGGCAAAATGTGCTCCTTTACTCTGAATAAAAGCACAATGAAACATGATTAAACAGTGATTTTTAGGTAAAAGAAAATAACATATAAATGAAAATCCTTCTTGCTCTTAAGGGAAATGAGATCTGAAATGCTTTTTAAATCAAATCCTGAAATCAGAATGCTCCAGTAAGTCATAATTTGAGAGATGAACAAATTGTACCATATCACCAGCCTTTTTATTCAATAAGATGATGACATTACAGTAGCTATTGCCTGCAATGGTTCTTTGGTATTATAATGCTCTCTTTCCCATAGGGTAAGAATTCCCATTTCTGAAGCAATCTTCAAATCTGTCTTAATTCTTGTTCTGTTAATCATTATTTGTTTTCTGTATTTTGTTAAAGTTTTCTCTGCTACTAACTCCATTTTTGAGTTTGTTCTCTGGGATTTCATACCACTTATTTTCACTGAGTCAGAGAATATGCAGATTTTTGCTTGGCAGATTCTTAGGTCTTTGTTTCCCAAGTCATTCTAGCATAAACACACAATCCAGGCTCCCATACCTGTTTCCCATATAACGTAATAACTGTAATGGACTATTTATCTTGATAATTAACTGCTGTTCGGGGAACTCACACACACCTCAGATGACACAGTTTCTACAGTGTTCTATTTTAAAAGTGTATAAAAAACCCCAAAGATTTCCAAGTGAAGCTGTAGGAGAGGCTTTTGTCTGTGGTTATAGAAATAGGATTTTAATGTATACGAAGTTTGCTATAAAGCTGCTGCTTTTCATTTCATTAATGATTACTTATGGTCCATAAAGTGGACATATGGATGGGGGGCAGAAGTGTCTTTCCTACTTGTGCAGCAGTGTGGTCATTGGTTCTTTATCTGCACCCCACCATAGATGGTCCAATACATGCAGAGCCCCAGGAAACCCTGCTCTGTTAGTGCACAGGTGTTTAGTGTCCCCAAACAAGTGCCATTAGCAGTGGAGGAACCCCAAGGCTGAAACATAGCAGTATTCCATTTTGTTCAAAGAGCAATCCCACCCAAGAGGTAATGCCAGGCTTCTGGTAGCCCATCACCCCTCAGAAAGATTAAACAATGTGATGAAGATGTGGTTCTTTATTTTTTAAATGTAACTTGTTTTACCTATTATCAATTACCATTGCTTCATGGGCTGCAACTATACAAGTTTATACGTTTTTCACTAATCTACTAATTGCACTGAAATTATCTCACCAGTAACCGTGTGTCACCTCTTTGGGGGCCACTCTGTAAATAGCCACTAACTAATATACACACAAGCATGTAGGCATGTGAGTATGTAAACAAAGACTCATTGGTAAACAAAGTCATTCTCTGTTCTAAGAGAATTTTCTTCTGTTTTTCTACTTAGAAGTTAGGAGAGTTGAATATTATTGAAAACTGAAGTAAACAGAACAAGTAGTTAAGATTGTCTGTTGTCCTGGGGCTGAGCTCCCTTGGTGACCTCGGTGACCTGGTTCTGAAGTTCTCTGTTTCTCAAAATCCAGCCTTCTTTTTGCTGCAGTATAAAGGCCAGGATTCTTGAGATTCATGAGTTACTGTCACTGTGTGTGCCTGCTAATGGAAAACACAGAGGATACAAGCAAATGTGCAGTAACTTGGGTGCCTAACAGCTTGGAAAACAGCCATTCACTTGTCAAAGTCTTCATGGAGAGTAGCTGAAAGCCTTGTCAGCCACACTTTGTTCTCTAAGGTAACTAATCTTGTTTTATTGCTGCTTTCTTGGATAGACAGGTATAGCTTAACTTGAATCATGGGGTTTTTTCTTGTTATTGCTGTTTTTTGGTTTGCTTTGAGTGCAAACAAGCATGTCATCACTGTCCTTCTTTTCCATCTCCAGCATGCAGTCTAAGGTTACTGGAATAGTCTTTGTGGCAACAGAAAGATTTTAAATAACGTTAGCAATACAAAGCATTTTACCTTGCCAACAAGGAGTTAGAAAAGTCTGGACTTTAAATCAGGCACGTGGTGGTAGTATAGAGCACGCAGACTGTGCAGGATGTCCTGAGGGTTGTAAGATCAATTCGGCTTTGCTCAGCCATGTCAACAGCAACGATCTGAAGATGCTGATATGGCTCAGCTTGATAGGTTGAAAAACTTTAACTGCTTTGATAAGGTTAAAGGAGGAATTCAGGCAAAAAAAGAAAGCAAAACAAAATGCTGCTTGGAAGCCTGACTGCACACCATAGCCCCCGTTGATGACTGACAACACAACCAGTACAAATTACCTCTCCCCCAGAAAAAAAAAAAAAATAACAAGCC
>VZTM01010836.1:90468-129374 GCA_013400555.1 Jacana jacana | reverse complement strand
CTTCTTTCTTTTTTTTTTTTATTTAAATCTACTGACAGCCAGAGTATCATCTCAGCCTTCAGAAATCAGTCCTTTCTCACCTGAAACATTCTATGATTCTATGAAACAGGTGCCTTCCTAATTTGTATGACAACCTTGTCACTACTTCAAGCAGAGAAAGAATCAACCCTACACCAATGTGTTGGGGTTTACAGCCATTTCAGGAAGTGCATCCTATAGAAATCTTGGCTAAGATGCCACATCTCATTTTGTCAGGCAATCTTCTAGGCAGCAGGAGAGGTACAAGACAGTGCAGAATGATGTGACCTCACCACTGAGGTTTTTTAACTAGTTTTCTAGCATTTCCCTATAATGCNCATTAAAATAATGATGGAATCCTGACTAACTGAATTCTTCAACAATGTTTTAGAAAAGGAGTTTTATATATGTCAGTGTTACCTAACACTCCTGGATTCCATTATGATTCCACCACTTTTGTGAATAGACTTGTTTAAGTAACTTCATTGCTCTGCATGTGTGTTTTCCTCTTGCAAAATGAAAAATGTTTTTCTCTTTTGCTAATGCAAAGTGCTATATTGGAGCAAGATAATACACATACATATATGGACAATAGTAAAAGCTTGGCATTCTCACAACTAAGGGATTCAAAGTGAAAGCAGAATTTAAAATACAAAAACTGAATATGGAAATATGCACAGTAACTTATTTAAACTCACGGAAATACAAGATGCAAAACAGTTATCTGGTTTTTATCATCTGGGAATTTTGCCTGGGACCCTGGAGATATGCAATGAGAATTTCATTCTAGAAGCAATCCCAATTTTCTTGTCTTGATTTGTGTTATTCTATAGAGTCATAAAAGCATGTACAGATATAAAATTTATAAAAGTATCTGTGGGGACCAGTGGGTACCAATCACAGCAACACACACGTTTCTTTGGTTTAATAATCATAGAATCATAGAATTACCTAGGTTGGAAAGGACCTTTCAGATCATCTAGTCCAACCATTAATCCTGGTTTATTTCCCCAATCCTGTGCATTTTTAGGGCTCATATACCACTTCTCATTGCAGCAGAACTGCAGTACAATTTCACTAACACTTTCTCTTAACTGTAATGAAGTACTCGTATTTTTGAAAATTTGTTCACTTTGTGGGAACTTAGCTTATGCTTCTTTTCACTTTCATTTATTTAGCCAGGATGAAGATGTTTCTGTACCTTTTGGTTTGTAAATTTACCAACCTTTTTCTCTAAATCCAGATTTATTAATTTGAAGTTTACCAGTTTCCTGTTGATTCGATATGTAGCCAAATCAATGGTGTGCTTTCAGAAAGAAGTCCGGGGTATTTAATTTGATATTGTACTTTGCCTGCATTCTACCTTTCCTCCCAAGTTATGTCACTGTTTTGTGTAGTGTCTTGAGGTTTCTAGTGAAGCAATTGTTTTTTCAGATGATGCAGCGTACCTCCGAAGGCTGTGAAACTGCCATTTAAACAGGCATCAGCTATGTGTGTACCCACAGGCACCAAAGAGCTTTATGAAAACTCTGGTTGTTGTATGTCAGATAATATATCCAGGAGGAAAACAACATGAAAAGATTGCTTAAATGATCAAAACAGCAACGATGAATAATGACATGACACTGAGAATTTCTGAGCATTGAACCAGTAACAAAGCACACTTCTCAGTTCTCCTCAAACAGAGCCTGTCAAGAAAACAAAGCAAGTCAAAACCAAGTAGCACAGACAAGTCTCTCTCCTAGTTTTGATCCTTTGCATGCTACTTTGAAAAGTGAGTTGCATAATAGCTTGAATGAACAGTTAGCATTTTAATTATTTAAAAGGTCACCAATGTGTGGGAGAGCTATGCTAAAAGCTGGAGAAGATTTCTGAAATCAAACAGAAAAGACAGGAACAAACTACAGGCACATCTATAAAGCATAGCAGAAGTGGAAAAACACGTTACATGTAGAAACCACTGCCCTTGACTCATTCACTTGCCCGTGGCAGTGAAGAACTACAGTGGATCTAACCATGTTTATAGTCTCAGCACTCCTATCTCCTCATTTAGTAGAACAGCACTTGTTTTTATTTTGTCTATCCATCTGGTGAGCCATTGATTTAACATCCAGTTTCCTTTGCTAATTTTAGAAGCTATATGGTAAAGGTTTTTCTAAAGAGGAATGATGACCTATAATCATAGAATCATACAATTATAGACTGGTTAGAGTTGGAAGAGACCTTAAAGATCATTGAGTTCCAGCCCCTCTGCCATGGGCAGGGACATCTCTCACTAGCCCAGGCTGATCCAAGCCCCATCCAGCCTGGTCTTGAACACCGCATGGAATGGGGCACCCACAACTTCTCTGAGCAACCTGTTCCGGTGTCTCACCACCCTTGCAGTAAAAAATTTCTTCCTGATATCTACTCTAAATCTCCCCTCTTGCAGTTCAAAACTATCACCACTTGTCCTATCCCTACACTCCCTGATAAAGAGTTACACAGAATCACAGAATCACAGAATGTCAGG
Organism: Jacana jacana; assembly: GCA_013400555.1. Taxonomy (NCBI): domain Eukaryota; kingdom Metazoa; phylum Chordata; class Aves; order Charadriiformes; family Jacanidae; genus Jacana; species Jacana jacana. The sequence continues at coordinate 126,844 of VZTM01010836.1, read as the reverse complement.
GATTGGAAGGGACCTTGAAAGATCATCTAGTCCAATCCCCCTGCTGGAGCAGGAACACCTAGAGCACATCATAGAGGAACATGTCCAGGCAAGTTTGGAATGTCTCCAGAGAAGGAGACTCCACAACCTCCCTGGGCAACCCCTTCCACTGTTCAGTCACCCTCACTGTGAAGAAGTTTTTCCTCATATTCAAGTGGAACCTCCTATGTTCCAGCTTGCACCCATTACCCCTTGTCCTACCATTGGATGTCACCGAGAAGAGCCTGGCTCCATCCTCTTGACACTCACCCTTTACAGATTTATAAACATTAATAAGGTCCCCCCTCAGCCTCCTCTTCTCCAAGCTAAAGAGACCCAGCTCCCTCAGCCTTTCCTCGTATGGGAGATGCTCCACTCCCTTAATCATCTTGGTAGCCCTGCCCTGGACTCTCTCAAGCAGTTCTCTGTCCTTCTTGAGCTGAGGGGCCCAGAACTGGACACAATACTCCAGATGGGGTCTCACCAGGGCAGAGTAGAGGGGGAGAACCTCTCTTGACCTACTAACCACCGCCCTTCTAATACACCCCAGGATGCCATTGGCCTTCTTGGCCATGAGGGCACAGTGCTGGCTCATGGTCATCCTATTGCCCCCCATTTCTCCTGTAGGCCCCCTTTAAGTATTAGAAGGCTGCTATAAGGTTGACCAAGAGCCTTCTCTTCTCCAGGCTGAACAACTCCAACTCTCTCAGCCTGTTGTCACAGGAGAGGTGCTCCAGTCCAGGGTCATGTTCATGGTCCTCTGCTAAAGACCATATCCTTCCTGTGCTGAGGACTCCAAAGCTGGATGCAGTACTCCAGATGGATTCTCACCAGAACATCACAATTTGGCTTGTGGGACAGCAAGTGCCACTTTTAATTGGAAATTGGGAGTTAGTTCTTAAACTAAAGTATTTCATGCTTTAAACAAAAATGAAACAAATAACAGGTATTTTTTTTGTGACAAAATGGGTTGAAACTGATTCTGGTGTAAGAAAGTTCAATAACCGTATAAATTAATTTCCATATTGACAGAGTACCTTCTTCTTCTGTAACTAGGCTGTCTGCAAGAATAAGATCATGTTTTATGATAAAAGTAGTGCAGCTGGATACCGTGAAATACTTTAAGACTACAGAGAGATGGAAGTTTACATAGTGCTTGAAAGGGCTAGATGCAGACAGTGCAATCAGAGAAGTGTAAAAAACTCCTTTAAAGTATCAAATAGAAATGTGGTGTTACAGACACAGCTTCAGAGCAAAGGCAGTTGAATATTGACATCTGTGAAACTCCAAGATTTTCCTTTCTTAGCAATCTCTGGAAACTAAGTTTGAAAGTTTATCTGATGTCCCCTTAAGACCCAAACACCCTATTACTGAAAGTGGTACATAAAACATATATATTTTCCTAAATATATTGGAATTCTGTGTTTTGGAAAGTTCCATTACAGAGATTTAAGGAGTCTCTCTCAGGTTCATTCCTGGAGTTATTTCAGAAGGCTGAATGTTCAGTCTCATCCCTTTGGGTCTGGCCCATCTAACCACCACAATACAGCCACTTTGTTTTCTTTCAAAGATATGTTCCTGAAAATGGAAATGACTTAGTGGAAAATATTTCCCATATGAATTAATGTAATAAAAGAGCAGATGCATAGAGGGACTAGAAACTAGGGACTTTGCACATTATTTAAATGCACGAGGAGAAGATATGGAGGATAGGAAAGCAGGAGCAGGATCATCAGCTGGAGGAAATGCTGGCTTCTGAGCAGCTGGCTTTTCAGAGCACATCACTGCTGATAGATCTTAGCTCCTTCACCTCTAAGACTGAAAACAGTGTAAATTTTTCAGTATAAACATTTTTGGTGTCTCTAACTACATGGTTGTATTTGCATTATTGTCATCATCTTCTTCAGATGAACCATGAGTAATTAAAGGTGAAGGAGAGAAAAACATGGTTATGATTATTGTTAGCAGAACACAGCATTAAATAAGCAGTAACAAAAATCTAAAACAAACGGTAGGCAACTGCTAGTGGCATGCTCTTGAAATGCAATCAGTTGCCTGTGCTTCTCTCTCCAAATTTAAGCATAATTTAAGCAGTATTTTCCAGATAAACCAGATATTAAGCAGCATTTATCATACTTACATTGTAGAAAACCAATGATATCTTCCCAGGGAAGAAAACCTGTTTTCCATCCTTTCAAGTCAGAGAACTACACACAAGCAGCTTGTGAAGTCTTTCCCTTTAGATCCTCCAGAATGACATACTGTCATACCTTCCCCAGGGTTCTGTCTTGGAGAAGTACCTGCATACTCCCTTTGCAGACATGGGGGTCACTGAAGGACCTTTGCAATAGGTCTGGACACACAGATCCTACCAGGTCTTTAAGGGAGTGACTTGACTTCTCCAGATGCTAGGTTCTGGAGAATATCACAGGTTTAGGTTTCATGGAAGGCAAACACAGAATTTTCACAAGAATTTTTGGACATAGGTTTGAAAAGCAGGTTGGTGTGAGTATAGTGAGGAAACAAAGTGGTATGTGGTAAATGGAGAGTGAGGAAAGGCTGCAAATATTACCAGAATGAAAGTATGAGGGGTAAGGTGCTGGAATTTGGGGAGAGTTTGGAGAGATATAAAAGGAAAATTAATTTGTTTGTTCTGTACTTCTGGGTTCATATTATGTTGAATATCCACATCTAATACTAAAAAAAAATAAAATGCATAGAAGGCCAGAGAGGTTTTGCTCTTTCATGCTGACTGTTTCTCATTAAATGGCTCATTGGAAGCTACAAGAGGAGCAGAGGTATTTATCTCCTTACAACTCATGTATGTCTTAATCCTTCTATCATACACTATTGTAGCTAGGGCCTCATGAATTTCTATTCCAAGGTGAAGCTGCCTTTCTTACAATGAAATTTAAAAACAGTCATGAACTCCTTCCATTTCTTCTCTGCTAAGCAATCTTACACAGCTCAGTGAGGTCAGTGAGGTCAGTGTAGTCATGTTCTCCAGGTTGTAAGAAGAAGTTTGCTGTGCATAGATTTTCTGCTGTGAAAAATGAAAACCTTGCCCCTACATCTAGATTGCAGAGTGGGTGCTCTATGCGGCTCACCCTGTACCCCTCAGCCTCCCAGCACTGCACAACAGGGAAGTACACTACAGCTCCTTCCCAGCTGCTACATTCTTCCCCAGGGACATACGGCCAAGGAAACACACAACACACACCTGGGATTCTTCCAGACATGGGGACAGCATGTGGCTAGTGCATATTGCACATCCCATGGGTCAGACATAACAGGGAGCGCACCCTGCAACTGTAATGGTGCCCCTGTGGCTTTGCAAGACCTCTGCTGGTACAGCAGTGTGATTTAAAGATGAATATGGACCTAGTCTGCATGCCCTTGCCTTCCCTCCAGCTCAGTCCCCTGGCAGATTTGTGTTGCAGGGGCTATATCTTGCTCAGCTGAAGCAACTGTTCCAACAGTTCAAGCAGAAATTTCCTTTTACAACCTGTAAGCAGTGCCCTATGTCTGTGGGGTGGTGTGTGTATACATCCCTTGTCCCACAGTGCTTTACTCTCCTGGAAGCTATACCATCTCTGCCTAGTCATGCACACAGCTCCTCTGTCTTCTCCCACTTCAGCCTAACACTACCTGGACACTAGGATAGTCTCCTGCACCTCATACCCCACCAGAATGAGAGAATACACAAAGGATAAGACAACTCCCACTTTGTACCTGTAACAAGAGGATCTAGGCAGAAATATGCACTGGCATAGGAAGATTTGCCCATTTAGAAAGCACCAGAACAAAATGACACCTGGATTTGCCATCTGACTCCTGCTGCTACTAAAGAGTTTTGCAATAAACATTTGTGCCAGAAAAATATTCTCTTTGTTTTTTAGATTTAAAAAAGGAACACAAACATTTGGGTCTGTGGTTGCTTCTGATATTCTCCACAGCCCATAACTGAATTTTCACAGGAAAAGCTGCCAGGTCTGGAAAAAAGTATTTGTTTCTCGAAATTGCTGTCAACACTTGAATTCCGGCTCCAGCATATACCACCAGTATTTCTCATGGGAAGAGAGGTTAACTATTGTCTAGAAGAGTTGAGAAATAGAATATGCTGTACTAAAGGGGATGCTGAGAGATGAAATGGCATTGAATAATTGCGCATATGTTGTACTTTTACAAAAAGCAATAAAAAGCAGGCATACTCACCAAAGAACATGCCTTGCGGACCTTCTATGTAATGGAGATAATTAGGAAAAACTGCAAAGCTAGAAAATTAATGACCAATCAATTAACCTACGCATTGTTATCAAAATGAATTACTTAAACCAGAGTCTCACTCAGTGCAGCAGCTGCTGGTAATAGCTATTTCATCCTCAGCTTGCTGAAGACCTGAGAGGGCTGAGAGGTTCAGAGGAGCCTCCAGAGCTCTGGGCACCTGGACAGTGGCAGCAATCCTGGGAGCAGTGGGCTGTGTGGTGGCAGAGGTCATCGCAGCCAGCAGCTCAGGACACGGTACTTCCTGCTAGGTTGCCTGGCTTCTAAACCACAGCCCACTCCAGCCCTGCTCCATTTTCTGCCTGTGAACTAACTTTGCTGGTACACTTCAAGAAAATTATGGTCTCACAGCACTGTTTTGATTTCCAAGTCCCCACAGGAGGCAAAATTAGGGACCTTTGGTTTTTCTTTTTGTTTCTAAGCAACGCTTTTGTCCACAAAGTGTCTTAGTACCACAGGCTGTGAAGGTCTGAGAACTAAAAAGCTATTTTTATCCCCATTATTCATAAAATAAGCTAAAAAACCAGAGTTTTGCTTAAGAACGACATAGGAAATTTAGGGAAGAAATCCAAATTTTCAGGGTTGTAACACGGCTGCCCTAACACAGAGCCCCTTCTTTTCCTTAAAAGTTATACCTGCCTGCAGACCTTATCAGTCCACGCTTTGATGCAGTAAGAGCTAAAGCAATCAGTATAAAATGGAGATGCTGTAGGCTTTAAGAGAATTTCTGGTCACTGGAACATCAGGACTCTGCTCCAAGCTTAGCTGTGGACTGGCTTTGAACAGGGCTGAGAGACTGTTTTCCACCTTTACGAATAATTGGGATCTCAGTGACATTTTGGTGGTTAATAATGCCTTGAGTCCTACTGATGAAATGTTACAAAGGAATGGTACATTTGTCCAAAACTATTTTTAATCTTGTGGGTTTAGCAGTACAACATAGTTAGGAAGGCAAATTGTTACGTTGTACTCAGAAACTTTTGACGTACAAGGCTTGGGAATCTGGAGAGCAGAAATTAAGACCACAAGTATGTATGCAAGTGAAGGCCAAACCCACCACCTCTAGTTATCTGCTGTCCTAGGGGTCAGCTCCCTGTTTGTCCTGGCACATGGCTGCTTGTAAGTTTGATAACAAAATATGGCACAGAGTGGCCTATAATCCCAGTTTGGACTATTTTTCACCTTTCCCCTTGGCCACAATAATTTTCTTTGACTAACAGAGCAGACAATGACTCATGCAGTGCAAATGAATAATGCACTATGCTGTCAGCCTTTTGGTATGTCTGCCAGAGAGGAAAGTCAGTTTTCTTCTACCTTCTACCTTCCTTACCTACCAAGTAAAGGAGCCTAAAAGGTTTTACATCTACACAAACACACACACCCCACCCCCAGAGTAAGAAAGAAATATAGACCAGCTTGCTGCTTTTCTCCAATCACCTAAATTTAATTTACCCTATTTTTCAGATGCTACAGGAGAATTTTCTCTCTGTTCTTATTCACAAGACTCCAGGGTGCTCTCACATATATCTTTGTGAATAATTCAGGCCAGAAAGAGAAATCAAATTTAAATGTAGGAAACTAAACTTCTGGTAATACCTACCAAATGTGGTAGTGACTATCTTTATCTGACACCTCTTGTATAGCGCGAAGGGCTGAAGCATGAATAGTCTCTTCCTCTACAGAGACTATTGGCAATTGCAATGGGAGTCAAAGTGCTCTTTCTTATTTGGAATTGGAATTTCTCTAATAACCAAGATTTTAAGAAACCTCTTTATTTTAACTCTCCCAGTTTATTCCAAACTTTCACATATACTTAGCTGTGTAGTCATAGTCAAAGTTGAACCATTTCCACCAAGCGTTTTTATTTTGCCAAGTTCCAGGGCTAGAAATGTGCCATCACAGTTTTCCCAGCCAGTTCTATTCCCTGGTGGTGTGTTTCTGCTCTTTCAAAAGCAGTGTGACATGAGTTCCTGAAAGCTATTGCTCATGATGGAACCATTGATAAACATGGTAATTTGTGTGGAAGAGGTGACCTGAGGATACTGGAAGCCTGAAAACCTGAACTACCCCATCCTCTCTAGTACCGTATTCAGAGCACAAGACTAAATTATGGGTGCACAATCCATCATTTCTAAATGCAATATTCCTAATGGGTTGATGCCCCTGACATTTCTCTGTAAGCACTGCTGACATGGCCAGTCTGCAGCAATCTGTTACAGCAAAAGATTTTTGGCCTGTCTACAGTTCATAAACCTTTTGTTATATGCCACTTGTCACCAGAGTTCAATTAATTTAGTCTGCTGTTAGTAACGTGTGATCTGTTTTTCCTCTTTCACTGGTAGCTGGAGTGCTTAGTATGGAAGGGTTACTTTCATCTCTGTCCTGTAATTTTAGAGCTGCTCGTTTTAGAAAAGAGTGGGGATATGTTAAGATAACCAGTGTCAGCTTTTAGAGAGCTGTAGATTGGCTCAGTTTTGGGTTGTTTGTTTTTGCAAGACAGGATCCATCACAAGCCACTCTTAAATGAAATCTTTAAGCATGAAAATTTTCTGCAACAGTGGTTAGCCTGTAGCTAGAAGAAGCTTACACTTTCACAGTCCTAATTTAATTTTGCCCTAACATGCTCATCCTTGTCTGGCTTTCTCAATAAATTCCTAGCTGCTTAAACTATGTAAATTTTTCTTCGTTGATGGACACAGGTTACTGTGGCCATTGAAAACATTTCTAAAAAGAGTACAGAACAGCACTGCTATTGAAATGGATATTTATTACTGGTGGAAGTGGCTTGGTTGCAATAAGAACGTGCCTGAATTTTCCCTCAGGTATTTCCATTGCGAGTACTTAATCCCAGACCTACCTTCAGGTATATGGGAAATTCTGCTGCAGTCTGCCTCATTTGAGACCTGTGTTTCCCAATCAATCTGGCAGAATATTGTGAATTTCTCATACACTGCTTTGTCACTTTCCCTTTGTCTGAAAACTCCGAAGATATTTATATTTCCTTATGTCTCTCTGTTCCACCCATAACTCCCTCCTTTAGCTTGTCATATTAATGGTAGCCTTCCCATTGACCTCAGGTGTGTTGCTGTTGAGTAATTTAGGCTTTGAGAAAGAGCTGAGTCTGCCATCATCTAATTCACTCACCTCAAATGAGCTATTATGTTCAAAGCCATCCTGAAGAAGTGTTTAACTGACCTTAACTTCAGCAAGTAAAAGAGCCAGAAGGTTTCACATCCACAAATACACACAGCATCTCCAGAATTAGAGAGAAAGAAAGGTAGAGCAGTGTAAGTTGGTGTTTCATAGTTACCTAAGTGAACAAGTGCTCGAGCCTATTGAAAGGCTTTCTGCCAACATTTTTCAAAGAGACATCAGACAATGACAATCCAGAAATCATCTGTATACATGTTATGTCACAGTCCTTAACTGCCTGTTGATTAGTGTAATATATAAACTGTGTAATCTGAGACATCTGTTATGCTCTATGAGTGGGCGGACTATGTCAAGGTAATTAGGCAAGAACACTTACTGAGAACAGCTCTTATCTGTAAGATGCTTGCTGATGTATGGCAGAAGGTGTTATCTCGAGGGAGGATGGGACTGCAAGAACATGCTGGTGTAGCTTTCAGTAGTCCCTTGGAGAGCTAGGATCTACCAGAGGCTCTGGAATGATGAGAAGCAAATTACACCAATAACTTCCCACAACTGTTTAAAATCCAGAACCCAAATTCTCTGTGAAGTCAATGGATAGGGGTGGTGATTGACAGCTCCAAAGCCAGATGTCTGAATGTATGAATAATTGTTGGTATGTATTTCTCACTTCCTGGGTGCACAAATTTAGCCTCTGAGACTATTCTAGTCCCCAGCTAAAAACTTTTGAGAGTTGCTGTCTGAATGCATAATGTGCTACATAATAATTAAATCCTTTGAATAATCAGATTTACAGTACTTGAACTCAGCCAAGACAATTCCACATCAGAACAATTCCACATCTATCACCTTTTTCCTCCTGGAGGCTACAGAGATTAAAGCATTGCTACTCACATGTGACAGAAGTGAGCTCCACTGAAAAGCTTATGCTGAAATGCTCATATCTCTAATCAGAAGAACTGAATAGCATGCAGCAAATGAGTCATAGGACCATGTACTGAACATTACAAAAAAAGGAATATTCTTTATTTTCTATGGCAAAGGCATGAGTGTGAAGCAGTGCCAGCGTTCATCGGGTAAGTGAACCACAGGCATTCTGTAGGCTTGTAGTGATGGCAGCATTCATAGGACATTATGGTCTGAGTGGGTTCATAACTAGATGGTTAAATAATTGTTTGGATGATTGCTCATACAAAGTAGGCTCTAGCACTTCTGCTGTATAGGTGTACCTGTAACTATCAGAGTACTGAAGGGATTTATCCTGGGGGCTATCCTGTTTTCTTTAGTTATGTTCAAGAGGAGATCATGGAGTGTGCTCTCATCAAGTTTACAGGTCACACCAGGTTGGAAGGGACCGGTTGATACACTTAAGGACAGAGTTGCCTTCCACAGGGACCAAAATAGGCTGACAGGAATCTTATGAAATTTAGCAAGGACAAGTTCAAAGCTCTGCACCTGTAAAGGAAGAACTCTAACACCACACAGACTGGGGACTGACTACCTGCATAGCATCTCTGGAAGAAAGGAGCTGGATATCCTGGAGGACAGCAGGCTGAGCATGAGCCAGCAGTGTGCACTGGAAGAAAAGGCAGCCCAAATGTCCTGGGTGTTTTTAACCAGAACATAGTAGATCCACAGAAGTGATTATCTGTCTCTACTCAACACTCATTACACTACGTTTAGACTACTGTGTTCTTTTGTGCCCCCATTCCCAGTACAGGAAAGATGTTGATAAAGTGGAAGGAGTTCAGCAGAGGGCCACGAGGATAGCTGGGACTTGAGCTGTGAGGAGAAGCTGAGGGACTAGGACAGGCTCAGCCTGCAGAAGAGGCAGCTTTGGGAGCACCTAACAGTACCCCAACACTTACAGGGAGGTTACGAAAAAGCCAGAGCCAGAGTCAGTGCCAGAACACCGCACGATGGGAAGACAAGAGCCAATGGGGATAAATGGAATCAAGAGAGGCTGAGACTGGATTTAAGGAAATCCTTTTTTACAAAGAGGATAACCAGGCCATCAAACAGATTGCCCAGAGAGGTTGTGGGCAACTACATCGTGTCTTACTGCTTTCAGTTGGATGGAAAACATCCTGAGGTCCCTTCCAACCTGCCTTTTATGGTCAACGTTGGACATGATATAAGGGATACTGGAGTATGAAGTGTCATTGAATAACATGTACATAAGTATGTGAATAAGTAAACAAAAACCCACTGAATAACAACAATAAACCAAATTACTGAATAGCTTCTCTTTCACTGAGCACCATCAGTACTCTGCTTCGAGGAAGACCTGGATCCTACGCAAAGACAGAGCATGCAGGTATCTAATTCTTCAGTAATAATGAATATCACCAGAAGAACAAAGTTTTGGTTTCACAGACAGTCTGAACTCCATTATTTCCTGACTTTGAGAAACCTGAATTTTCAGACTTAATGTCCTTTTAACGCAATTTTCTTGTAATGCTCTATAAACAACACAAGAGGTTTTACACTGAAAATGTGTTTAGATATTTTGTCATTGTGCAAAACGTTCTTCTCCTTGACAGATTGACATATATGGCTTGCTTTCTTTGCACTTAATCATGCATGAAGCATAAACAGGGTGAAGGGTGTTTCATTTCAAAGTCTATGAATGGTAATCTTGCTGGCTGCTGCACTGGCCAAGTACATTAGGATGTTATACTGTCTGTTGGTTCAAGTGGCACGCTTGAAAGTCCCAGGAGATAAATGCCCATATTTTTATATCCTCGTGTTGGTCTCTGCCAACTGGACCCATGTCAGACTGGTTTTGGACACTATCATCAACAGATCAATGCATCTGTATTCATACTGGCATCGATCATCTTTTCTATTATGAGCTAGGTCCTGAAATTTCTGTCTACACAATGCTCTCATTGACATCATCAGAAGCTCTCAGGGCTACAGGATTTGATAAAACAGTAACTGTTAAAATCAGGGAACATTTCAATAAAACATAAAATACAGCTCTACAGGTAAACACAGAATCTGTGCCAATACACTGGTAAGAAATTTACTTGGTCTATCTCTCTTCTGTACTTCTGCACAGTCTCTGTTGCTGGTAACCTTTGGTCATCTTGGCCCAATGCATGCATGGGACTGCTGAAACCCATTCCTCTGGCTAAGAAGGTAGATAAACAGCATGTCCATGATTGTTAACATTTCATCTAACTACTTCTTCATACAGGAAATAGGCATTATTTGTGAGTGTGCCTGTGTCTGTATACATATAGTATAACAGAAGGAAAGAAATTTTGATTATAAAAGGGGTAGTAAAAGTATACAGATGAAAATGCAGCCTATTTTCTATTGTGCAATACACTCCCATTCTGCAAGGTAGGTGCACATCTGCTAAACTGAAGCTACTCCATCTTTACTGCCATTATTGAAACTGTTTCTTCATCTGCTACCACAGAGCTAGAGCAATGACAAGAGGAAAGTCTGCAGAATTGATTACTATAAATTATCTTCCTTTTAGGTGGCAGAGTGTCTTACCAAATATTATGTACACCAGAGAATATTATTTGTATCATTATCTATCCTCTTACTTCACCAAACCAGAAAGATCCACCTATCACAATTTTTTTTTTTGTAAGGTATTTAATAATGAAATCATTATACTTTTACCACAATCTGTTGTCATTGGTATTGGACAGAAACATTGACAAGGAACCAACTTGTACGTGGGGGACCTAAATCAGCAGAATATATCTGATGCAATTGGTGTCAGATGTTACAGAACTGTTGTCACTGAAATTGCTGATACTCTGGTTAAAATGGCACTGAAAAATAATATAAAGAAGGCTTTTTCAGTTTGCTTGATTGTTTTCAATTGCTAAGGCTTTCAAAACCATGGTATCACAAGAATTGCAGTTGGTCCTTCTTATCCATCCCTTGCTTTCTGACAAGGACAGAAGAAGAAAGTTGAAATTTTAGAACTGAGCTGCACTTTTCTAATCTAGTTGCTAATGACAGAAGATTTCTCTCATCAGTGGAAAATGATCGTGCACTAGCTGTTCAGTAGCATTAATAACCATCCCCTCTCACTTTAGAGTACATTTTAAAATTTGACATATATTTGACATCTGGGACCAGTGATTGAGAAGGTGTAGGCGTTGTGGTGATACGACCATACACTTTACCAGTTCAAGACAAATGCATGTGTAGGAATCACCACCTTAACTGCTAGGAGAAAGTGAACCAGCCATTTCCAGCCCTAAAAATATGAGTCTCTGTAGCTTTAACAGAGGACTGCATTCAGGAGCTGGAGAACCTAACAGCCATATAAGCTTGGGATCAAGAAAATAATAGGATTTAAAAATCTGGTATATGTCAGGTAACATATGGAAATTTTAGTAGTCCTGCTTATAATAGAGGAATTAAATTATGATTTAGTAACATTATTTTTAAGACACATGCAGTTTATTATAAAAACAATGTAGCTGAATACCAAATTATATTTCAGGAATTAAATATTTTCCTGACTTGTTCTGAACACAAGACACATTATTTATTGGGTTTGCTCAGAAGTATAGATATTTTACTGCTTATCCCTATTGAATAGCATGTCTCATTTAGTACTTAAAGAGCCTACATGCACACAAAATTGATAGCTACAACTGGGTTTATAAGCTGCTCAGAATGCAAAGATGCCCATTTTTCATGTTCAAATGCCAACCAGAACCCAAAAAGATGCATTTTAAGTGTGACAGGTGCACACACTCAGATTTTACAGATGCATCTAAGGGCTCGTGCTTTAAATAATTTGGCATCTCTTCTGCAGTAGATACAAAACAGATCAAAGGATCAGAGGAATCAAATATCATAGGGCACTGAAAGACTATCTTGTAGTTTCCAGTGCTGTAAATACTCTCTTGAGGTACATGTATACCCTGAAAAAATGTTGTTTGCCTTGACATGAGTTCAGTTGACACAGCCACTTTACTTGAAAGGTAGTACTTAAATACAAAGTTATTTCTTCTGATAATTCTTTTGATGATTTTTCAATGTCATTTGACTGTAAGTTATTTTACAGAGCTACAATATACACAAACCTCTGTAACGAGTGAGAAAGTACTTTTTCCAGTATTAGACCTAAAAGCACCTTCAGAGCTTCACTGTGAAGTTATTTTTTTGTATTGTCAGTGTTTCTAACAATTTGTTTGTACATCATTGGGGATTCATGTCAAAGGAATAAAGGAAAAACACTTCTGACAACATGTTGTCTTTTTTGGTTTTCTTTAGCAGTAGGAAAGCTCAGGCACATCCCAGGCAGTCCAGTTCTCCCAGCACCACCCTGCAGCCTCCCATCCCATTGGATAACCCCCCTCTGCCAAGTTCAGTCACTCCAAAATTGAAAATTTGATGGAGAAAAATAAGATCATTTCTGAGCTGAGCAGAAGGGTGAAAGAGCCTGTGAATAATGCTTCATTGGTTTATTTTGCTTCATAAAGTTCTTCAATTAAAAACAAACAAACAAACAAACAAACAAACAAACAAACCAAACAATGGCAACAAAACCCCCAAACAACAAAAAACACAGCTGAATGAAAGCAGGACAGACATACTTTGACACAAAATATCTCCAGCTTATCTTCCTAAATTGAATGGCAAGGGCAGGGACAGAGTGGGATGGCCCAGTCTGAACAGAGGTGGAACGGTGCAAGAGGTACCCAACAGACAGTCATAGGAACATTTGTACCCTTCTTAATCAGGTGACTTATTTGGTGAATTTCCCCCAGGAAAATGGACCAAGAAAGCCTCAATATTCTCATACTGCACCCCACAGCAGTGCTGAGCAGGGTTGCATACAAGTCATTTTATTCCTTACAGCAATTTCTTGTTCTCTGTGCACTCAGGTGAGTAGCAGCATTACAGCGCATTAGTCCCATTTTCTAGCTCTCTTTTATTCTCTTTTTCATACAGAAACATGGATTGTTGGATCAATCTAGATCACAGTTATATCACTCCAGAGCCTTGGTGTGGACGTTAAATTCTGCACACTCCATCTGGCATTACTCACACATACTGGCCAAGAATAAATGGGTCTTAAATGAGGTGTTTTCTCTTTACTCCAGTGCCACTGGGAAGGGGAAGGATTTTTCTGACTGAGGTCAGAAGTTGTGTGAAAATATGGCAGACTCCAAATGTGGGACTCGGCTAAATCTGGGCCAGAATTACTAAATTCACTCTATATTCACATCTATTTTACATCACGAGTAGAACTTGCAGATTGCAGTTCCCTCATTATTTCAGCATACTTTTTTTTAAGGTCTTTTTAAAACAAAGTGGAAAAGCTACTGGGTTTATTGGAGAATTTGCTGTACAAACCCCTCTGTTGTATGAGAGGTCAAGCCAGATGAATGCAATGGTTCTTTTTGGCTCCAAAATCAATAACTCTTCGGAATTACTGCAAAGACTTGGTGTACTACTGCCAGCTCTTCAAAAGAAAAAAATCTATTTTCTGTGTCCTTACGCTCACCCTGTCCACTTTGAAATTATACTGCTCATTGACAGAATTAATACAAGTGCAGTTTCCAATTTAAGGGATGCAGCATCTTTTCAGTGTAGAAAACACAATTCTTTGTAGTAACTGATTTGTTACAAGTAAATAAATGGTAATTATGTAGCCTGCTGTTCATTATATTACACAATCCATTTAAGCGCCTGCTCTACAGATGTTTAAGTCTATACAGATGCTTGGCAGCAGACTGAGGGCATATTTACTGCATTTCTGCAGCGAGCAGAGACTACAGCCACTAAATCTGCAAAATGTGGTAAGAGATCATACCGATTTTCTAGCGGCTGCCCAGCATTGCATAGATAGTTTGTCATGGAGTTGCACACAAGCTACTTAGTCCTGCTTGTAAAGGCATTAATTAGCTGAGGGAGAGTAACCCACAGATGTAGCTCATCCTTCTTTCAGATGCAAACCGTGTGCCTGAAGCTTGTTTGTGTGCCTCAGCATTAACAACCCCTGCAGCTCCATTTTAGAGACTAGCCTTTTTAGTTAAGCAAGTGTCAACTGTTTGAATGGCAGATTTAGAAAAGAAAGCAACCAATGTAACAGAAAATTCACATTTTTGAAAGTTTAGCTTTGCCTGTGTTAAAAGCAAGGCTTCCTACAACGAACTGTGAAAATATGGCAAGCAGTGACAATGTTTCAACTGATAATATCTACAGGAAATAAAACCCTGCAGAAACCTCAGCTTGCTGTCAAAACCAGCCCAAACATTATACACATGGTTCATACAGCTAAGAACCTGGAACCAGAGTGTGCTGAAGTGCTAAACTGGCTTTTGACAGCACTAGCCTCTTGCAGGACAGAGGATGATTTTTTTCATTTCACTGCATTTCCTTAGTTCCTTTCTTAGACTATTTAATTCAAACTTGAGAAACTAGCTGCGAGTTGAAAAACCAAAGAGACTGATATTCCTCCTCAGACCTCTCAAAAAACAATGGGAGGGGAAGAGGAGGAGATCTACAACCACTTCTGAAAACTTAGCGAGATTGTGACCAGAAAGAACTACTGCTGTTCAATTCACTAGCAGATATTGTTCCCCTTCTATAAAAAATCAGGTAGTTTAAATGTGAGGCTGTTTTCCCACATTCAGGAAATGTTCTCGGTAC
The DNA here is from genome assembly GCA_013400555.1 of Jacana jacana. Lineage (NCBI taxonomy): Eukaryota > Metazoa > Chordata > Aves > Charadriiformes > Jacanidae > Jacana > Jacana jacana. Next base: position 111,748 of record VZTM01010836.1, on the reverse strand, counting down.
ATTTCAGGTAGGTTTTTCTTTCTTTCTGTGAATGCTAATTGAGCTCTGGTGCCGTCCACATGCAGCGTGGTCCAAATCATAAGTAAGAAAGGAGCTATCACCTGGTAAATAAGCAATGAAGTGGTTTCACTGCTTATAATATGATACTGGAGAAAGAGAATAAGAATAATTACTAATTATTGTTTCATTGTTTAAATCAGGAGGGTTCAACTCATGATTCACAGGGTTTGTGCAGTCTGCCAAGACAGCTCCTCTGGCTCACAGCCCGTTCCTCATTACTCTCTTTCCTAGTGATTTCTCAGGAGCAACCTGAGAGGTAGATGAACTGCTCTGTCAGGCTGAAGCCTTGCACAAGCTGCTCTGTTTCCTACGGATACTACCACCAGGTGGGTGCACACCCAGGTATGTGGCAGGATAGGGACCAAAGGAACTTGTAGAGATCCTTTACTGTCCATGTGCTGCAAGTGTGGTCAGATGTTAATGGACCAGCCTTCCTCTTACACTAGACGAGTCATACTGTGTGTAGTTTGCTTAAATAAATGTGAGTAGACCACAATGTGCAGCAGCAAAAGGAATCAATATTTCCTTTGGAAAAAAGGTTTATGCAAAACAAGATAAAACCCAGCTATTTCAACTGTGGTTTTCAGCTTGCTGATTTAAATTTATGATATTTAAATTGCTCTGTTTTAACCAACACACTGACCAGTAATTATGTCAGTATTCAGAAATTATCTGTACCCTCATGTTTAGGTCAGCAAACCAGTCCATTCCTAAGCAGAAAACAAATTAATTTAAAATCCTTGGTTTCCTTTAGGGGAATGTAAGTGTGTGTGTGTGTGTGTGAGGTCATATTACTTTTACCATATTGGAATAAAAATCTAGATACTTGCAGCCAAAGTGCCAGCCATGAAGTGGAATGAGACATGTTGATTAAAAGGAATTGAGAAAAGGAAAAAATAATATTGCTTTTTCAGAGCTGCAAATTGTGATCCAGGCCATGGTGAAAAGCTGCTTATCAGCACTGTTTATTTCATGAACTTCACCTATCAAAGTTCTTTGAGAAAACTGGCAGATTACTAATGTACTCCTAATACTTTGAAATTCTCAGTTTTTATTCATTTCAAGCTGTTTCTTCCCCTATTAAAAGAGTTTTTTATACTTTAAGAGCATAGCAATAGCATGACTAAATTGACAGCACTTCTTATGTGATAGGCAATACAGTGCTTCCATGGGAAAAGACAATCTTCTGGATTTTAATAGACTCAGAATGGCCTTTATTCTCAGCAAAACTACCAAGAAAATTTGAAAAACCTTTCTTGATGGGGAGAAATGAAATAGAACCAAACCCCCAAACCAACAGGGTTTGATATATAAGAACAAAAATATAATGGCAATTATATGTAGGTTTTCTTATTACGATTGCATAAAAGCTCCTCTATGATATATAACGGGGACCATATTTGTAAGTTAGATAGGCTGGCTTGAGAGTTAAGGCTTCATATCCTCCCATTTTCTTAGGCATAGAAAAACAGGATTTCATGCTGAGGGGAGGCAAAATGCCTCTGTTAGTTTGGTACATGAAGCAGACAGTTGCTGGTGAGGTAGAACAGTGATCTGCAACTGCAGAAATGTTTCATTCCCTAGCATTAAACCAGTGCCATCTGAGGGAAATTGTTAGGAAAATAACATAAAGCATTCACTGACTATTGTTGAGTTTGGGCTGTTTTTTCTAAATTATTGATCATCTCCATCTAAGTTTATTGACTGTCGTTATATTTTGGAGAAGGTAGTTTAGTTGACCTTGTCATTAAAATCATCTTCCCGCTACACACAAGATAGATAACTCCTGCTAACTTTGATTTCTGGAAGTTCAGGAATCTCTTTTCCTCTTTCAAAAGACGGGCTTTGTGGTTTTTGTACTTTGTTACACTCCTCAGATGGAGGGTTGTTGTGAGAAGAGACTTCATATCACATGCCATTCTGCTTCCCAGTTCCTGGAGTTTTTAAACATACAGTCCTCATTTCCTTGATCTAAACCATTCATCCTGGAGACAGGGAGCACAAACATTCCTCTTGTGCTTAGGAAACCCAGCATCTCCCAGGGTTGTCTAGGGCCATGTGTCTTGTGATTCTTCCATTTCTGCTCCTTTCTCATCCAGTTTTTCTTGCATTTAGTTGAAATGCTGCTAAAGCAGCAAAGATTGCATCAGAGAAATCCTTCCATGACAGAAAATCCCTTTGGGATTCTGCTGGACCAAGAGATAGCTGGTTTCTCGAGCACACCCTAACTTCCGCAACCCAACATTTGGAGAAGGTTCTGAACCACAGCTGGGAGGAGGACAGCAATATTGAGGTAATACTGAAATAGAGTGTATGGAGGTATATGATTACGGAGGTCATGCTGATAGCTACAGCACTGCCTGCACCAGGCTGGCAGATACCGTGCGCTGTGCTCACCTACAACTCTTGGATAGTTTCAAATGTAGTCCACTTCCAGGTGAATCAGCAAAAAGGTGTATATACTGAGTAATTACATTGCTCTATTTCCTTTCCAAGCTATTTAGCAAGTTTTGCTGACATTGCTGAGTTTTTACCTTTCAATGAATAAAGTGTTGGGTTTGGTCCCTTCTCTCCTCCCCACACTGAATAGAGATACTGAATCCTTCTGTGGGGTAAGGAATGGTTATCTGAGAAGGTTGCAATGACACAAATAATACTCATGAAGAGATAAAGACATGATGAGAAATTTCAGCTGAGAGTTTAAGAAGATACAACTCTCAGAAATAATATGACAGAAGCAGTGCTGCTGTGAAGGAATCCACAAGCATAAGACACATGGAAAAAAGATTTAAGATCATGGATAATGTCAACATACGGGCAGAGGAAAAGTAAAGGGACCTAATTTATCTGAGAAATAGCTATATATTTAGGCACAGACTTTCCACTTCTGATTTCAGACAGGCAGGAACATTGGTAGCTTATGCCTTATGTTTTTGCTCTGCCACTTTATTTTTCGGTTGTTTCTGTTGATCATCAATCACTAATACTGCAAGAATTATACCATTCAGCTGCCAGTATTCTGACCCCAAACAGCACCCTGATTTCTTTTTATGCCCAATTTAACACCTATTTAAGTGGTATTTCTTAATATGTAATTTTAACTGCTTATTACAAACACAGAAAAGGTATCAAGTGAGTTTGAGTTATGGATTGCATCAGTGGATGACTTGACATTGAGACATTTTGAGAACACTAAGTGATTAAAATAAAAAAAAAAAGAAAAAAAGAAAAATGAGACCAAAAAAATAATATTCAGTACTTCAAAACTTAAGTATAATACCTGAAGTGAACAAAGGGATTTTCAATCAGGCAACCACTGAAAAACAGAAGAACTTTCCATACAGAAACATTTGGCCAAATTTTGCAAGCCAAATAATAGAATAGCAGATGCAGTTACTGTCCGAGGTGTTTAGAGCAATGAAGTCATCTTTTGAGAGTGTGATATAACTGGAATTAAATGCAGTGGAGTGAATGGAAGGGTTGACAGGTCCTGTCTCATCGTCACAGCAAGGCCATTAAAGAGTAAGAACAAGGAACTTGGTCCTTCATTTTCTTCTAAACCAAACTAACTGATCCAAGAACAGCTCCTTAGATGAAATTGTAAGTACAAATGGTATTTACTAGCATGTGGCCATGACAAGGGTGACAGTGGGTAAGACCAAAGGGCAGAGTGTAAAAAACATATATATATAGTATAGAAACAGAGGTAGGTTTCTGTACCACCAACCCCATTGCAGGACCTGGGAATGTTCCAGTAGGGGTCAAGCTCTGGAGGACACAGGACAAGTCATTCCCTTCAAAGGCAGAGGGAGTTACTTGTCACCTGTGGTTAAAGAGGCAGCACCAGGATTGGTGCTCACAAAATACCTGACACAATCCACCTGTGCAGCAGATGGAGTTAAAACAGGAGCAAACTTCTCATATGCTGCATGTGGGCATGGGTGTCATCTCCTAGTACTCACTGGGGAAGGAAGAGAGGGCAGCTGTGGGAGAGCACTATAATCAATCTCATCATCCATCTGTGCTCACAGGCTTTTATCTATTAGAGGATGAAGTTTATGGTAGCTATAAACCCCCACCCAGAGCTAAAAGGCAGAGCACTTACGGTAGGCTGGAAGCTGTTTGTGGAAATGTGCATCCCACATACAAATGGTTACTCAAAATTGAAATTCTCTTTCCAGCTGTGTCTGCTTTTTGTGGCAAGAATGTGCAATTTTTATAGACAACTATGCTATGACCTCGTTAGAAAAGGGGCTTTATGTAAGTAGAATGTGTCATAAACAGTCATTACTTCCAGCATTCGCTTTAAAAAATGCCAGTATTGACAAGGATATAAACATCTTCAAAAATTAAACTTAGATGATGAAGGCCTTAGAATGCAATAACTAACAGCTCTTCCAAAAGTCATATGATGGAATAATTCTTGCAAATGTGTTACTCAGTCACCTGGACATATTGCTAAGTATAAAATACAGCACAATTACAGACCTTTATTTCTCAAATCAAGATCATTCCCTTTATGATTTCCCCCAGCTTTAAAACAATGTAATTATTTTGCTTATATTAACATTTCTTTCTGAATATTGTTTTCTCGCACTGCAACTGTTTGAAGTCATGTGGTGAGATTTAATCTTATCTTTAAAATAACTCAGGGAGGCTAAAAATTGCTTTTAAATAAGTTTGTAAGTTTGTTTTCATTTGTTTCTGGGTCATAAATAAATAAATTAGCAAAATACATGGTCTGAAAGTTGAATTCACCTGGGAGAGGAAGATACTTGAAAGAAAATCATTCTGAATTTAGCACAGTCCTGAAAACTCATACTAAGGAAAACACAGTTCCTGAATTTTTGTGAACTTTTGATACCTTTTGATTCAGAAATGTTACTTCTTTCTAAACTTGTGAAGGAAAAATAAAATCAAAGGGGAGGAAAGCAACCCTCTAACAAAACGATGAAAAAAGGTCCTCACAACTAGTTGGTTCTGTAGTTTTTTGCAATCAGTTTTCCAGTTTCTTGAGCATTTGCAGATGGGAACATGCAATAGCTGCCCTGAATAATTTATGTTCTGTACTTACAGTATTTTGTGAGCAAGTAACTATGTCTGTTTTATGCTAGTCTTTGTAAATTTTGTGAATGATGCATCTTGAAATCCAAGGGACTGTATCTGTCTCGCTGTACTGCCAACTACCCCCCTTGCAAAAGGGAGTTCCAGTATAACGCAGTAGCCCATTGTTCTATGGGATTAAGAGATAATGAAAATTATTTTAGCTCTACCATCTGTGCTAAAACAACATTCATACTGCTATGCTAAACACGACAAGGGCATACTCAAAAGCCCTGGCCCCACGATGGTCTTGTTTGTTCATGTAGTCCTTATGTATATTCTTCACCAAAGCTAACTAGCGCTTTCCCAGCCAATGCCAGTCTAGGCTGAGAGGATAGCATGGGCCAAGGACTGTCCCAGTGTATGTCAATGAGGTCCAAGCAATGCAATAGAAGATAATTTAACTATTGAGGCACAAATTATGCAATGACACTGATTGGAGAACAGGTCCCAGACTATTTTCTTTGCTAGCACTTCCTACTAGGTTACCATGACTTGGGTGTTTAACAGTATCTTAACCAGGATGTGCTAGGAACTTTCTGTCACAAAAAGGTATGATGTGAACCAGCAACTTTTGAAGGGCATGTTTAAACTCACACTGCCAACAAAGTTGTACTTTAGCATAGCTTGGCTAGTTGAGGTGCCCAAGGCTAAAGTATACCAAGCTCAGATACACAGAGGGTTGACAACACAGTAATTATTTATATATAAAATATAGCTATTGTTTTGGGATGTGGTTTATGAGAATGTCACTGATGTTTATTAGAGGAAAATTATGGGGGTTTTGTAACTTCTGTTGCTTTTGATTTTTTCCCACATATTCTGGCATAAATTTCTCATACTGTGTTGCTTTTGATAAAGCAAGTAACATTTGGGGTTGTTAACAAAAATGCAGGACAGGATAAAATTTACTCCAAGACATTGCTCCTTGGCCTCTGTGATTCTTCCCATTCAAGAGGTTTTGATCAGAATTTCCAAACTCTAGTACCCCTTTTTACCTTCCCCATTTGAAAAGTCCTCCTTTAAGAGTGGCTAATACATGGATCGGTGACACATGGTCCAAATCAGCTGCTCCAAGAACATCCCAGAGAGATGTTTCTCTCCTTTGCCACGGGGAACCCTTCTGCTTTTTAAACCTCAAAACACACATATGTGGTTGACAGGGACCTCAAGGCCTCCTCCTCAGGGCCACCCAGAGGAGGATGAGGAGGTGAGGGGAAGCAAAGGCATCAATCAGCCCATTCCTCGGCATGGCATGGGGCAGCCTGCTGCCAGGTAGGCATAAAGCTGCCATCAGCCGCCTGTCCTCCCCTTCTTTCTGCTGCTGCTGCTGCAGAGCCTTTTTGCCAAATGCCCACAAATCGAAAAACATTTGTTTTGCACTATAAAAACCAGTGGCTAACAGCTGCACAAGTTGTCTCCAGTGTTGTAAACCTGTCATCGGCGCGGTATTGTTTACATATGGCTACAAGGCCCTCATAGCCGAGAATCCCTATGCAGTACGGCGGCAGCCAACGCTTTCCTGACAGCTGTGTCAACTGGAAGCAGCACAGCCAGCTTATTTGTTTCAACAGAAGCCTCAGTAACCCCCGCCCCAAAGACACAAATCAGATTCTTTCATTTTTTTAATGAGCTCAATGTTAATAATAGATCAACTGCAGTGCAGATGCTGGAATGGAAATAGCTGGCATTTCCCTAACAAGGCACGTAATTCTCCTAGAAATAATGGATCTCAACTGAAATAGTTACAGCCAGCCAGGCAGCACTTATAATGCATGACAAGTGTCCAAAATGAAATCAAAATCTAGGAAACATGCAAAAGTGCTAATTTTCTACATCAGTGGGATTTATCAAGTTCCTACTGATTAATATGAAAAGTTGTTTGGTTTTTCAATTGATACGGCTTTGTTTTGCTCGCACAGACATTTGAAAGACATTGATTTAGATATTACAAGAACTTCTAGATTGGCAGAATGCTTTTAAACCAGTAAATCAATTCTTTCAGCATTATAAATGGCAGTTATTAAATAGGAGATTTTTTTTGTCCCTATGTTAGTGATGAGGTTCCTATCTATTGAGAGAAACAATCACCCTTTTTTTTATATAGACATACCAAGGCTTTTCTTGAAAAATCAGAGTTTAATTCATTGTTTCTTCCACCATCTTCCATTATTTAAAAGATATTTATTAACCTTTGCTGTTCAAAAGGGATCATTTACCCAGGGTTCTTCACATAGCATGATTTGAAGTTGGTTGTCAAGAGGGAAAGATAAAAGAGAAATATATAAATGAGCATTTGTTTCAGAGCACATGCCATCCCACAGAATTCTCTCCCTAGATCATTAAATCTGAGGTTAGCTTGCTTACCTTTACAGTGGGCATTATTCCATACTTATTCCTTAGTTGTAAAAGAGAGAAGTGCAGGCACATATTCTCCAACTTGGCCAGGATACATTTGTTCCAAATCTAGATTAAAAAAAATGACCCAATCCTTTTGTGATGGAGTACATGGAGCCCAGTCACACAGCAGAACAATTTCAGATTGTGAGCAACTATCCTCACTAGTTTCTAGACTGAGGCAAGTTCTCTTTACCTTCCACAGGTTTTGATTTTGCACACCTTCAGGACCTTTAGGCGTGTTGACAACCTCTAATAGAATGCTGCAGCATTTCCATGTGGTTGTCAACAAGAGCTGGTGCCAGCACCCAGCACAGAACAGAACAGCAATGGTGGGTGTGCACCTGGGCTTTGATACGTCCTTACTTCACTAATGCTTTGCCGACATTAATTTTGGGTTGGTTTCTGGAGCAGGTTTGGCCAGTGGGCACAGATTCACTCTATTACATAGGGTGGATACTCTCCCTGAGCAAAGGCCTTTGGAAAAGGTAAAGGCTAATCCTGCAGTGTTCTAAGCACCTCTGAGTGAAATGCAAAGTATCCTCACCCCCTAGGTTTGCAGCACTTCACAGCATTGGCCTCTTATGTTTCAGTTCCCCAAGCATTATGAATCTTACCTTTAAGCATTACTAATGGCATAATTATTAGGAGTGAAATACTTAATCATGACCATAATAGTCCTGTTTTACCAGTCCCAGCCAATATGGGCTGTGAAATCCACGACTTTTCAAAGCACTTAGACTCTTATCAGAGATGCTGTAACAGTGCTGGAGAACTTTACAGTTAGGAATGAGAAAGGAATGAGAGTAGTCTGCAGCTAGATACACTGCTTCTCATTACCCTGTTCAAAAATGGTGACTAGAGCCAGTTGTCCTGCTCTAAGGACACACCTTGGAGGAGGTCAAATACCTGCTGAGCTATCTCTCCCCTCTAGTAGATACTCCATCAGTGGACATCCATACCTTGTGACTGGGCACTCATTGTCTTGATGGCCAGTCAGTGCCCCTAGTCATCCTTATGACACACTCCTCATATCTAACCACAGTAATTTTGGGGACTGCTTTGATCAGCAGTCCCTGCATTGATGGGTGGTCACTAAGCTGCTAACTACTCATTAGTCTTTGTTCTCCCCAAAGGGCATTGATCCTAGTTAATCTAAAATATTTTCTTTAAAGTTTTGTCTTAGAACAAGAATTGAAAGCATCAGCCTGAACTAGCTCTTAATCTTATGTATTATAGATTATGCTAAATTAGATAGTATTTGAAAAATTACCTCTAAATGTCTCGTAATTATTAATCATCATCCTGAGCCTGCCAGCCCCCACAAGATGATCAAAGAATATTTTTTGCTTTTGTGGTCTTTTGCTACACACTGGAAAAGGTCATGACATTCTCATTCAATACTTCTTATTTCCTTAACACTAATGACAAAAACAGGCAGTGAAAATGTAACACTTTTAGAATAGATTAATTTCAGCCCCCTATTTGTATTCATTGTTTTTATTACCAACGTCACATGTTACCTGATACAGTCTGGAATTTTAAAAGGGAGGATGACTTTATGCAATAGGGGCAATAACTAATAAAACAGTAAAATAGCATTATGTTCCAGCAGATAAATATATATTAGCGTTTCTTAGAACTAGACTTACCAGCCAACAAAAAGGGTATTAATTTAATTCATTGTTGTATCATTTTTATCTAGGAATGTGTACATTAGTCTTTATGTGATTAACATACATTAGTGCCAGAGCACCCTTTTCATGCCCTTATAATTAGCCGTTGCTTGATGTGAGGCCATAACACTGTCTAGTTAAAAGCAATTATAATCTTTCATGTATGGGCCTATTCAGACTTTTAAGTTTGGGACTCTTTCTCAAGAAGGATTACAGATTATTTTTCTGGTCATACTGTGGCTGTTCCTCTAAAAATTTTCATGAACAATGTTTGTCAAAAGAAAAGCATGAAAGCCATAGTAACATCAACAATAGTTGTGAAAAAGACATTCAGTTTGATTGAAGTTTTTGGTACCCTCAAAACAACATCAGTAATTCTTCTCCAAAAAGAGCATATAGATTGCAATATATTCTACCTATTTCAGATGTTAATTTTAAAAAGTAGGGAACTGTGGTTTAGAATGCCTTCTAAACTTGAATTTTTTGCTATTCCTCTTTTTTTCTATTTCCCTTCAAAAAAATTAAAATATATTTCTTCAGAATCTGAAGAGGCCCTCCAATGACATGCCACATGGCATGTTCAGGGGTTAGATGTATACGATTTTGAATCCCCCAAATCCGGACTACAGTACCAAATTTTGAAATGTTTTGAAATGCTATTAAAATTATTGACTCACATAAGAAGAAATTGATCTATTTTTTGAAAAAATTGTAGCAGGCACTTTTCAGGCATCTGTGTTTGTATCTGAAACATAAGTCTACACTGAACAAATTGCATTAATTGCCTTGAACAATTTTAGTCTTCGTGGGATTTGCATAGGGAAGTTGAGCAATGGAAAAAAAATGACAAAACTGGAGGCATCCTAACAGGGATGTGAATAATTGGATAAAGCAGGAGTAGCTAAGGCTGACTTCTGCATGGTCTTGGGTATTTTTAGATGGAAGAGCTGCAAAATACAGATATCTTTTTTAAAGATTTACATAATTTAAATAAGTTATAGCAAAACTGGGACCCTCACAGTGATCACGTCACAGTGATGCCAGGGCTGAGCTAGTGAGTAGAAACACGTCGAAATGCTGCAGTGTTTTAGATGCCCCTGATCAGACGTGACAGTGGCACATAAGAATTTAATAGCAGTGGTACAAAGCTCTGTACAGTCCAGCTTTCTGCCCTCTGTGTGAATGCTGTGAGCTAAGTCCTGATTTGCCGCTCAAGCACTTTGGCTTGAGTAGATGTTGCTCTGAAAAAGGACCACTTGTGATCATATGATTGCTCACCTTAAAACTGCTAGCAAGTTGTGTAGGGTTTTGTTTTGTTCTCCAATTGATCTAGCTGCTCATGAATCAGAGAAAGTAGAGCTTTTGATTTTTCTTTTTTGGTAGACGAAGCCTTGTTTCTCTGACATCTACATCTTCTGTAGCCTGCTGTTTTGTTTTATCTTTCTGGTCTGAATTACACAGTTGCTTTTGTTGTAATTTAACTGACTTAAGCATCTGGTTTCACAGACACCAGCAAAATTACTGAAGTATCCAGTTCCCAGGGCATGCAGCTGGACCATACAAAGGTGCAATATCCATAATGGTTACTTGAATAACAGAATATTTTCCAAAACCAATGTGAATTGCAATGTGCTAAGAGATGACCCCAAAAATTAGTCTAGTCAAATTCATAATAGGTACAATCTAGTGGATTATTTGAATATGAGGATTTCTTGTTCACTGAAATCTGCCACTAATATTAAGGCAACTGGCTGCTTAATTTATGGGGACAGGGCTGACATTTAGAAAGATCAAGTGAATTATATGCATAGTACCTCTGACAGCCTTCCTGGCAGCAGATATATACACCAAAAGCACAGCACAGTAGGGTAAGAATCGCTGGTCTTGAAATGGTTCTCCATCTTGAAAAGTCTTGTTACAGGAACTGTCTATTGCCTGTGCCAATAGATGTATGAAATTGTGTTACGCTTGGCTGTGGTTACAAGCTGTGTGTTGTTTTTCTTGGCATGCTGAAAACCCACCCTCCGGAATGTCACTGCTTGCCTGCACACTGATCTCCATCAAGCTCCTGTGGCACCCTTGGTGATCAGCATGGAGCAAGCACAGAAGATTTAGACAAAACAAATCTGAAATCTTAAGACACTGAAATCAATACAACACTTGTGAGGGTCCAGCACCATCTTTTATCTAGAGCCTCCACTCATGGAGCTGGATATCTTGGAAAGCTGAGAGTGGAAAATGCACAGATGCCCTATTATGGCACAAAATTGTGGCTTTTATAGTAAGAAAATGTTAACTCTCCCTTAGAAGCCTAGGCAGGTGGAGTTTTCATGGGTCAAGTCTTACTCAGTTCTTTTCTGAGATTTGAAACTTAACTCAGTTTCTGTTCATCATATATGAACAAATACCCATATGAAGAGCTCTTTTAAATGATAATGAAAAAGTATCTGCTTAACTTAATGTGTCATCACAGGCACAAGTAAACTGAAGGGGAATGTATTCAGAGAAGAAATGAGAAGATGTGTAAAGAGAAGAGCACTAACATTCAGACACAGCCTGCTAGCAGGGGCAGTGCAGATGAAAAACTTCAACAAGTTTTATGATGAGACTCAGGAAAAGTACTTAGGGCAAATTCTGTAATGATACACACAGACACAATCAGCCAGAATGTCCCTTCCCTACAGTTTTTTGAACTACATTTTCTAATATGCACTCTCACCTTGAAGTAGTTCTGGAGCAGAGACTAGATTTCTGAAGCTTGGCAGGCCCTCATTTAAAACTGATAGTATTCTATGTGCCCATAGGCATAACTACAAAAGTTATGAATCAGTATTTTCAGAGGGTTAGGTAAGAAGAATGGCAACTGAAAAGAATGTATTGAAGTCTTCTCTGCTTTGTGCAAAGTTAAGCAACACTACTTGTGATCATTTATTTAGGTTGTGTCATTATGGGATCCAAGTTAAACACAGAACTTTTGACAAGGCTGAGCAGCTCATACGCTCCCCAGGACGTCTGCTGTTTGTAATCTAGATGCTACCATCTGGGCACTGCGAACAAACAATTGTACAAGCTAAGCCAGGTGGGTCTTATGCCTCTTCTAGCAACGAAACACCTCTAAAGTGAAACATGGTGAAGTATGCAATTTCTTTTTCATTAAATTTGAATGGATGCATATAGCTAGGGGCCATACCCTAAAGTCTTACAATAGCAAAATCCCCTTTGAAGTTGTCTGCCAGCAATTACACTGTCAGCAGTTTCCATGGGTTTTCAGTCATCCTTTCCTCAGGCCTTGAATAAGAGTTAGCCTAAGGAAAGATCTGAATGTGGTCTTTACTGATTAAATGAGAGATCACTTTTTGCTGTGAGCCATGACATGAACAGTTCTCACTGGGCTGGCTTCTTCAGAACTTATTTACACAGCTGTTTTCTCCTCACATTTATTTATATACATACGTATATATACATTTATATATATAAGCATCTGTCAGAGTCCTGCTCTATAACAAGGAGCATATATAAAGCAAGACTGCATGACATTTAGAGCACTGTTGACTTTCATATCAGGATCTTCCTGGGTCCTAAGGAAAGCTTTTATGAAACCAGTTCTTCCTATCCTTGAAAATTACATCTTATAACCTGGTCAAGGTCAGGGACATGATGAAATAAAGGAGACCAGGGTGGACACGTTTGGGAGGGATGTGATCATTCTGTTTTTGCTTAACCTCATCACTGCTTTGGATGTCTGCCTTATTTTTCTTTCATTTGGTTGACGATATGCTTTGATTGGAGGTATACTCAAGACTAGACCTTGATATAATTCCTGTGAGTAACTTACAGTAAAGATACTGCATGGTTTTTGTTGTGTCCTGTAAAAAAGCAATAACAAAATGTTTTCAGTGTATCATTAATTCAGTTTATTATAGCCATAAAATGTATCGACTAGGGGTAGTATTAGTTCTATGTTTTTCAACCCATTTTTCTTGCTACTGAAATAACGTTTCAGCAAAACTACTTCCTTTTTGCCTTCACGCTGCATACTTTCTGCACACACATTCTTCTGCTAACATAAGGGGGGAAGTTACGAAGCTGAAAGCAAAACTTTCACCCTCTGATATTTTATTCTGAGAAGGCTGTATGATTTAGTTTCTGCCTTCATTAGTGTAACTGAAGAAGGATTAAAAAAGTGCAAGTCGCTAGCAAAGGGCAAAAGCAAGAACTATCCATAAATCAGTAAAGGCTTGAGGACCTTTAAATTATTTATTTTTAATTATTATAGTTAATAATAATTTAATGTAGCCTAGAATAAATGAATTGATTATTATTGATTTTTGTGATGACTTCAGAACAGAGAACTCTCCCCCTGGCTTAACAAATTGACTGATAAACTGACTACATAGTTAAACATTAGCCTGGAAGTAAAGATAAGAAAGCACATGCTTTGTCCTCTGATCAAGCAAGTTGTCAGTCAAAGCTGCAGAAATATAGCTGAGGAGTTTAAGAATTGAGGGAACATAAGTTCAAGACCCAGGAGGGGAAACATAAGACCAGACAATATGCCAATTAATGGAATTAAACCAAAAAGATTTAAAAGGGGTTTCCCTCGGGAGACAGCATGAAAGAAAAGACAACAGTTAATTCAATAAGGACAAAAGCACAAATGAGCTAACTATGAAAGGATCAGAATATTTACAGATGATGGTGTCTGAAGAATTAAGGAACACTAGCTTGCAATTACTGTGAATTTATTATGCCCCTGTAGCATGATCTAATTTGGTCTCGTCTATCCTCTGAACAAATATGCTCATCCTTAAATTCCAGAGCAAAAGAAATAATCCCTTTCTAGTTGCAGTCAGACTATGAAACTGATTATGATCAGCAAAAATTCAAAGACTATAACAAACAAAGGCGACTTCACTGAAGTTTCCTGTCCATCATCTGTATCAGCATTTGCAGGCTTCACAGCAATTTAAGGTTTATTTTAGCATTGCTGTGTTCGTGAAGTCCATGAGCAATGCAGGTCCTCATGCTCCCTTTCCCACGCAATGCAAGGCAGAGAGGACTGTACAGAAAGTCTCGTTTCGCTTGCTGGGCTCTGGCAGGTGTGGATGCAAAGATGTGCATGCGGAGATGCTCCTTGTGCTGGTTTGTTGCTGAGGGAGCCAGGACCTCTTCCAGGAAGAAGGTCTCACCACCCAACAAGAGATACCTTTCAGAGGAGTTTCACAAACTCTTTGAGGAATGTTCCAGCTTTTAATAAATGTCCGAGCCTCATGAATCATATTTTACCCTACACATTGTGGAGATATTTTAAACCAGAAAGAGGGAGATAATAAAAGGAAATCGTGAGGAAGTTTTAGTGTCTTTGTGACTGAGATTCAAAAGGCTTCAAGTATCACAACTTTACAGAACCATACATTCAGAAATCTGCACTAAACAGCATCCTTCCCAGGTTAAAATTGGTGCCAAGGTATTGGTCACACATATTCACATCTACAACACTCCAAGGAGCAGCCACAGCCTTCAGTGAACCACAGAGCCCTGAACAAAAGGGAGATGGCCCACAGTGGCCCTCCAGGACAGAGGAGTAAGCTGTCAGTGAGCCTCACTCCCCTCTCATGCCTTTTGAGGGGGGAAAATTTCACCCATTTTTGCTTGTGGCGTCCTACCCTACCCCACCCCACATCAGGCTGGCCTGAAGGAAATCAGAACTCTCAATTACTCATCAGCGCAGTGCTAACTCCTCATCTGCGTATCCTTAACAGTGTTGCTCACTTCATATAGGAGGAAAAGTGTTAGTGAGTGGGACCATCAGCTCCAGTGAAGCCTCAGTGTCCCATTTTGGAAGGCAGGACTGGGGAGCTTGGTAGGACAGAGGTGACTGTTCTCCACTGCCACAGTCTCATCCCAAGTACCAGCAAGGACAAAGGGATGAGTATTAGGGGGTTGCAAGACTGTCTTTTTTTTTTGTTTGTTTTGTGAGCCCCTGTTGTCATTCTGCTTTCACTTTTGCAATACAGAGCTTCCCCCATTTCTTGCTGGAATGCAGCTTGTTCTGTATCCAATATTTGAAGAAAAGGCAGGAAAATGCCAGCTGTCTGAGGTAATTCTGCTCCACCAGAGTTAACAAATCCAAATATGCTGGCATAGCAAATCCAGACAAGTTTGTAAGTGTGAGGAGTTGGAAATCCCATGTCATTGGGGTCAATTTGCTACCATTACATTTCCAGGAGCAGGAGAGAACTTCCCAGGCAGTAATTAAGCTGTTGGTCTCTGTACAGGGAAAAGCTACAGGGAGATCACATGGTCTTAGGAAACCTTGTCCTGTCACAGCCAAGCACTCTGCCCTCACATTAAGTATTTCTCTGTTCTAACAACTATACTTCTGCCACTTCTCCAAAAAGAATTACAAAGCTATTACTCAGTGTTAAGAACTAATCATTTGCCAAATTAATACCAATAAATCAAATCCCTACTGAGTCACTTGCAGGGAGGTGTGGGTGGATGGTAGAAGAGAGGAACAGAAAATATTGGCACTCATAAATTTGTAAAAGAACAAATTGATATTTTTTTAATTTGTTTAAACAAAAATTGCTCCCTGGATGGAACAGTGTGTGCTGTGTTTTGCCTAGAGCAACTGTTTATGGCTGAGTTATAAAATAGAAGTTTGTGACATCTCGTAGCACTGCACATGCATACACAGACACACACACACAAGCCAGTTGCTGTCCAATAGCTTTACGTCAGATTAAATTTCTGCTGTCTCAGCTATTAGTGGGTGTCTTGGGAGGCATCAGGTTTGAAAAGGTCCTTCATCCAATGCTATCTTGTCAGCTTGTTATGATGATGTATGGTATGCTTTTGTTATGCCCAACATGGCACCCATCAGTACTTCAGGTAACAGCACAGGGAACCAAAACTAGAGTAGCCATCCATGTGCAGAGGAGATATTTTAATAACCACTCCAAAAGCAGAAATGGTGGTTTGTTTTATTATAAGAAAATGCAAACAAGCACTGAACCTCATCTTAGCAGTGAATCTTTATAGGTAATGCACACTAAAAGAACTCAATAATCACCAGTGTCATTCTGCAGAAACATGAATTTCACCTATGGAGAAAGTGAAGGCTTACTGCTTTTACAATTTTTTTCCTAATGTATACAATATAGCAAATGATCATTACACGGAGAAGTGCCAGTTTGTGGTTCTGTAAATTGTAGATGTTGCAGAAGAGTGGTTCATCAGTTGTCTTGGTCAGTGTTGCAAAACTAATTTTCATTTTTATATTGAGGAAAGTGCTCGCTGCTTTGACACAACATAAGCTGTTTTGCTTGCACTGTATAATAATGAGTTCAGTCACTAAGGTCTGTTCTTAATAAGCAAAACAGGCAGAATAGTAATTCAGAAATTGTGCTGACTGTGGTCTCCATATAGATTTTGAACTGCCTTTGGGGCTGTTATGTACATAAAAATCTATGCTGTACAGACATGTAAGGCGGTGATTGTGTTTTGCTCTAAAATTGTGTCCTGAAAGCTATAAAGTTGAGCTTGTGCTCAGGACTGCCCACTCCCCATAAGAGGAGTCTCTTTCCATCCTGCCCAGAATGACCTGGCAACTGGATGCCATGAAGTGAGTAAGAGCAGTGGGGAAAGGCTCCTCAAAGAGTTTTGAGGTGATGATGTGGGTTGAAATCAAAGTGTTTCTGACTGATAGTGCAGGGATACCCTAGGACTCCGGAGGCCAACTGAAACTCCCAAGTTAGGGCACAGAAAGGTATTTATTTCCCTCTACTTTTCTCACGCTCATGCATATACACTCTTTTCTAAAGAACAATCAGCAAGATTCACATGTCTTTGGAAGCAGGGGTTCACATTATCCTTTAAAAATGTCTTGTTTCTTCTTGGGAAGTTTTTTCCTCTTTTCCTTTCTTCCCTTTCTTTTAACACCATAATGACACCATTTATTACTGATAGCAAGGCTAACACAGGCAGCATTAAACAAGAAAAACCTGGGAAAATCCCTGGTACAAATGAATGTGGTTGGAAATATGAAAATGCACTGCATGAGTGATGAAAGTACATGTCCTTCATTTCAGCTACATTAGATCAATGTCTAGGACATAACCACTCCATGAGAATTTTGAAAATGTGAGGGTTTTTTTGAAAGCAGATCCATTAAAAACATTCCACAAAGGAAAGGATATTTTTTTAAATGGAGTGTATGAGTCACATGAGACTTAAAATAAAAATTGCTATTACTACTTCTGAGGGTGTACTCACAAAGTGACCCACCCCTTTGATCAAGATAAGTAGCACATGACATTTCCTAATTCACAGAATTCTCCTCTGGATCCAGTATCTGTGTTCTTCCTCATGCTCATCAATGGCAGTGATCAATGTCTTCCAAAATGCAATGGCTGGATCCCGAGAATCCTAGAAAATAGGTTCTAACACAAGGGGTGCCTGAAAATCATGTCTCCTGGCACTATTTGTCTTCAATGGAAAGAAGAAGGAATCTGAAGTAGGAGGCCAGTTTTTGTACCCAGCCTCAGGGGGCATCAGTCAAAAGGTTTATCCATTTTGCTGAGGTCAGGAGGTGATGGTCTTTTGCATATTGGACTATTTTTTCAGTTTTTGTAAGTTACTGAATAGAGTAACTTTCTTCACTGACTTTTTGAGCCTTCAAATAATTACCTCTTTCAGGCCCAATCCTCAATTCTCTTCTGATTTATCTTGGAATAAGTCATGATTAAGTCTAAAACCATTGGTATGGTAAAAAGCAAAGCAAGTTCAACATATGAAGCATCCTACAAGCACTGTCCCAACTGCAAATTAGTTGTGGTTCATGAAGAGCTGTCTGGAATAGCAGCTGAATTACAAATCTTTGTAAGTCAGATAGTAATCAGCACCTGCTCAGAGGCTTAGCAGCAACCGAGTCTCTCTGTTCTACAAATAGCAATGTGTACTCATAAACGCAGGTTCTCCTCTCCCCGTTGTCAAAGGCAATGAGAAAATGCAAAGTAGTAAATTTTCTTCAGTCACTTGCATTCCAGTGTCTGCTGTCGAATGCCTGTCAATCCGTTCTGGGATAAGGGCATGAAAGAGAAGCTGTCTGGCAGACAGGCGAGCAGATAGGGGGAAGTGGGAGAGGAGTGACCCACCCCACCAAACTGCAGGCAGCAACCACTGTCTTCTGGAGCAGCTGTCTTCTGGAGGCAGGGTGTTTTGTTGTAATTTTTAATGTTTGGGTTTTTTTTAATGGATACGGTCCTCACCATACCCGGCATAGCTTAGTTCACATATTTCATGCTGCATTTCCTAGGGTGTGCTTTGCTACATGGTGACTGAAGTAATTGCTTTCAGGTTTTATTAAGATGACCAAAAAAAAAGAGAGGATTTGCTTGGAGCCAGGACTTTGAGAAAGATCTCCTCATTGCCCTCCTTCCCATGGACTCATTTATTTGGCTACAATAAAACTGTCTTTCCTCCATAAGATTTAACCCCTCAAAACCCTTTCTCAAAATCCACTCAAAACCCTTTCTCTCTCAAACCCTTTAGCAATTTTTTTGAGTTACAGTGAACACTAAGATTGAGGGAGAGTTTACAAACCAAAGGAACGTAATAGCAAACAAATTTAACTCATTAAACCCTTTAAAATCTATCCACTATTTTTGTTTCTGTGTGTAAACAGTCCCTGAGAAGATTGTGGCTCCCTTCCATGCTTGGTCCCAGAAGGTGTTCACAAAGCTTGTTTATGCCTTGTAAGCAGTCTCAATCCCTAGGCTTTTTGTTCTCTGAATGGATGCGTTTCTCATACGATTCAGTCTTCTAGTGTAAATAGCATTTCTTGTGAATTTTTGTATTCACGTTCAAGGTGTATTTGTGAGTAACAGCTTTAAAATGTTTTCTCAGCACTTGTGGTTAATAGAATTTGATCACAGCAATCTGTAAAAATCAAATCAAACACAGAAGAAAGTGACAACACAGCAATGTTTTGAAGCTTATATATATATTCTGCAAGGTTTGGGGAGGGAATTACTTTGCAGATGGTTTGGGGGTGTGTTCATCTGCTTTTCCAGTGTTACTTCAGCTCCAGAATAGTTTGTAGCCAGGTTGATAAACCATAGAATACATTCCGGAAGGGACCTCAGAAGATCTTCATCTCCAGCTCTTCATTTCATGGACTAAACTACTGCAGACAGATGTCCATCTGTCCTGCTCTTAAGATACACCAAGAGATTCCACAACCTACAATCTATTTCAGTCTTCATATTCTTTTAGACCCTTACTTCCTTAATTAGAATGTGTTTCCTAACGTCTAAACTAAGTCTCTTCAATTAAATTCTATGATTCCATGAAATGACTGCAATTAATTTGCTGCAAGTTAAGGTTATTACATCTTATCTTACCCACAGTGGATTCAGAAGACAGGTATTAACTTTTTCTTCAGTTAGGCAACTTTCTCTCTCTGTTCCCTCTTCCATAGAGTAACCAACCCCAAATCTTTTCCAAATACACATATTTCTTAGTCTTCTGACCAATACTTCTGTTGTCTCTGTTGTCTCATGAACTGTCTTTACTGTATCTCTGTCCTTCATAATTATGCTACTCAACCTGGATATAGTGCTCCAGATGAAGCCTTGCCAAAAAAAAACCTATAATAATTTGCTCAGGAGCAATCACACCNACTGACTGACCACTCTTTCTGTGAAGAGTGTTTTCCTAATGTCTAATCCTAATCCTAATCATTCCTATCTAATAAGATTTATTTCCATCATCAATAGCAAGCTACTGAAATAGCAAAACCACTTGAGAGTCTTAGGAAACCAAATATTCTGAGTAAATTTCATATCATATCTTCCATGTGAGGTAGTTGTAATGCATTAAAAACAGTCAGGATCATATATGACATTGTACATGTATTGTTAACACTACAGCAGGTAAGAAAGATCATTTCATGAAATTTTCTCTAAGAGTTTGCTTCAAATCACCTATCAAAAGTATAGTCTTGGTCTGTCTAAACTCTGATTTACATGAATTTCCTTCTAGAAAAGTCCCCGAGTTACATTTATCCCTGTCTTGCATTTTATGTCAGTGCATACACCTGCAAGTTTCTAGCTATAGATTGTATCTGGTTGTATGTTAATGCTACTCCAGAAATAGGTGCTTTGAGCAGTTCTTAAGAGGCTGTGCATCAAACCCACATGTTAGCTGAAGTTAGGCCAATTCTGATAAGTGTTGTACACAGAAAAAATAAACCAACAAAACCTACAAAGCACAACACAGAAATAAGTTGCAGCAAAGGCAATTTGTTGTATTTTTATGGCTTTGGAATAAAAGATGTTTTTGGTTTTTTTTTTTCTGTTACAGAATAATGCAAAAGCTACATGAAATATTTCAAGTGCAAAAATAAAATAAAATTCTGTAGCATCTCTTTAATGGTGGACTAGAATTATTTTTCTTCAATAAAGATACAAAATGAGGCTTATTTCTAAAATACTTTGTGGCATGAGAAAGTCCTCCCCATAACTCTATTGACTTCTCATGAAGACAACAGCTCAAATCAGCCTACTTTCATAATTAAATTTGTAGTCAATAATATAGTGTAGTGTTGGTTTTTTATCAGCTGCATCCTAATAAATGTGATGTATGTACACAGGGATGGCAGGAGTAAATGCCAACCTAGGTATCCATTACATAGAGAGCAGCAGACCTCAACTACCTGGATTTATGAAAAGCATTTGACACTGTCCCGCATGACATCCTGGTCTCTAAACTGAAGAGACATGGATTTGATGGATGGACCACCCACTGGATAAGGAACCGCCTGGGTGGCCAAACTCAAAGGGTTGTGGGTCTATGGCTCAAAGTCCGAGTGGAAGCCAGTGACAAGTGGCATTCCTCAGGGGTCAGTACCGGGACCAGTGTTAACAACTTTGTCAGAGATATGGACAGTAGGATAGAGTGCACCCTCAGCAAGTTTGTCAGTGACACCAAGGTGTCTGGTGCAGTCAACATGCTGGAGTGAAGAAATGTCATCCAGATGG
>VZTM01010836.1:73746-90389 GCA_013400555.1 Jacana jacana | reverse complement strand
CTGAGTAAATTTCATATCATATCTTCCATGTGAGGTAGTTGTAATGCATTAAAAACAGTCAGGATCATATATGACATTGTACATGTATTGTTAACACTACAGCAGGTAAGAAAGATCATTTCATGAAATTTTCTCTAAGAGTTTGCTTCAAATCACCTATCAAAAGTATAGTCTTGGTCTGTCTAAACTCTGATTTACATGAATTTCCTTCTAGAAAAGTCCCCGAGTTACATTTATCCCTGTCTTGCATTTTATGTCAGTGCATACACCTGCAAGTTTCTAGCTATAGATTGTATCTGGTTGTATGTTAATGCTACTCCAGAAATAGGTGCTTTGAGCAGTTCTTAAGAGGCTGTGCATCAAACCCACATGTTAGCTGAAGTTAGGCCAATTCTGATAAGTGTTGTACACAGAAAAAATAAACCAACAAAACCTACAAAGCACAACACAGAAATAAGTTGCAGCAAAGGCAATTTGTTGTATTTTTATGGCTTTGGAATAAAAGATGTTTTTGGTTTTTTTTTTTCTGTTACAGAATAATGCAAAAGCTACATGAAATATTTCAAGTGCAAAAATAAAATAAAATTCTGTAGCATCTCTTTAATGGTGGACTAGAATTATTTTTCTTCAATAAAGATACAAAATGAGGCTTATTTCTAAAATACTTTGTGGCATGAGAAAGTCCTCCCCATAACTCTATTGACTTCTCATGAAGACAACAGCTCAAATCAGCCTACTTTCATAATTAAATTTGTAGTCAATAATATAGTGTAGTGTTGGTTTTTTATCAGCTGCATCCTAATAAATGTGATGTATGTACACAGGGATGGCAGGAGTAAATGCCAACCTAGGTATCCATTACATAGAGAGCAGCAGACCTCAACTACCTGGATTTATGAAAAGCATTTGACACTGTCCCGCATGACATCCTGGTCTCTAAACTGAAGAGACATGGATTTGATGGATGGACCACCCACTGGATAAGGAACCGCCTGGGTGGCCAAACTCAAAGGGTTGTGGGTCTATGGCTCAAAGTCCGAGTGGAAGCCAGTGACAAGTGGCATTCCTCAGGGGTCAGTACCGGGACCAGTGTTAACAACTTTGTCAGAGATATGGACAGTAGGATAGAGTGCACCCTCAGCAAGTTTGTCAGTGACACCAAGGTGTCTGGTGCAGTCAACATGCTGGAGTGAAGAAATGTCATCCAGATGGACCAGGACAGGCTTGATAGGAGGGCCCATGTAAATTTCATGAGGATCAACCAGGCTAAATGCAAGGTCCCCTGCACCTGGGTCACGGCAACCCTGGAACAGGTTGCCCAGAGAAGTTGTGGATGCCCCATTCCTTGAGGTATTCAAGACCAGGCTGGATGGGTCTTTGAGCAACCTGGTCTAGTGGGAGGTGTCCTGCACGTGGCAGGGGGGTTGAACTAGATGATCTTTAAGGTCCCTTCCAACTCTAACCATTCTATGAATCTGTGATTCATTTTGTATATGATAAATTACTAGAGAGATGGCTTATAGTTTGAAGCAGCTGTACCTTGCAAGGCAGTTAAGCTTTTAACTATATATCTCTATTTATTTATTTATTTATTTATTTATTTACCCGGACAATTTTAGAGCTTCAGCTGCAACATCATAAAAATAAGTCATTAGACCAAAGCAGACAGAAAGGACCACCTTGATCTGATGGTCACATCAACCAAAGCCAATACTTTCTTGAATTACACTGTATATTTCTCCAGATTGCATTCTGGCATTGCAGCTTAAGCCTATCTCCTTAATTGTTTATTTTGGTGAAACAGTGGGGTTTTTTAGGAGCACCTGAGCTGTTGGCAGCAGTTGGTTTTTTTTCCAGATTCTGCCCTCCAGTGGTATCTTTCATTAGAAAGGTGACACAGGCACCTGGGGAGGTAGACACTGCAGCAAAATTTGTCAAGGGGTATCTGTCAAAGCCCATTAGAAACATGTTTTAGCACCTCACCACACTACATTTAAAATTATAACTGAGCATGAACTCCTACAACATCTTTCCTTTCATTGACTTCTGTTGTTTCTTATTTTTTCTTGTCAAAATAAACGGTCAGGAACATCCCAAGCTTTCATACAGTATTTATATTTTTCTGCCCCCAGCCCAGGGCTGGAACATAAAATGAAAGACAAAGAAGAAACAACTGTTCTTGCATGTCTGAAGATCCAAGTTGAATTTCAACTTGTTTTCTTTTCCAGATTGGTTCATCTCTGATTCTTTGTTCTGTATAACAAAAAAAAAACCCATGCACGCATGCACATGTATAAGTAATTGTGTAAAATTATACATAATTACAATGTTAGCGTTTCCTGGAAATCAGCAGCCTGAAATGACCATCTTCTTTCACTCTCCCTGTTTTTCCTTCTCAAATGTTAAATGTTTTTTTCAAAATAATGGTAAGAATAACTTGACTTTTTTCATTATTCCTGCTCATTAATACTGATGTTGATGCCTTTCTACATTTATCATCTTCTTACCACATTTTCCATTTAACAGTTCACATCATAAGACTTCATACAAAGGCATAAGGACAAATAAATATTGTTAAATTATTGCTCTCCTGTGTGAGCTTTATGATAGCATTTTTAAACGACCTTTTCTGTTAAGCAAAAATCATTCTAGCACCTCATCTTATTTATTACAGCCATAAATTCAGATACCAAAAACTTTTTTTTTTTTTTGATAAATTCTGTCATGATTTCAGATATATCTATTCAGATATGAGGAAAAAAACAAACCCTTTTTTTATTTGTTATAGCACAGGACTATACTAGAATACCTAGTACTAGAGTACATAGTGTTGGTTGGTTAGTAGTGTAGCTGTGGGTTCATTCTGAGTACTTCACTAGCTTATGCTGTGACCTCTCCCATTCAATATCCTTATCAATGACCTGGAGGAGGAGATGGAGTGCCTCCTCAACAAGTTTTCTGATGACACTAAACAGGGGGTGTAGTTAATGTGCGTGAGGGCAGAAATGGCTTTCAGAAAGACCTCGACAGGCTGGAGGAATGGACCGACAGGGACCTCATGAAGCCTTGGACAGACTAACCCCATGCAACACTATGGGCTGTGGACCAACCAGCTGGGGAGCAGATCTGCTCAACGTGACCTGGAGGTGCTGGCTGACAGTGAGCTAAACAAGAGCCAGCAGTGTGCCCTGACTTCAAGGCATGCTAGCAGCATCCTGGGCCGTGCCGAGTATAGCAAGGATTTTACTGAAAGTGATTGCTTTATTTGGCACTTGGTTAGGCTGTACCAGGAACACTGCAAACAATTTTGGCCCCCTCATGAAATGAAGGCTTTTAAGAAGTGAAGCATATTCAATGGAGAGCCACCAACATAGTGAGGGACTGGAGTACTATCCCTCTGAGGAGTGGCTAAGTGGTTAGGTCTTCTTCAGCCTGGAGTCAAGATGGCTTTACCTCCCCGTATCCACAGGGAAGTTACAAAATTAACAGATTGGTGGTGCATCATGGGAGGGCGAGAAACAATGGCCATAAAATAAGAAAGACTGAGTGTTGATTTGAGGAAAAACTTTTTCTTAATGAGCACAGTCAGGCAATAGAATAGGTCGACTAGGGAGGCTGTGCAGTCTCCATCTTTGGAGGTTTTCAGGATACATCAGGCTGAGCAACCTGATGTTGCCTGAACAACCTGCTCTGATGTCACAGCTGATCCTACTCTGAGCATGGGGCTATACTAGAGACCTCCCAGAGACTTCCTAGCCTCCAGGATTAAATATTTCTAAGACATTTCCATACTGAGTCCTTGCATCATCTTCCAAGTAAGGTAGAAGGTATGTCTTGAAGGCATGCTGTGAGTGACTGAAACAGGTCTGTGTGCCATACCAATAATTTTCAGGATATTGACTGTATATCAGCACTTTCAGAAATGGTAGCAAAGGTGCAACTCAAGCCATTAGATGATAAGATATTCTATATTAATAAGATGTCTTAAATTCCTCTTGTTGGGCTGTTATGCACGCATTTGCACTTGACTTGTCCCCATCTCTGCTGTGCTGGCTCAATTGTTTATCCCACCAAAGAGTAAGTCACAGAAAAGACAGCATCCAGCTGAAAAGCAACATGCATGAGGGGGATAAAAGGGGCTTTAGTGAGCTTTGGTCAGACACATAGAGCTATGAAACAGGTTGCTATCCAGCAAAAGACAGTGAGAAGCATCTACTCTATTTCTACATCTATTTCTAGATCTTGTATACAATGTGTGTACAAATAGCTGCTACTTGTGAAAATTTTGAGGTAGGACAGGTTTCAGGTACTCAGATGATTTGTCATTAGTGATGGGGATTGGCATGCTGTGAGAGAACAAAAAGACTATCCCAACAGAGTTAATGTAAAATTACCAGACTAACAGCTGAAACTGTCACTTTGGAATATGACTTATGGCCCAAGCAATTTTAATTCCAAGAGGGTTAAGAGATAAAACTGAGTCACCCTTCTAAAGGGTCTGCTTTGCTGGAGGAGCTATCTATTATTTCAAGATGAATTTGAGAGTACATTCTTAAAGTCAATGTATTTACTACTAACGTTAAAGATATAGTGAGTAGCGAAGCATAA
Organism: Jacana jacana; assembly: GCA_013400555.1. Classification (NCBI taxonomy): domain Eukaryota; kingdom Metazoa; phylum Chordata; class Aves; order Charadriiformes; family Jacanidae; genus Jacana; species Jacana jacana. The sequence continues at coordinate 85,781 of VZTM01010836.1, read as the reverse complement.
AGTTTGCTGATGCTAAGAAGTTATTCAATGTAAAAGGGGGAGAAGGTATTGGGTGAGTGTCCATATTAGCATTTTAGTTGTTATTGAGAATGTAGTTTTGAAGCAAACTTATGATTCTCAATTACTGCACTTTATTTTGCATTATCAACAAGTCTTTGAGTGCACAATCGAGATCCAGATTTGGGGAAACTAAACTCAAAGATATACACTGACTACTAATTATTTTTCAATATTTGTATCCAGGATAATCCCAAGTAACCCTCCCCCTCCAGCACCTGAAATGCATATACTTTAGATGATGGATTCTCAACATCAACTGGTTCACTCTAAAACTGGGTCAGTTTAAAATCTGTTTTTACAAAGCTGAACTACTTACTAATGTACACAACAACAAAATGGAGCTGAAATTCTGATTAGATCAATACAGAGATTGAGGGAGTTGAGGAGCTACCACAGTATTATGTGTAAAATGATGGGCTCCCAGCAACATCTTGGAAACATGTTAGATCCATGAAAAAACAGCTAAATTGTACCATAAATGCATAATCAAAGGCAAGGAATGACTAAGCAGCCTAGGAAAACAACGTAAGAAATCCGCAACATCCTGACATAGATAGCACAGCGAAGACAGATAGGTGGTTTTTCTTCACCATCTTTTCCAGGACAAGAACTGCCAGCGAACAAAAAAGCACTTGTTGGAGCCACATTTGAAACAAAAGAAAGTGATTCTTTACCCGTCAGCAGTGTACTGGTGGGTATCATAGTCATACAAAGTATTTTTTTGTTCTCTTGGCATCTGGTTGTGTTCGCCGTTAGGACCAGGCTGCTAACCTAGTTGGATTCACAAGCTGAAACAGAAAAAGTAAAAAAGAAAAGAAAGTTGAAACTGATGGAAGTATGAACATAAGAAAACTCAAAATCACTGTTATTTTAACCCTTGTTTGCAAAATCTTCTGTTCCACAATTAAAATCTGTCTCTGTCCTCTCAGCAAGGTCAGTAACAAAGACTGCAGCAAGAAACTCACCTTATTCCGTATTTGTTGTTTTGAATGTAGCATGTTTTATTTAATGGGGTGGTTTTTTAGACACGGTGTTGAGGGATGTGGTGCAGGGGAGAACTTTGTAGAGTAGAGCTGATGGTTGGACTCAATGATCCCAAGGGTCTCTTCTAACCTGAGTGATTCTATGATTTTGTAACTATGTATTCTTGGTTGATTGCTGTGAGTCAGCAAAAGAAAAGGTTAATTTAAGGCAGCAAACTTTTTAGAGCAATGTTTCCCAACTTGCATTCCAAGTCCAAGAAATCCTGTTGCTAGTAGAGGCTTAAATCACTGTATAGGAAAGTTTTCACCTTCATTGGAATGCTTTTAGGGTACCTTGGTTTGAAAATTACTCTCTCTAAGATGGAAAGGGAGATCTGTTTCTATTCATTTAGGTCCTTGAGTAAAACTGGTGAGTAATAGCCAGCTTCAAGAATACCTGTCAGTCTATCAGACTGAACTCAGAGCTGGAGGTGATCACAAAACAAGAAAAAACTGTGTAACTTAAAGAGAAACAGAATGATGTTTAAAGGCACTTCCCCCTGAGCAAGGCAGAGTCCCTTCTTGAGCACTGTTTTGGATACACTGGTGGGATTTGACTTGGGGGGGTGGGGGTCAGACAGCCCAGGTAAAGATAAAAGAATAATTGGAAGATGCAGTTTGCAGGAAGCAAAGGATTGAGCTCTTTTGTCGCCGTTCACTTTATGCTGGCTGAGAGTACCAGTTCTCTGCTTGTTTCTGTACTCTATTGCTCTTTCTGCTGCTTTCTGCAATTTTGAATATATGCTTCCTGCCCTTGGAATTAACTTACCATCTGAGGCATGGCAGCCCTTAAAAGGGGAGCACCTCAAACTACTGCTGTAGCATACATAATTCTCTTGGTTCCAAACATCCCAATGGGAGACAATCGCAGTTAACAGTTACCCCAGGGAGGAATTTAGCCCATTAAGTCTAGCAAGACCTTATGGTCCATCAAACATGGCCTTATAAACCAAAAAGATAAAAATCCACCTATATTTTATCTTCCCTTTTTAAGTCTCATAATATAGGTAGCTGTCATCTTCCAGCTGCCTATTCACTTGATTTATAGTGCTTATATTGATGACTTTAGCGCTTTGTTCCTTTTCTGTGAGGAATAGGCTTGAAATGCTTGTTGTCTACCCACTGCTTTAACAACTTCAGTGCCACAGTATGTGCAAGGGTTTAGCAGAGAGGCTGGCATTTCATTTGCCTCCAGCTGTGTGCCATGACTTGTGCTGCATTTTCTCAGTGTCCTGAACAGTCGTGACACCTATTACACGGCCACAGTTGGAGGGATTCACAGGGGTCCTGAGTGGAGAATCTGGGACTTCTGCAGCTTGTGAACCAGATCCCTGGTGGAGAGAACTCCACTGCAGTGACCATGAGAGTGGTGAAAATGTGACGGGCATGATTCTAGGCTGGCAACTTTATAAATGGGAACAGATGCTTACCTGTACCCGTTGAAATGGAAGATAAAATAAGTAAGGTGAGAATGTTCTCACCTCAGGTTGTAAGCAGTTTTTCTGAAAATCCTCCAGTCGCTTTTTTTCTGAAGTGATTATGAATTCTGTAGTCATATTGGTTGCATATATCTTCTTATTTATATCTTTTTCAAGTGCTTGTGGCATATGAAACCCAGAAAAATTGCCATGTTATAAAATGGAGGACTGCTTGCACACATCAAAATGGAAATTTAGAAGCCCCAGCATAAAGATTACTTGTGTGATGCTCAGAGACATACTGAGGTAGCAACTGCTATATATTGGCCCATTTCAACAGCAAGTGACTATCCAGCCACCACTGTAGAGAAGCTGGAGCTTGTCACTTTACTTAGTCCTGCAATGACAGACTTCAGTGAGAACCTGCGCTTGTGTGAAAGCTAAAAACTGCACTATGTGAAGGTAATTTACAACAGGAGTTGACCAGGGATCTGACTGATGGTCTCCTTTCCCCCTCACATCTGCTCTGTAAATTCTAATGGTCAATAAATCAGTTCACTGCTGGATATGACTTGAAACTATACCATGTCCCCACAGCAAGGACATTTGGGTAGCCTGCTGTCTCAATGCTCAGAGAAATCTGCAAAGAAGTAAGTACCAAATAAAAGTTGAAAGGGCCCCCAGACTCACCAACATGGCACAGCATAGGCCAGTAGCTCCCATGAGAAGGGTCAACCAATGGCCAGGGTTTGCCTGTAGGGCACCTGGGGATGCTTCCCCACTGCCCTGCATGGGCTGAGAGCTGGCACCAATGACCTAAGTGGGATGCTCCCAAGTCCCTGATGTGTCATTAGTGGTAATGTTCTTATAATAATATAATCTATTTGTGGAAGTATTTTGCTCCTGCCAACTCAAACTTGGATATTGCAGCAGCACAAAGAAATCAACCACATAAAAAGTTCTCACCTCTGCAGTGGGGCATAAAAATGTAAATATTGTCTGAGCTAATGGCTTAATGCTAAAGCTCATATTACCCAGTTTTCTGCTGGAAGATGGTGCCTAAGAAAAACATCTTACTATGTAAAAACAGTCTTTTCGTTAAGGTTGGTAACAACCTCAAATTGGTATCTGACTATGTAGTGGTACAAATTTATGGCAAGAATGTGTGGGTCCATTATGAGAAATGAATATCGATGTCTGTATTATATAGAGACAAATTGAGCTCTAATGATTTCCTAATAAAGTAATTTGTTCATGGATCACAAGGGGATACAAGCAAGAAATTTTTAATGGTAAGGCCAAAGTAATTATTTTTCAGCATCTAATTACACCTATACAACTGATTTGGGCCACATTTGCTGAACTAAATGATGAAATAGAATGTCCCACTGAGGTTCACATTCATCATTAAAAGCCAGTTCCTGGCCTTTGACAAGAGGGCAAAGCAGCTCCTGAGAGGTAATTTAATATAATTAGGAGGATATTATGTTTACTATGTGCACGCTGTGCTTGCTTTAGAATTAATCTCACATCTGGAGAAGTAGGGGGACATTTTTTCCCCAAATTAGCCTTGTCACCTCAGATCAAACTTTGCCTGCAGTTTATTCTCTTCCCATCTCTAAATTGCAGCTAATGAGAAGGAAGAAGCCCATCACAGGAGTCACAATAGCAGTATATGCTTGATGGTGCTGGAGATCCAAAGAAAGTTTCGTAAGGTTTATAGAGACACACAGGGAAGGATGGGCCTTGCTACGTTGGGCACTGTATGTAGGATATTGGTGAATTTAAACAAATGGGTTGGTATTTTTGGTACACACTGCACTTTTAACAGAAAATGTAGAGAGTTCAAAATTTTGTGCTGTGTTTTCAGTTTACAGGATATGGACCAACAGATTTTTTCTGTAAGTTTATTTATGCTAATGAATTCAACCTGTGCTTCGTGGTTAGAGAGGATTTTTAAGGCTTGGTTTTAGTTGCTTTTGCTGTCTTGGTGGTCCACACACTCCATGAAGCTATTTGTTGGGGTTTTTTTCCCATGAAGGAGTTTCTTACACCTTCCAAAGAGATGGGGTAGTTGTGTACATGAGGATAAGTGCAGTTTGAGCAGTGTTGAGTTTATCCACTGCTTGCTCTTGAGACTGGAACACCAGGCAGAAAAATTCAGCTACGCTTTTCTTTACTGAAATGCCTTGAAGGATAAAGGGCAGTGAAGGAACCAGCAGATCTGAAGGAGAGTGGGAGAGAACAGAACTGCTCTTTGGAGGGACAGTTTTCAAGGCAAGACGAACATCAGGAGATGGGAAATTCAAGATAGTTTAATGACACCCAGAAAAGGGGTTTCTAGTAAAAATTCCTGTACCTTTTCACAGTATCTTGAAAGTTCTTGGAAGGCAAGGCAGCAAGACTCCGACAGGCCAGGTAAGAACACTAACAAAGATAAAAAGACTGAGGTCTGGTGTGAGTTTATTTTAATGAAAATACTTTGTTCGGTAAATCCCACACACATTGTGTTCCTTTCTTCAATGCTTTAGGGAACTATTTCCCACAAGGTTCCCTGGTTCTTTTCCCTAAGCAGATCCGCTCTGTGCAGGAAACAGACCTGGACTCCTGCCATGAAAGAGAGTACTTGGGCTGCTCCTTTAGGGATGAGGTCCTGCTGGTGAAGGGCTGCTAGTGTTCTCTCTTCTTCTGAGGAACTCTGTTGCAGTTGCTGGCCAGAAGTCTTTTTCTTTCAAACATCCCCTTCAGTGACTGGGCAGGTAATCTGGGCTTGTTTTGTCACATGTGCTGTTTTACTCTCCACAGACTGCTGTAAATTGATGCCCTGTCACACTTGGATGCAGATCTCCCTCCTAGCACTGTATACAAGCAGATCTTCCTCCCAGTGTCTCACACCCATCTCGGCATCTTCTCCTCTTCTCAAAACCACCCATCTCTTAATTTCAGATGGTGCAATATATTCCCAGATAGTTCCTGCACTGCTGTTTCTTCATGATGAAGTTCAGCCGCAGCCATAAAACAGCCTTGTTTCCCCCAGTTCTCTGTGAAGATTATATGAAGAGGTTTGTTCATTACCCACTAGAAATTTGATTTATAGATTTTTAAAATACTTCTTTCCATTACTCAGGTCATCATAATAAGAACGATTCTATCGACAATGAGGGAGAATATGAGGTATGAGATATTAAAAGGAAAGGTTTTTTCTGCTCTCTGTATATCTGGTGTTGCAGTGCTGTACAGGACATTTTCACCATGACACCTTTTATACCTGTAATGCTATTAAGAACAGATTCAAAATACCTTATTTGTTTTGCCAGTAGCAGTCACATAAATTAAAGATGCCCAGAAGTAGCTTACATTCATACGTAGCAGCTTTGAAAAATGATCTAATTTTGATTGCAAGTAATGTAACAATCTCCCTCATTGATATAAGTCTTTATTTGATTTTTTTTTTCTTCATTCTCCAGCCTCAAATTTTGTCAGCTGTGAACACTAATAATCCATTTCTATTTACCATCTAGATTCTCTCCAGAAAATCAGAGTGTGGAAAAATAATAGAAATTCTGCTTTATTTTTGCTTATTTTCAATGAAATTCTGAATCTGTTCACTTAAAGGAGATATGCGATTGAACTTGCCTTAACAGTAACACCTCTCTCCATCCAGGAAAACCTCTTTCTGTTTTCAATGACAAAACTCCCACCACTTATTTGCAAACTGTGAATAAGTATACTCACACTGAGTTTTGAAGGGAGGTGACCACCTTAGCAAGTGAGCTAAACGAGCAAACTCTTCTATTCCCTCGTGTTAGTTAGTTTGTTTGGTCAGATCAATTGTTTATTTTTGTGTGCTGTTTTAAGACGAGTAACAGGAAGAGACTTGCCTGTGTCTCCAAATCCTCTGGTTAAACAAGTTTAAATCTTACAGACTTGAGAAGTCGGCCCATGTAAACCTCGGGAAGTTCAACCAAGCCAAATGCAAGTTCCTGCACCTGGGATATGGGGATACCAGGCACAAATGCAGGTTGGGTGGAAAATGGCTGAAGAGCAGCCCTGAGGAGGATGTGGGGGTGTTGATGGATGAGGAGCAAAACATGAGTAAGAAATGTTCACAGGCAATCCAGAAAGCCAACATCCTGGGCTGCATTAAAATAAACTGTGGCCAGCAGGTTGAGGGAGATGATTCTGCGCCTCTACTCTTCTCCTATGAGCCCCCACCCAGAGTACTGCGTCCAGCTCCAGAGTCCTCGGCAGAAGAAGGACATGGACCCATTGGAACAAGTCCAGGGGAGAGCCATGAAGATGATCAGAGGGCTGGAGCAACTCTTCTATGAAGATATGAAGACAGGCTGAGAGAGTTGAGATTTTTCAGCCTGGAGAAGGGAAGGCTCCAGGGAGACCTTGTAGCAGTCCTCCAGTACTTGAAGGTGGCCTACAGGAGAGATGGGGAGGGACTCCTTATCAGGGAGTGTAGTGATAGGACAAGGGATAATTGTTTTGAACTGAAAGGGAAATTTAGATTAGATATAAGGAAGAAATTATTTACTGTGAGGGTGGTGAGACACAGGAACAAGCTGCCCAGGGAAGTTGTGTATTCCCCATCCCTGGAGGTGTTTAAGACCAGGCTGGATGGGGCTTTGAGCAACTTGGTGTAGTGGGAGGTGTTGCTGTCCATGGCAGGGGGTTTGGAACTCGACGATCTTTATGGTTCCTTGCAACCCAAACCATTCTATGATTCTATGACATCTTGCTGATATGAAATCTGTATAAATATATGAGGCATCTCAAAATTAAAATAAAAAAATAAACCAAGAATCTACAAAGAGTAATATATCTTAGTCATCATTGAAATGTTGTATCATAGCCTGGAATATATCTTTGTGGGACGATCTGGATGATTTAGTAGTATGTTATCTGACTTCATAAAATTCTGATCTATTTGCTACATAAAATAAGAATTTACTATTTTAACTGTGAAAGTGCTTCTACTGGATTGTTTTTGCTCAGTACACCACAAACTCCCAATGCAAATGATGTTCAGTCTTTCATCCAGGACACATCCAAACAATTACTCCTACCTTTCCCGGCTCACAGAATGGATGACTCTTTTGTTTCATCAGATGGATTTAGTAGTAGTATGGAAGATGACTGTTCTATGTGATGGTCGACTTCCAAATGGTCAAAATTAGCCTGTATTTCATGTCAGTCATTAGAACTGTGTAGTCTGTGCTGTGGGTGACTTAAATAAAAGGCTGCTAGCGAAACATCAGCCTGTAGCCAGTCAATCAGTACAACAGACAAATGCTCTGGGCTGAATGTCCTTTCACTCCCCATCTTTCCACAACCTCTCTCCTCCCCTCCATTCACAATGGCCAGCTGCCATTGCTTTACCACCACAGCTGCAGACTGTCAGGGCTGACACCTATCACGGGCAGAAGTCCACTGTTGTCTTTCTCTGGAGCCCTTTTCCCTGGCACTGAGAAATCTCGGGAGTAAATGTACATTGGTGGCTGCCAGATGTACCTCTAAAGCAGACAAATCAAAAGGCTCAGACACTCTGCTCAGAGAGGAAACTAAGTAAATCGATATGCCCTGATTTATAGTAGCTGGAGATCTGTCTCAGGAAGGCAAGCAGCCTGATGGCATTGTAGAGGTGAAATTGCAGACAAAGCAAGGCCCACCACGTTTGTTATGTACAATTTTGGGATGCAAACCCTTCTCTCCTCAGAGGGAAGCATCCTTGTCAGCCAGGTGAAACTGCTGTCTGGAATTCATCAGCATCTGAGTTCTTACAGCCCCCTACTTTAATGCTGTAAATCAAAGGGATGCACACTAATGTTGAAGAACATTGCACGTGTCAATTCATTAGTCAATGAGTGGGAAAGATCAGCATATCAGTCATGAAGATATATGAAGTCTGCCTCTTAATGATGTTAGCTTGTAGGCAGCTTGTGATGGAGCCTTTGTGGCCTCATGACTGTGTTTAATATGTGTAATCCATACCCCAGTAAATCTGTGGCTGGCAAGAGAGCACAGCTGCTTTGTTCAGTTTATAGAAGGAAGCACACCAAGCATTGTGGACAGCATTAACATTTAACAATGTTAGGCCAGAATATAGAGAAGCTCTTTATTAGATCCAAATTAAAAAAATAATAATTACCCAATGAAAACAGTCAGTGGGGGCTATGATGCTTTTCAGAGCAGGATAGACACCCATTAGATCCCATTATCGTTGCAGTCACGTCAGAGTCTGTAGGAACTGGATGTTCCACAGACTGTGTGCAGCATTAATCAGTCTAGAATTTGTTCCTGCTCAAGGTGCAGGAGCTCCAGGTGCAGGCAGGAACTGACTTGCATCAAAAATGTCATACTGACACATTGCTGAACAGAAGAACGAACCAACAAGCAAACAGAGAAAAAGTAGTACATAGTAAGCATTTAATATGCTGTTCATTCTTGAAATGTATACTAGAACAAAAAATCCTCATCAAAAGGAAAAGAGCTTGGAGCAAATCTACTTATTTATAAAAAGCTCTTCTTCAAAACTTTATACACCCTGACAAGGGCCAGATCCTCGACTGAAGCGAATGGACTTTTCCAAAGTAAATGAAGCAGAAGAAATGTATACCAACCAAAGATCTGGCCCTACTTAGTGCTCCAGTTTCTTTCTGCTATGGTTTGCCACTGTAATAATGTGGGAAGTTCTGATGTACCCATGCTTCACTTTGCGCCCACATGAAAAAGTAGGAAGCTCATTCTGGTTTGCAGAAGGCATTATTTTTCTGTTTGGGCTCTCTGATAAAGCAGCAGTTGGAGGTGGCAGCAGTGTTACCATCCACCCAAGCTCTCTTCAGTAACTGGAGAGCCAAGTTAATAACACCCCAGCCAGGACAATAGTAGTAATAGGAGTAAGACTGAATGCAGCAATGAATTGCAAGTGTTCTTTTAACCACTGTAACATAATGGGTGAACCTTGGTTCCACTTTGCAAGCAAACAACAGAGAGATAGCCAAAATAGCTGGCTTCAGAGTGAATGGTCCATTGAGATCGATAGAGGAGGCCATACACTTTAGAGAAAAGGTTGTGAACTGCTTGTAGTCTTAGCATTTGGTTCTTATTTATGAACAAAATTCACATCCTTATAGGTATGAGCTTCTTTTTTTTTAACAGAGATTAAAGCAATCAGGCCACCAGGTGCACTACCATGAACTGGCTTAATCCTGCCCCAGGATACACATTGATCCTAGAAGATTTTTTTGATTGAACTGCAGAAAATGTTGAAATATTTCTGTGACTATGAGGTAAGCAGTCACTGAACTTTGTAGCATATGAAAACTCCAGATAAAGGTATGGGGACTTAGCTGACAGCACTGAAGCAAGCTTATCAGCTTCTGAAGGTGTTACCAGTGATTTTAAATACTGCCATTTGAGTGACATGGAGCACAAAGCTGTACGTTAAAATTTGGATAAGAAAATCAGTAAGCAAACATTCTTACAGAACAAAGCTTTTTACATTTGTCTTCTGTGTCCTGTATGACTTTCAAATACTGTAATTTTTCATATGCATGTTTATATATACCCATGACAAAGAAAAATGAAACCCAAACCATCTCAAATATTTGACAGTATGTATAGAACTCTAAATCCCATCTGGAAAAATTACCTGCTATTTATCAATGTTTTTGCGGGTAGTTGCAGTGATGATGCTTATCCTCCATTTCCTTTTCTAAACTGCAGGTCAGATAAATTACATCCAGCATTTAGCACATTTCCCCTTACAAGTATTTACCTTTATTCAGGTGATATTATTCCTTTAAAAGACATGTATATTAGGGTGAGGAATTCAGCTTAGAGCTAACTTTGTCTGCTTTATGTCAAAGAATTCCTGTTGGACATCCATTCAGAGGGAAGCACTGTCAGAAAAAGAGGGTGGTCACCACTGATTTCATGTGTATTCTTCAGGGTGGGTTGGTTAGAACACAACTGACCAGTGGCTGGAGGATTTTATGCAGCTGACATTGATTTGAGGCTGAAGCAGGAATTTTCATTTTGCCAAAAAAGCCCTGAAGTATTTACAAAGGAGACTCTGAGCTATCACTTTGAGAAGAGAGAGAAAGGCAGAAAGTGTAGACAAAATAAAACCTTTCTCTGCAAAAGAGAAGACATTTGGTTGCTGTGCGGAAACAAACACACTCATCTGCTTAGATGTATTTATCGTTTTCTAGTCCTTTAAGTTACCAGTACTTTTTGAAGAAGAAAAAATATTTTAGATACTTCTCTGAAAAATCCCTGCTGTTTTATACGATAAGTACACAGCTTTTTTTGAGTCAGTGAAAGACAATCTGGCCCAACATCCTGGTTTGACAGAGGACAATATTGGATATGCTGGAAAAAGTTTTAGAGCATACAGTGATGCTTCTTATGCCGGTCTCCAGTGATCTACAACTCAGAGTCTTCATCAACCAGTTTTTTGCTTGTTTCTAACACACACTGGGGAACTGGGTTTTGCCTCCTGATTTTACCTGCAGTACGCAGGGCAGTGCTGTGTTTGGCATCCAGACCACATCACAGCAAGAAGTTCCATAGTTTGACTCAGATTGCTTCTTCTGAACCTTACATCAGTTATTTCTTTTGATGCAGCTGTTATGCTTCCACACTCACCTTTTCCCAGGTATCCCACAGAGACATATTTTTGGCAGGTATGGTGCATGAACTCACAAAGTCTCAGAGATGCAGAAGGCTTGAGCACAGGAAAGCTGAATAAAGGGGTCTCACTGGGTAGGATACTCCCACGAAATAAGGCTTGAGGCTGAAGACCACGGAGCTTTCACAGAATAAAGGAGAGCCAAAACCACGTGAATTCAGTGTCTGCACAAAACTTTCAACTGTGCTGAATGCTGGGGAGGGAGGAACTTGACCAGGTTTGACAAGTGGTGACAACACTTTGGAAGACTTCCAAAGGAAATGCAAGCACAGGGTTACTATATACTTATTTATGATGTACTCCCAGTTCAGGTTTTGGGCAAACTTCTTTTTGCTGCAGGTGCATGGCTAGTTATCAGAAAGTTAATGCAGCAAAACACCTCTTATTATCTTTGGCTCTCTTATTCTTACTGGCTGTCATTCAGAGAATAGGAAGCTCAACACTGTGTGGAGAATTGTCCTCTCCACCTGTCAGTGATTAATTTCACACATTCAGCCATCAGGGACTCTGTAAGAGATTCTGGTTATTTTTCTTTCTAGTCTCAAAGCAGAATTTACTGTCTGTACTTTGTATTCAGGTCCAAATGAATTTTCATATTTTGGGAGGAAAAGTTTCATCATTTTTTGACTGCTTTGGAATTAAAAATATTTACATTTTCTGCATTTGAGCCAAACAATTTATGGACTTAATTTTGCAAATGTATTATTAATCTTATTAACACAAATAATCCTCAAGCAAGCTAAGGAGGTTTTTTGGAGATTTTTCCTAAAGGAAAAATAATTAATAGCTTTCCTTTATTCTTCTGTCAGTTCTCCAAATGTGGATTCCTTGTTA
>VZTM01010836.1:9004-68171 GCA_013400555.1 Jacana jacana | reverse complement strand
ACATGAGGTGGTGGGTAGGTGTAGGTGTGGGAAGATAGGGGGAAAGTCCTTGTAGGGAGCATCAGTTCTCACTCAAAATAAAGTGATAGGAATCTGAGCAGTGCAAAATCTGAAAATCTGGATGCTACAGAAATCTTGCATGGCTTAGGTGCTAAGGTGCTTAGTATTGAAGCCTGAAGTAGACCAAACCATGGCAAAATAATGTGGATATGAGACTTCAGATCTACACAGGAGAAGATGGGTTTTCAGAAAGGTGCATTTCTTTGTATTATTCTAGGTTTTGGAATATTTTGTTTTTCCAATGTCTTTTGGAGCTGAGGACAGTGGAGTAAGGGAAGGGGAAGGGTGATGTTACAGAAACAGGAAGAGGAGCCAAAAATAAAAGGGACTCAGGAGCACTGGCCATGTGAGAGAGCATGGAACTGAAAAACAAGGTGAACTTAAATGAAGTGTAAGAAATGCAGACAGAGAGACTGAAAGCCATGAGGAGATGATAAGCAAGAAATTTCTCGGTTATCAATGGAGTCCGAAAGATCAGCCCAGTGCTGGGGGAACAAAAAGACAGAGGGAGAGCTGGCAGGAAGGCAACAAAGCAGGGTCTCCTATTCTCAGCAGCTCCAAGCAGGAGATCTGTCCATAGTTTGAGAGGTAAAAGGGAGATGGTGGAACAAGCTTAGTGTCTCAAGTACATGTCAGGAGTGATTTAAGTCACTAAGTTTCTATCACCACTGAAAATAACAATTGAACTAAATCCAAGATACTGACCTCTGCAAAGGTATTTACTGCATCCTGATGAAGACTGATAATGTAGCCATAAATATAGCAAGTAGCTGGAAATTCACAGTTAAGAAATACCAAAAGCCCTTGAGGCTTTTCCTCCCCTCACAGTGAGTAACGTATTTCAGTGAAATGTGAGAACAAAAAGATGATAGCCCAGAAAGATTTATCTTCTTACTAGGGCTCTGTGTTGCATATTGAGCCTGGATTCACTGCAGCCAGCATTTTTGTGATCTAGCATTGCTTTTCCAGGGAGCTTCAAATAGAAAGGAGCTTTACCAAGGAAGTTCAAATAGAAAATTATGCAATCGTTATATCTGACTGGCAACAAAATAGTTAACTTGCTTATAACAAATGTTAATTTGTGGCTGTCCTGGAGAATGAAGGGACAGGAAAATCTTTTTCACTTGCATTACATAATTTCCGAACTAAAACAGTGGAGACTGATGTCCAATGTGAACACTGTATTTTTTTTGTGAGAAAAGCAATGTTTTGTCATATTTAATAAACAAGGAAGCTCAGTTACCATGAAGTCCTGGAAGGACTGAAAAAGGGAAGTGGGTTTGGAGCACAAGACATTTCATGCAAGGAAAATACTGTTTGTGCCCAAGACACTGGAGCCGGAATACAAGTTAGCTATGAAATGCTGCCGGTCTCTCCTTTTTATTTCTTGGAAGACTTGAATAAATAGGCACAAAAATGTGCTCCAGATCCTATTGAACTTTAAACCTTTTTTGCTCTCTCCTCAGAAGCACTTAAGCACTTGTACTTTCCTTGAGAAAATGGTCATCTGAAACAGATTCTTAGCATAACAAAAAAAAAATATCTTAGCAAAAGTATACTTTGAATTATATTCGTGTGCTGAAAAGTGTTAATGGCCATAGTCAAGTGGGACTTTGATCTTCATATAATCAACAGATTTGAGGCAGACAGGGCTGCTAATCACAGACTGGCACACCACACAGATGGGTCTGCTAATAACCCAAGGTGTAAGGAAGGATGAAATAAGTTTTGTAGTTTGATAACTGAAAATAATAGAAGGCTGTGTCTAATAGTTTGTGGGGCAAAGAAGGTAAATCAGCTAAGCTGTTCATAAATGTGAAGGTTAAAAGAAGGCAGCTCTGTGGAAGGTGATGTGAAGGACAAAGGAAGCTGCAACACCCTCCAAAGAACTAATATAGCTTTATGATATGGAAAGAAATGGAATACAGGCTTGGAGGTTAACCTCCCACCCTATTTTCCTCTGAACAACAGATCTTTGAGTGAGGGAGAGCAGCAGGCACAGCAGGAGTAGCAGGCACTGCACATGGAGGCCAGAGGGTGGGAGCGCAACAGGGAGAAGAAGGTGATACTCCACTTTTTGCATCCCCACCACTGGCGCAGCACTCTGGAGATGGCCCCAAGTGACTGTCACAAACACATTACTGATTGGTCTGTGGATTTCTCAGCCCATCCTGAATTGCTACTGTTGCTACCAAATGCAGAGTTGAAGCTGTCCTATACGAAAATAGCAAGTGTTTATTTCCCTGTTAGGTATGGAGATTAGCTACTTTGTGAATCACATATTTTGGGTATGTTTGTCTTCTGAAGAAATCAATGACAAATCTGATTATGGAATTTTATTAGAAGAGTAAGATCATCCTTGAACCATATAGAGCCAGAGAGAGGTAGAAGTCCTAGCTTTATTAAAATTAGTTTTAGAGTTCCTAGTGATTTAAGTGGGATCAGGATATCATAGATAATGTTGAAATATATCAAACAAAATAATGGTTAACTGTTTTTTCATAATTTGTCTTGCTAAGCTTTTGAATAAGTAGATAAAGTTTATGTACAAAATAAAGTTTTATTACCACTGGTAAATTCAGCACTTCACTTGAGACTTAAAAATTGAAATATTTAGGACAAAAATAAGTATGTGCTTACTCAAGTTAATATAAATACAATGCTAATAGTCTTCTTCTGATTTTGCTACTGTTGAAATGGAACATTTGAAAGTTGTTGAAACAAATATAAGGCAATGTGGGGAGGTGGAATTAGGAAAGATATTCACACTTTGAAACTTCTTTGCCATTGGAGATTTAATGGAAATTTTCTCTACGTCAATTTAGGCTAATATCTCTTTCTTGTGTTAAACAGAAGGACATCAGTGTTGCTGAATGTGTGTGGCACAGTGCCGTGAGGACCAGATAAGCTCTTCAAGACAAATAAACAAATGGTTTTCTGAAGTAGGCCCACACAAGTATCATCATCCTTGGAAGTTGCATTAGATTTTCAAATGTATGACTTTGTTAGCTATATCAGCACTCAGCAGTATGAAAAAGTTGTTAGTGAGAATCTCTACATTAGGAAGGGGAAACAAAGATATTGGCAATTTTTTTAATATCACTGTGTTCCCTTTGATCAGAAAGGAGAGTTAGTTCTGGGAAAAAAACAAAGCTTAGTTTTCTTTTTATATGGAACACACTAAAATATATAACATTGATTGAATTTGTTAAAAAAAGCACTCATTCACTATATAAATTTGTACCATATTTTAAATATGCAATTTTACTTGGTTGATTTCTGCATAAATCAGCTCTGCTTTTTACAAAGAATCTTTATTCACAATGAAAGGATAAAGGAAGAGTGAACAATTCAGAAATAGAGGCTTTATTACAGACTTCATCTTTCAATGGCTTTATCTTGAATGGCATCATTTGTTTTCTACTCATTTTCATTTCATCCCAAGCCAGAAGACAGCTTGGGCTCTGCCTTTATACTTTCATTAACAGCCCCAAGCTTGCAGCATAGAGATTCTGCTGGTACCTGGGTAACAAGTGATTAGATCGGGGCCAGAGGTGGTGGCCCCACCACTTTAGAGCACAGTATGAATGCAATTCCTTAATCAGCATTTGAAGTGTGAGGAAGGAGGTGGAGGAAACAGGGACTTGGGTCTATTTTTGGTTTTGGAAGGAAGTAATTCCTGAGTTTTTAATAGTTGCCTGATTCTTAATGAGATTTTACTTGTGCTCCTTAAGATAAGGGAGTGGATGATATACTTTAAAAGATAGGACATAAAATTATTTCTTTCCTGCCCTGGATAATGCACAAAATTATCCTGAATGATCAGGAAACCCCCACTGGATGACTTGGTTGAGGACAGAGTGGACCCTCTGGGCTTCCTGTATGAGTAGATGTAACTTGCAGAGATGGAGACAGGACGTGTCTTGACTCAAAGCTAAGTGTGATCAGCTCTGTATAGGGATAATGAGCAGCTAAGTGTTAATTTTATAATTGCTCTTCAGACTTTCTGAAGCCATTAAATGAGTTCACCCTTAGCACAGTGTATGATACCTAACTCGCATACAGCTGGTCAGACCTCCAAGCTCAGACATTTGCATACCCTCTTGCGCACTTTGTAAAACTGGGAACAACTCTCCATCTGCCCAGTCACCGAAAAAATAAACAGGCTGGGAAAGTCTTTTGCCAGTTCTTAGATAGATCATCCATGACAGGCCACTTTCAGCTCTCCTTGACTTTTGGAATGAGAGACAGCTGCTGTGCTCCCCATTGCCAGTCTGCACTTCACCCTGTACATTTTCCAGTGTCTGGCAGCAGGTCCTGAGAAGAGGATGCCTAAATTCTTTCCAAAGGCTGTCATAAAAGCTGGAAGGCACCTTCTAGTCTTCCACTGGGCACTGTTTGTGTTTACCTTGCCCATGCCAGGACTCCTCATTGCTGTTACCAGTCACAGAGTTGCTGAAAAGACAGAAAAAGCCAGCACAGAAACTGAAATTGCATCATGATACAGGGCCATGTTGTATATACCTTGGTTCAAAGATCTTGTTAAAATATGCCCAAAGGGTAGAAAAATTACCAAGATCCTTTATTCAGACCATATTTCACAATCAAGGTAATTACCTTCCTAAATCTCTGGCAATGTTTGAATTTCATTACACTAGAGCTAAGGTGTCATTCTTGTTTATGGCTCTTCCAAAGCAAAACTCGGCTTTTTGCTCTCCAGAGCACGGATGAGCAGGTATGACCTGATCACTGTGTTGGACAGCCATTCTCTTTCAGAGAAGGGACTGGACCACACGAATTAGTCTTTTCCTTAATGGTGTGATAATGGGGTAATTAATTCTTTTTCCCCAGGTAAGTAATACCTTTTTCTCTGTAATCATGTGGTTTTCTGGGAATAATGAGGTCAGAAAAAAACGGTGACATTTTTGTCTGTGAAAATACTTGCTCTTGGTGCTTCCCACACAAATACTCCTTCCAGGCAGCCACCCTGTGCTGTGGGTGCTTTACAAACCAGTAGGATTTGCGGGGCCTCTGCCAGCAAGGGGCAGGCACTGGAAAAGCTTTCCGCATTTGGGCACTCGGCTGGAAATAGCACCGTACAGCCGATTTCAAGGGGCTGCGTTAAGAGTATGCGAGTGACACCTAGTGTTTAACAGAAAAGTGAGATCAAACCCGGTGGATTTTCTTTGTTAAGCCTTTTTGTAGCAGCTCGCGGGGTGGGTGCTGTTGGAGTGCCTGCTGCAATGGGCAATGCAGCAAGGCCGTGGTACCCTTGGCAGGGGCAAGGGGACCCAAGGCTGTTGTCCTGCAGCCAAGGGGTCTCCCAGACCATCCTCTCAAGCAGCCTGCTCACGAGTTAATCAATAGCAAGCAACATCACCGAGGTGCTCGCAAGGTGACAGTTCCGGCGTGGTCTGCCCTTTACATCCTCTGCATTTTTCCATTTTTCATTTTTCTATCTAATAAACTGCCAGAATACTTTGTACTACTTTGTATACTCCAGAATGTGGTCTGGTCACTAATACACTTTCCATGTACATATATATATCTATCTATAAAACTTGCAGTGGGAGCAGCATGGGAGGTAAGGTACTACAGTCTAATTTTAACAAGGAAGAAAAGGCAACATATTATAGCAGGATTGCAATAAATTTTTGATATAAAATTCCAGCACAGTAGGGAGCTCGAACCTGGTGACACCGCCCAGATTTTAAAGCAAAGAAGGAGAATATGCCAAGGACATTCGATTTCACATAGCAACAACAGTTAATAAGTTGATGAATTCAATGTCCCTACAATAACACTGACAGTCAAGCAGCTCTTGTAGCTTTTTTAATGTTTGTTAAAATTACTGTTTCTAAAAATAAGGATAAAATGGGTTGTGAGATCATAAACCATATAAAAACAGATGTACGCTTAATGTTGTACAACACAGTTAAAGAAGTCAGCACATGAATAACTAATTATCATTGCAAGTATCTCAAGACATGATTAATGTTAAAAAACTATCAAGTTGCTAATAGAAATAAGATATCAGCTTGAACTCTATACAGATGTGTGGCATTTTTATCCCTTTTGATATTCACCATATTCAGGGGAAAAGAAAAAAGTAATACAATTAGATCAGGTGAAAAAGCTACTGTAAAAGTTAAGAAACAGACAGCCTCACAGGCTGATTCATTATGAAGAATCCAGACAAAAGTTGAAGATCATTGTGGCTGCTGCAGACTTGCACACATCCATACATGATTAGATTACTTCAAGGCTTCAAAGATGCAAAGCATTTCAGAATCAGAGGCAAGCTGCAGGTCTGGTGTCTTATATTAAATGAGCCTAATACATTTAGTGCTTCAAAAGTCATATAAAGTCACTAGAGACTTCTTGAATTACCTTTTGGGATAAATTCAGCATCTGTGTTGCTTGATAAAAGAGTAACACAGATGTGTGACGTTTCTGAAGGCAAGAAGCGTCAGTGGAGGTCATTTGAAGATCAGGGGACACAACAGGAAAGGATTACGGTCATCCAAAAACATATGGGACTAGAGAAGAACTTTGTTGCAGGAGCATAATTTGCACTATTCTGTCCTGAAATAAAGTAATGCTGCTATATCAGTGTAATATGTTAGTTTAGACTGCTGCTGAAAAAAACATTCATCATGAGTTAAGGCAAGTTTAATGCAAAAGTGTACATGAAATTGGAATAGGACATAAGTAAAACATATTCCAGCAATTCTACGCAGTCAGATTGAGAGGAAAACAACTCTTACTGCAGGACTTCATATATAGTTTAGAGGCACAATAAAGCCAACTATAACTGTTCTGAATGGGTGAAGGCACTTGGTGTGGCTGAGCGTTAGGCACTGAACTTTGGTAATAGCATAAGCAAACTGAAAATACATCTGTAAATCCATAAAATCATGTGATAAATTTAAAAAATCTTATTTTTTAGTGCCCCTGTATTCTGTGAATAAGGTTAGATACTCCTAGGTGAGTGAAAGAATAAGTAGAAAGTCTCACACAGATTGTACCATGCTTGATAGTTGTAGTGGATTCTTATTCAGTACTCTCTTCTTTGGGATCAATTGGAAAAAGATGCTGACAGCTCCATAGTCACTATATTTCTGTAGGGTCCATTCATTTCGATTACTGCTGTTACGCTGATGATTTTTCTTGATACCTGAAACAAAACTGAAGTTCTCTACAGTTCAGCTCACTTTAAGACACTATCAAATTGGTATAACTCTCACAAGCTTTTGTTAAAGTGATGGTGACAGCTACTGAGTTCTAACTAGCACTGTTTTTATGCTTGCTATAAATAATTACTTTCATCAACCATTTTCTCGACCATATATCACTGGGGAAAGATGCAGAACATTCCAGGTCTCCACAGGTATTAGCACTGATTTATTGTTTCCCCTTCATCAAAATATAAGAATAGTACAGGAAGAATTATCCATCCAGGCTTTAATTTCCTCTTATTTTCTGTGTTGTTTTAGTGTTTGACTTTAGTGACTTTGGGGATGGCTTTTGCCTTGTCTTTATGTGAGCGACATTTTAGTAAGGGTCTGTTGGGTAGATTCCCTTGTGCAGCATAGCTTTTTGCACTGCTTAAGGCAGCAACAAGAAGCTCTAATAGGGCCACAAAGTGCTAGCAGAAAATCCCCTAGGGCAGGAAGCTGCACAGCTTGACTCTACCACTGCATATGTGCCTGCCTCCACGTGAAGAGGGGAGAGAATATACTGCAATGGCAAGGGAGGACATGCTGTAGAAGTGGCAGAGAAGTCTGCTTTTCTGAAGGAACTCCACTGAGGGTGATGAAATACAACAATTTTCCAGTAAAGGGACTGGACAATTTAAAAAAGTTAGGTAGCTGGGAGAGCTTAAACTGTATCAGGCTTCATCTTGGAGACCTTCTTGTCCTTGCCCTTATGTTGTGGATACACATCCTAAATTGAGGATTCTGTTCCAGGTAACGTATTCTCCCCATTTGCTATGCAGTGGAACTAGTGTTCATCATAACAGGTTCAGTAAGAAAATTAATATGAGGAAAATCTTCTTCACAGTGAGAGTTACAGAACACTGGAACAGGCTGCCCAGGGAGGTTGTGGAGTCTCCTTCTCTGGAGACATTCAAAACTCACCTGGATGCGTTCCTGAGTGATCTGATCTAAGTGTTCCTGCTCCAGCAGGGGGACTGGACTAGATGATCTTTCAAGGTCCCTTCCAATCCCTGATATTCTGTGATTTTGTGATTCTGTAATCCAGCTGGTGTTGCTCTTCCACTTCACAGGGAGATCAAATGTGTACCTATGCCTGGGCAAGGGAGCAAACAGGGATGTAGCTGAAGAGGGGATGGGAAGAGAGAGAAAGGCAGGGCTATACACTTCCAAAGCTGCTATGAAACTTCACCCCTGAAGTAGCTACTGACAAGTCTCATGACTATTTTTGGCATACTCTAGTGGAACTGTGTGCCTTTTCTGCCATATAGAACAGTTGGCATCCAGATCTAGGCGGAGTCTACCATTCCTATGCAAGGACTGGAAAATAATGAAAGAAAAGTATAATGAAGTAAATTATTAAATGCACTTGTAAAGTCACTTACGATCCACTGTATACAGGTTGTATGAAGGCAGAGACTCCACATTCTCTTGATTTACAGAATAGCTTCTGTCTTTATTTTTTCCAAACAGACAAATGCAAATAGGATTCTTAAGAACTAAAAATATTTTGCGGTCTTTTTCTTGTGAAACAGGTAAGAAATTAACTTCTAACATATGCTTATCATGACAGCATCATTTTAATTTGCTCTTAATTGGTTGGCTGAATGACTGTTTCCATGACAGCACAGCAAATATACAGTAGGGGCACTTATAAACAGTGATGAATTACAGATCATCAGACTTCAGGGAGAATTCTTCTCTTGTCTGTTGCTGCTTTTTACATTTGTCAGGTTGCAACAACACATTTAACCACTATCCATGATGGCAAGATAAAAACTGTCTGACTTCCAAAGGTCCTGCATGGTAAACAACAACAGTTTATACCTTTGAAGGCAGGTCAAATATTGGCTTTAAATTATGTTAAAGTACCTCATTTAACAGTTAATTCACTAATTGCAACAATGTACAACACTGGATGTCTTACCTATCTTTTGTCAAACTAGTCATAAATCCCTACCAAGTAACAGTGCTTTCAGGATGGAAGCGGCTTCTCCTGACCTACTGTCGCAGACTTTTCCAGCTGTGCCTTGCAACAGATGGAAACTCTTACAGAAAGCAAATTTGCCCTCTAGTTCACTGCTCTAGGGTTCACTGTGCAATCTGTGTGGAAAGGTGCTAGGATAACTCATTCTACTGAAAACCATCAGAGGACACTCTCCGGGGGGAGATGAAAGTGGAGGTGATAGCTGTCACATGAGAGGTAATGCTACTGCCACAAATGGTGTTTAACCAAGATCCACTTTAGTTGAGCCTTAAAACATGTGCAGATGTCAAAAATAAACCTGTAATTGCCTTTGCTCAGAGTAATAGCAGCTGAAACATTGCTGTTTCAAAGGAGGCTTGATAGTCCTAGATGTGTCTTAGGGCAAAATTTAAAAACTTCTGTTTTGCAAGGATTTAGATAAGCACTGTAGAAAAAGATCAAATCTCTTCTTTAAATCAATGACATTTTTGTCAAGAACTTAAGGGGAATCGGTGTTTTTTTCTTGTTCTCATGTTTTTTATGATAATTTCCTGTTCTAATGAAACCAGAAGAGGCAGTATTGAATAAAATATGAAAATAAGAATAATTATCTGCTTGTTAAGACAATCTGCAATGTAGGTTGAAATAGGAAGGTCATCTGCATGCTCCCAAGTTTTGTGGAAAGTTTTTGTGAACTTCCCCATAGTCCAACCATAAATGATCCATTTAAATTTGCTAAAAAGCAAGTTTTCACTGCTTAGACAAAGTAGTACCCTATCAAAGGCAGTTGAGGCTTTGTTGCCACTTTTCTTGTAACAGAATAGCTGATCTTAAATTACTACTATATTTCCCCTAGATTGCTACCCACTAGAATTTAAGGGTAAAACCTAACAAACATTTTTTTTCGTGACAGTCCTGGCTCAAGCAGCCTTCACAGCTTTGCACATGTGATCATTCCTCCTTCTCCTACCTACTCCCCAAAGCTCAAGTTCTGCCCGTTTGTAATACTGCATGGTTAACCAATTGAGAGATTTAACACAGCAATTTTGGGTGGTCTTTAATTAAAACACACACCAGTTCTCATCTCCTCAACTGATAGCAACTGCAAAACTCAGAAGTTTCACAAAGTGCCTACTCACCATTTGAAAAACTTGTTTCCTTCAAAGACAACTTGTCAGATTAAAGGTAGCAGTGCAGCCAAACATTATTCATTTTTCAGGGTTAGATGAATGAATCAAACCCATTAGCTTCAGAGTTCATTGTTAATTTTACCACCCTCCTTAGAAAGAAATTTTTGTAGCAGTAATGCACAGTAGGAGCCTCTGCTTTGCTTCATGATTTTTGGGCAACATATGACTCCTGCAGCGGAGCAAAGATCAGCGCTGTCCTAAACCCCTCAGCGGTAGTTAAAAACCAACAAGGCTTTTCCTCTGCAGCTGAAATGTAAGTGATAACTTTCACGCTCTGGCACTAGAACTTCTTTAGTGGTACATTGTGCTGGCACCCAGGACAATACTGTGTAATAGATGTGTGGCATTTCCACTATACAAGGCAGAGTGAGGCACCAACATGGTGAGCCATCTGTGCTAATGCCGATGATGTTATTAAATCATTCATTACATTCCACAATTTCATATTAGATCATTTAAATTCTTATTCTGGCACAGTGCATAGATTTCTTTCTCTAGAAATATGAACTCAATATGCAAATATTTGCCCTGTTTTCTAATAAATGCATGTCTGAGCTGAATGTCCTTACAAGTGCCGTGGCTCATGTAATTATGCCCTCAGATCTCAATAGTAGAAATAGGGCCCTCGTTCACGCCAGATTAATTGATCATTTTTCAGCACAAGAAAATTTGACACATCTATTTCTGCCAACTTGTTCTGTCTACAAAACAAAACAAACAAACCGAAAAATAGTACCACCCAGAGCTCTACACTGTCCCCTATCTGCCTTTCTTTCACAGCAAGGAAAAGTATGTTTCTCTCACATTTAATATCACTTGATAGTAGGAATATTGTCCTGAAATCACATTATAGCAGTAAATTAACACTGAGGTTTCACTGGTCACCATCCTGGTACATCCATAATACACTAGCTGACCTATTTATTCTAAGTGAAAGCTCAGCATATTGATAAGTCCCACTAGGCATTGTGCACATACACGGTCTGCCCCAGAGACCTCTCAGGTTGGGTGAGAGTGCAGCCCAACAGAGTAAGCTGGACAAACAAATGGGTACATTGGGAAAGAAGATTATAAATTTGCAGCAAAATTATTTCACTGGAAATTCTCATTGACTACCTGCTTACACATCTGAGAACTGCCATGGAGACACTGGTGACCTCTGTGTAACTAAGACTATGTTATGATTTTAATTTTAAGCAAGAGAAAAATTCTTTTTTCATGCAATTTAGTGATGCTGTCCCAACACAATACAGAAAATCACCACAGGATAATTAAAATTTTCATTTTTATTTTTGAAGATTGAATAACCTTGCACACGAGACAGAAAAGCATATATGTGTTTGGAACTCCCTTATGGAAGTATAAAATATTCAACATGAGGGCATGAAGTTTAGCTAGCTTATGAAGAAAAATATCTCACTTGACTGTCACAGACAATTTATCTAGAAGA
Source organism: Jacana jacana (assembly GCA_013400555.1). NCBI lineage: Eukaryota > Metazoa > Chordata > Aves > Charadriiformes > Jacanidae > Jacana > Jacana jacana. Next base: position 56,288 of record VZTM01010836.1, on the reverse strand, counting down.
AATACTAACTGTAGGTTTTTTTACATGATTGCACCTTTCATGAGAGAACTGTATATGACCTGCAAGTGCATAAGACCTTATTCTGTTTTGTTGTCATGCAGTCCCCTTCAGTCTTTCAAAGTGTTGTTAAATAAAAACTATAACCTTTAAGGGGGAGGAAATGGAGAATCTTCCCTGTATTTTATACCTGTTTTTCCAAAGCATACGTATGCCAGAAAACAAGGGACTGTAAAATGCCCTAAGTCCGTCACATGTTTAACACACATTTGACCACACTGAAGGCCCAGTAAAGCAGAGTAGCTTTAAGTCACTTTTTGTGTATCTGCACAAAGGGGCTCCTGCAAGGTCCAAGATCTCTCTGTGGTTCCAGCCTCAGTATGTGAAGTATACATAGTACTACCAGTACAGAATCACAGAATTATATGGGGTTGAGTGGGACCTCTGGAGATCATCTAGTCCAACCCCCCTGCCAAAGCAGGTCCACCTAGAGCAGGTTGCACAGGAACATGTCCAGGTGGGTTTTAAATGTCTCCAGAGACGGAGACTCTACCACCTCTCTTGGCAGCCTCTTCCAGAGATCTGCCACCCTCAAACTCAAGAAGTTTCTCCTCATGTTTAGAAGGAACTTCTTATGTTCCAGTTTTTGCCCATTTCCTCTTGTCCTGTCACTGGGCACCACTGAAAAAAGACTGGCCCCTTCCTCTTGACACCCACCCTTTAAGTATTTATAGGCATTGATCAGATCCCTCCTCAGTCTTCTCCAGACTAAAAAGACAAATTCCCTCAGCCTTTCCTCATAACAGAGCTGTTCTAATCCCCTAATCATCTTTGTAGTAGCCCTTTGCTGTACCCTCTCCAGCAGGTCCCTTTGCTTCTGGAACTGGGGAGCCCAGAACTGGACACAGTATCCTCAGCATCACAGGGACTAGTTGTGTGAACAAAGCCTTTCAGAACTGTCTGAGAACCTAGTGCAATGCAAAACGCACAGTGGGTCATGGTTAAGAATTGCTGCAATTATTCAAGAAATCCAAGACAATAATTAAAAAAAAAAAAAGCATAAAGAAAGAAAAAACAGAAAAACAGAGGAAAAGTTATATTTTTTTTTTAAGCTGAGGTTCTGGTAGCTTCCTGGTGGATAGTAGGCTACAGATGTTATTGGAGTAAATATTGACATTCTTATCTTCACCCAGAGATTTTTCCAATCAGTCCAACTTTGCACTTTTTACTTTTATTTTCCAGCTTCCCTTCTCACCTGTGAGGTCCATAGACATCTCTCAGAGAGTGAGATGAGCTCTGTTTTCAAGGGAAAGAGGGTGGGAAGAGAGAAGGGGTGTCAGAAAGGCAGAAGGACCTGCAGTGAGTTCTGACACAGTTAATTTGTGTTTTCTCGGCCATGAGCTGAACAATTCCAAGTCCTGGGGTTTCCTCTCACATCACCCCCTCAGTGAGAGGAGCAGCATAGCTCTGGATGTCACTGCTCACCAAAGCAAATTCAGCTTTTAAATGGAAGCATTTTCTTGTCTTCCTGCAAGGAAATGCTAATGAAGAATCTGGGGTCCTTCTTGATTTAAACACCTTTGTTCTGAGAGTCTCCTGTTGTGCATGTTGGAGACACAGAAAATCTAAAGAGGGTTTTTTTTTCACCTTGCAGAAACTAAAACATCTAGGAGCATACAGTACAGCTAAGAAGACAAAGCCATTTGAAAAGCGTTGTTCTTTTGACCCATTTTCATACCCTTTTTACCAAGTGCAGAAAATTCTTCATTTTCACTTTGTCCACTATCATTAACAATGCCTCATGATGTTAATTAATACTGCAAGAGGCTAAACCTCAGGCTGACTGGCTCACATGTGGGAATTAGTTGTGTGGCTTTGTGGAGCAACATCTGCCCGTGAATAGATTTAAAATAATAATAATTAAATTAAACAGAAGAGAAGCTCTAAGCTGAATCTGTGGCTAAATGATTAATATCACTTCACGTTCGAGATTTTTTTCCCAGCCTATTTTGTTTAATGATTTTCAGCTATGAATATTACATGTCCTTCTGCAGTTAATTATTTATGCTGATGAAACATGGCACTCTCTGTACTGTTTTTGGATTCTAAGTGGAAAGGAATGCATTTTCTAGACAGTTCCTTCTGAATAGTGATGGCTTACAGAGGCTTCTTTCATCAGAGGCAGAATCATCTTCCAGCCAGTTTAAGGAGGTTTGGAGTTCACCGAGAGAAATTGTTGTGAGTAGAGTCTTCACCACTGGCCACCAGCTGTGCATGCCAGGCTGCCAGCTCTGGCCTTCAAAGAGCCTGGCCTCAGAAATCCTTTCCTTCTTGATGGGAAAGCCTTTCACATGAAAGATTAATTCATCAGCAGGGTTTATATTTCAGAATTTTTGGTGCTTCAGGAATAGTTTGCATCTGTCCAGGATTTTAAACCGAGCTTGGAATCTGGCTAAGTAGAACTTTGACATTTTGAGCTTTCATTTTAAATCGGCATGAAAGCAGTCATCAAATATTGAAATCCTCCTGGAGCTGGAATTATCTTTTTCCACCCAGCTCTGATAATTACTGTTTATGGATCTCTTTGCAGACAGATATCCCTCATTCTGTGAGCTGATCTAAGCGAGAGCTTTGGCTGAAAAAGTCTGCAGGTTATTATCTCTGCTATTGTGTCATTTTAGTCACAGAAATGTATGGCTGTCCTGTGCCCTAAGTCCCTGTGAATTAGGAAATCTTTAACACCGCTTTTGGATGAGTCAGGTCTTCAGAACAATTTGTCCATCATAATAAATTGATGGCACTCAAATAGCCTAAATAGTGAGGAATCCAATGAAGTACAAGCCACAGAGAAATTAAGCTTGTTTCAACCAGCACGACTACAAGGTATTGTGGTAAACCAATCCCACTTAGAAACTCAGCCTACCTTGGTATTTAGGGAAGCAGAGCAAGGCATTACAAGCTTTACAAACTCCAGCTATTACCTACATATGTACTGCTATTAAGTTAAGGGGGATTCTTCTCTGGGGACAACAAAGCACTATTTCAGGGAACAAGAGAAACATGGTTTTTACTGAATTCAGCAGTGGGCTGTAAAAGAAACATTCAGTGGAACTTCTCTAAATTAGTGTGGCTGGTGCATTGACTGTGATTTACAATGCTTTAATTAATGCTTTTTAGTGGTGGGTTTGGTGATACTCTGGAGCAGCCACAGAACCCAGGTGCTACGAAATTCTCCCTGCTGCTGCTGCTGTAAGTCACAGGCAGCTGGAATCAGACTCAGAATAGCACCGGGATCTCATGCATCCATTGCCCTCGGGACACAGAGACGCTGGAAAGGGTTCAGCCATGGCAGGGCTCCATCCCAGTGGTACCTCGAGGCTCTTTCACTCCCACCATGGCAGGGGCCCTGCTGCTGTATTTGGGTCTCTCTCCTCACTTTCCTCATCCCACCCATCACTGTCAAGAGAAAAATTAAATTGGGCTGACATCTGTTTCTGGGAAGTACTGGGTCTCAGTGCTGTGCCCATTGTGACGAGCTTCTGCTGTCATACAGGGAAGCATCTCAGGTGCCTGGGAAGGGTGAAGGTGGTCACAGCTGTGTTTATGTATAAACATAAATCTGTATAAACCAGATTTTCAGGTGCTTGCTCCCTAAACAACTCATTCAGTGCTGTACAGTGTAAGCATAGGCTATTGGCATCTTGGATGTCCATTTAGGATATGGACTGGGCAGAAAGAAGTGGGAAAGAAAGAAAGAGAGAGAGATATTTCTCAGATTGAGGTCCTGGCTCTATGTGTGTAGCCCCTTGCTTACATTCAGGCTTGAACTCCCTAGGAGTCAGCCAAAATTGTACTTGTAAAAAGCTCCAAAACCTATTATTCTACAATCATCGGCTACTCATAATTAAGTTTGCTCATATTCTTGACAACATTGTGTGACTTTTTATCCCATACCAAAATTATAATTATTAAATAATTAAAAAGAAAGTAACTACAACAACTCAGATGAAATTTTCAAAAGCACCTAAGAGTATTTTCAAATAGCACTTTATAACCCCCTACATTTTAACAGAAGTGCTCAGGCTTTGTGAAAGTCTGGGCTAACTCAAGCTCTGCCATTGCCAGTACACCAAGCTAGGCTATCCTTGGGTAACTCCAGCAGCAGATAGTGCCATGTAAACATATTCTCAGTTGCTTTTGTACATTTCCCCAAAGTCCCCTTTGCCCTGAAATCTTCTTCTTTTCAGGATCATCTAGATTTAATAATAAAAAAAAAAAAAATACATTTTCTGACTTCTAACAATGACATCTTAAATAAAATAACTTCCTGTAATTCTTATAGCAGCTACCATCCTTATTTCCATAGCTTTCATCATTCACCTCTAATCCTCTTTCTTTCTTGCTTGTCATTATTTGTCTTTGCCTTTATTCTTTCTGATCACTATTGTTATCCAATTTCCTTCCTTCTTTCATCTTTCCCTAACTCTCACTGCATCTGTGTCCTGTCATTTTATGATTTTGTTTTTACTCCCCACGTAGCTTTATATCAAATACACAACTTTGTAACTGACTTTACCTTAATCTTCCTACCTTTTTCCCCTTTTCTTGGTTATGCTCTGGGGATCAGACAAAGACCAGAGATGCAGGCAGCTGCAGAATCTTCTACACAAAATCCAGAGCACAACCACTCAGTCTGATGAATGGCAGAACAGCCTTTGGCTTTGTTTGTTATTCATATTAGGCTGGAGACTCTGGGGGATAGTGAATATCTCTTACTGTGTAGTGTGCAGTCTGTGGAACATGGGGGCTCTGATCCTTATTGGGGTGGATGCTTTTGGAGTAATAATAATAATAACAGGGATTGGGGTCTGGCCTTATCATCAGGCTTTGAATCACTTAAGTGATGGAGCAAGAGCTCAAAGAAGCACCTCTGCTACTTGGATTAATCAAGCATTTATTTATTCATATCCTTGGACTATTGAAAAATGAGGAAAAGGGGAAAAAAAGGAAAGAAAAAAGAGAAGGTAAGAAACCATCCATGACTCTAGGAGTCTTTGCCATACATTTAACCGGTAGCAAAGTAATGATGAGGAATCAATTTTTCCACCACCCACCCAGTAAAAACAGAAACAAGGAAAAACAAAATATATTCAGAGATTTCTCCATCCCAATAGCCAGTTAGCCTAACATGAAGTCAACTTCATGGCTTCATGCTATGCAACAAAGAAAGAGACAGTGAGAGATGAACAATCAGTTTATCAAGAAGATTGTTCATATTTCCCCCCCACACCTTTCCATACCTGCACTGTATTTGTCTTGTTCAATTAAATTCAATATTTTAGACCACTTGGCTACATATGACATGCAGACATCTCTGAAGACAAGGATTGTTCCCATGCCAGCAATCATTCAAACCATAATAAACCTTCTTCTGAATGCATGAAGGATTCCCCTTTCTCCTTTTTGTCCTCCCCAAGAGGAATGGTCTTCAAAGTTCAGAGATACACTCTCAAAAAGATAGAAAATGAATATTTAATCTGCCTTATTTGGGATTTAAGAGAATGGAAAATGGGTCATCATCTTTAACTTCACGCCTAAAAAATTCTGCAATACCGAGTTACTCAAGTTCTTGAACACAGTTGTATTGGTGCTATTTGTCAAACATGGTGAAAATGAATGTATTCTTATGCAGTTTCAAGAGAAAGAGATCACGTCCTTATCTTGAGAAAAACTTGTCCTGACAGAGGTGTCAGGGACAATCTACTTCACTCAATCCAGGGTTCAAGTCTTTGTCCCTGAAGCCGTTTGCTCAGCAGACAGACAACTCCAAGATGTTTCTCAAGAAAACTGGGCTAACAGAGTATGAGATTGGCAACATACCTGTCCTAGGATGCTCACACTTGGGATGAAACCCTGCTCGCCTTTACATGAATTGTTCCTTGGACTTAAATAGGTAATGTGAGCAAGACTTAGACCTAGAAGGTATTGCCCAAATGGAGAGCCCATGCTGGATTGCTCTTGCAGACCAAGTTCGCATTCCAAGCACATGGGAGGAAAGGCCCACACATACTTCTAATCACCACTCACACTTCTCTGTCATTTTCATTCATGTTCTTGCTGCAACTTTATCACTTTCCTCTGTGCCATAAAAGAGGAGTGTTTGCTTTCAGAGAGGTCAGGTTTCAGAGATTCAGTTTGCTGAATTGTCCTGGGTATTACACAGTCTGCAGAAATTCTCTCTTCCTGCCAACAAACACTCTACTGTGTAACCCTCACTGATGTATTTTCATGAGTTGTGAAAAAAATGGAAAGACAGTATAGACAAATATATGTGCACATGGTTGTATGGGTGTATAAATCCACCACCCAAATACAGGTACTCATGTAATGCCAGGTCTGAGGAGGCAAGCCCTCAAAACTTACAGCTTGATTCTAACCCGATACTTGTCTTGAAATATTTATAAGAGTTTCAGGGTGCCAACTTCAAGCACCTGAATGAACTGAGTTAGCGAGGCAATGACCCTCTGTTGTCAATGAAAATGTCTCTATGAGAAACTATCCCCATCCCTAATAGTGCTGTTTGCAATAATCCTGCAGACTCCACCCTTATGTTACCTTCTCTATACTAAAAAGGACTCATGGAGATGAGCAGCATGGGCCTGTGCTGGAGTAACACGGAGGGATTACCCCCAACAGTCAGGAGGAGCAGCCAACGCAAGATGACTGAGGGCTAAGCTCCAGCACACCATAGCCCCCCATGTCTCTGAGCTCTTGTCCGAGAAGAGGACAGGTCACAGAAAATGAGGACAGGGAGGCTGTGAAGGGAAACAGATGCTCGCCTGTCATTTGACCCGGAGAACACACTTCACTTTACAGTGTTCATTAGAGGGAACTACAGTTTCCTCTGCCAGCCTGGTAAATCTGCTTTCACTCAGATTGCACGCTTGATAAAGTTATTTGTCCTGTAACAAATACCAATTTAAACTTCTCATGCAAACTTTTATAGCGTAAACATACCCTACTGCACAGTTTTTTTCGTGTCTGGGAGGAAAACATCTCTTTGCATTTGTCTTGGTGCAGCACCAAGCACCAAAGTGTTTTCAGGCTGGAAGTAGGGTTCTTGGCCCCAAAATAATGAAAACAAAATTGACATTATTTGTTTTGTGGTAGTGCCTCTAGGCCTCAATCAAAAATGACACAAGACAACAGATGGATACAAGTACACTGGGGAAACACAAGACAAAACATTTATTCATTTAGTAAGCATCAGGCACAGTGCACCAGCTGCTTAGGTATTAAATATTTTGTAAGCAGCATTGTATAGATATAAAAATCATAATAATTGTTGTTATAACCTAGCATATATGAGAGAAAGAAAGATTTTTCTATGCTGCTGTATCATGGGACTGGAAAATGTGGCCATTAAAAGCGAACACTTCTGTAAGTATAAGCATTCAGTCATTCCTCAGCTGTAAACATTACATTATCCTAGATTGAGTCGGGGCTGATAGTTGGGTTCTCATTTAAAAGCTGATAAATATCACATTAGAATTTTCTGACAAGTGTGTCTGCAGTATACAACTCATTATATTCTGCAGTGTTGGCTAATTTTACATCTGTTCAGATACTTAAACCATTCTGAAACGAAAACTCACCCCTTCTAAAACTGCCCCAAAACACATGAAAGTGGAACTGGTATATGAAACACATAAAAATGAAAAGTGGATGTCAAATTTTATTGTAGACATTAGAACAATATTTTAAAGATAAACTTATGAAAATGTAGAGATTATGACTATATATTTTATTATTTCAGTAAATATATTTAATTTGTTGACTGTTTTTGAAATCTGGCTTAAATGGGAAAATATTAGATCCCGAGTTTATCACTCATCTCTCTTTGGAATGGCTTGGTGTTTTCCTGAATCCATGGAACCACTGACAAATTTTCAATTAATATTTTTTTTTCCAGTTGAAAAAATCAAACCTCCAATTTTTCAGGGCAACGTCCCAAGTTCAATTAAACTTTGCTCCAGATTATTTTCTCAGACTTTTGATTTTATTTCTGCTACAATTAGACTTCACTAATTTCCATGTTTCCTTTGTTGTCAAATTTCCAGGCTGTGTGCTGTGGGTGGCCCGTCAGACATGACTCTATTATATTATTCCTACTTTCAAAAATTAAACTGAAAAATGAAAAGAGCACATTCCTTAATATGGAAACACAGGGAAATCTCGTTTGGGCCACATTCACTTAGGTCTAAAGCAAATTTGTTTTCCCAGGTGCTTTTTCTGCCCAATTAGTTTGAAACTTAAAAGCTCCATTTACCTGCTCTATTTTTTTACCACAAACTTTTTTCAAAGGTAGTTTTTGTTGTCTTTTTTGTTCAGTTTTAAGAACCAAAACATTAATGGCAATCCTTCCCCTTATTTTTCAAGGACAATCTCAAGCAATTTTAAAGGAAGCACACAGGACAAGTGAAAACACATGGAGAAAGGAGTTTATATATATAATACCTTGTATGCTTAGCCAACATACATAACATTTATTCCTAGTTTCAACTATTGCTTTTATTTTTTTTCTTAAGGGGAAGAATGAGAACAATAGTGACTGAGTCCATTGAATTGGTTCCATGTGTGTTAAATAGTTTGGTACAGATTCCCAAATAATATAACTAACCACCAACTCTAGTGAAGGCATGTCAGGTAAGGGATCAGCCGTCTCATTTTTGCATAGACTGGAGAAACATGACATGAGATTTGGAACAGATTGGGGTTGTTTTTTTTTCTCTCATCAATAAAAACTCTCTTTCAGCTATTCATTATGTGTTTTGACAGCAGTCAAAATCTGTAAAGTACAATGCCTAGGTATATGGATTGTGCAAGATTCAGCCGTACCTTCTCTATGTAAAAACCAAATTGTATACTTTGCTACACACTCTTTAATATTCCCATTAGGTCTTTTTTGCTAGGATAAATGGAAGTAGTGAAAACCTTGACTTTTTCCCAATTGAAGGAAAGTTTGTGTAGTGAGTATGCAATCTATAAAGCATTTGTAAGTACTTGAGAGTGAGCATATATTACAACAATTTTTTTTTCCCAGTAGATCTTTTTTAAACTTCTTACCTTACAGATAAATTTGATATCTATTTTAGAAAAGCTAAAAGTTGCAATATGTGAAACCATTGCTCTTACAGCTTTTCTTTTCTCCCATGTAGCTGAAATCTAAACTAAATTACGCAACATAAGGTAAGGTCCTTCTTTGAATAACTGTTCACGTTAGTGCTGAACATAGGCTGGAAAGATATTTACATAGACAATTGTATTCCCCACTTGTGTAAACTAAAAGTTACAAATATCAGCCTCTAATTTCATCCTGTGTTTCTGATTAATGGAGTTAATTACTGGAATTTCAGTCTTATTGTTTAGGATGTCACTACAACATGTGTTAATTAAGGAATTAATAGACTTGTATAGCAAGAAGGGCATACTGTTGCTCATAGTCTGGTACCTCTCCCTCATGGGGTGACTCTCATAAGAGTGACTTCTGAGTTTTGCCCACCTTCTGGGCTCTTGACAGCCTAAGCTGTCATGCTCTTGGGAGGTCACTGAGATGGTCAGTCAGCTCTTAAGGTTTTTCCTGCCCATGGTGGACTCTTGACTGAAGCCAGTCTTCTCCAGCAACGCTATTCCGTTTAGCCTACCACAAGGGGTCAGTAGAAATCAGTGAGAAATACTCCTTTCTACTCTACCCCAGAAACTATGAAACGCTTACAGCCACTATGCCATTCCCTATTAATTTCAGGAATTCAGTGAGGGAAAACCAGATATGATTGTTTTTCTTTATAAGCAGACAGCTTTTACCACTAAAATATATAAGTGGTATTCTAACATTACACAGAAGTTTGCTCATGATCAAACCTTGTTGGCGTTCAAAGGCTTGTGTTTATTTATTTTTCCAGGATAACTTGGTCTCTCTATATTTCTTCATTCCATTTGTTAAAATGAGTGCTTCGAATGTGGCATAGATTTATGGTCAGGGAGAAGAGTTTTTGTTTCTTCCAAACTAGATTCCAAAGAATTATTTTTCTTTTACAATTACTAGAATTCAATTTAAGAGGATTTTTTAAAATGAAATTAAGTAATGTGTCCTACTAAAGTCTGTGAAGCAAAGTTGAGAACTGTTGCATATATTTTTTCTCCAAATGCTTAGGTAACTCATTTCTATTTTATTCATGATTGCCCCATGAAGACTATTCATCACACTTGTGCTGATTTCTCTGTATCACATTCCTTTCATTCCAAAGGATACTGAGGAAAAGTGAAAAAAAAAAAAAAAAAAGATTACTGGCTTGAAGTTTTATTCTCTGTCACTTTGGTGACAAAACAGTGCACCTGGAGAGCCTTCCAGACATAAATTACAGCAAATTAAAGACCTGTGTACACCACAGTGGGACTTGGCATCTCATAAACTTTACCAAATGCTATCTGACCATTTTCCTTTAGGCAGATAGCAGGTCAAGCTGATGCCAGTTAATCTTAAACTGCAGTGGTACATTAGGTAATGTTCATGGAGCCCTTGAAATTCCTCTTGCTTTTTCTTGCTGTAACCATTCATCCTGAACAGTTCAGATGTAATGTGAAGGAAATAATTCTGGGAAATTGATTGGGAAATATGCAGATTTTAATTTATTGAGAGTCTTGCAGCAGAAGGGTCAAAATACTGTTAAAAAAGAAGCACATTGGTTGAAACTTTCAGGGAATTATGGTTTTGTAGATTGAGTCGTTTGCTAGATGAACTATGACTCAGGCAGTGTAAGTGGTAGAAAATGAAACTATATGGGTTTTTTTTGCCTCCAACAAATCAGAGTTTGTCCAATGTTGTTGATGCTGCAGGAAAGAGTTCCATTGATATCACTGTACAATGGCTTCCCGACGTTTTGTTCAGAGCTGTTGTATAATGAATGTATGTACAGCGTGGTATGCAGAAAGAGTATGCACAGTGGAAAAGGTTGATTTTTCATGTATATTGCAAAACCAAAGCAACATTACTCTTTTAACTCAGGCAGTGGCATTCCCTAAGCCTCTCACTGCTAATTTGTACAGCAAGCAGAGGGTCTGAAACTGTTTTTCTTCTGCAATACTCACAATTCATTACAACTATAAAATGCATGCTCATCAAAAATTCTTAAAATAACCTAATTTCAGCTTCAGAGTTAAAAACCAGTAAATGTAGAGTTGCATGGATAACCTTACTTCTGCTTCCTTGCAAGTCTGTTCTGTGTGTTAAATGTAGTGGGAAATCCCGCTGAAAAGGTAGCAGAAACTGGTCCCACTAGGTTGGAGACAGCACCAAGGGCATAGAATGCAAGCTCCTGACACATGCACTGCGAGATACTTATCAGCCAATGGCAGATGCAAGGAGGGTTTTGGCATTGGCATGTTGGTTACACACGCTGCATTCAGCTGAAAGCTAGAAGAAGTCTCTTCCTTTCCTTCTCCCTGGGAGAGTCGCTGCTATGGATGGTATGAAAGGAAAAGCAAAAATTAAGCCAGAGCTATTTGTGATGAGGGAGACCAGTGCTGCTCCTTCTCCTTGTCACCCAGAGAAGGGCATAGGCAACAGAAGCCATGTCTTGGATTCAGCAGATGAGCAACTCGAGGCACAACTTCTCTAGTTTCCTGGCATTCAGTGCATAGCAGCAACTGCCACATCAGCACTAACACAAACCTGGAATGTCTCTGCATTTCTTTAGTATTCTGACATGCAGCCAAAACCTGAAGAATAAAAATAAAATATTTAAAACTGCAATTTCTCTTTTTTAAGATGATACTCTGGCAAACTCAAGCCCAGAATTTTTCAGGCACCAGAATTCATTTCCTCCACCATGAGGACTGTCACTCTTACTTTGTTGTGAAGGTCTGGTCAAAGTCATAGGGTTCAGAGAGCTTTTTGAGGAATGGTTGTGTCTGGAGGCCTAAAATGAGATGGGACTGGAGATGTGCGACATGCTGGAAATAAACATTGCAAGTGAAAGTTCATCCACTATGGACTGAATAAGCAAGGTGGAGGTAAACTATTACTATCCTCATATAAACTTGGATAGCTGAGTTACAGGTAAAGACTAAATTACTTGCCTGAAGTCACTGCAGAGCTAGAAACTGAACTTCAATGTTCTGAATCTCCTTTCTGCCTCTCAAACATCCTGTCTTTATCTTATTACTCCTGCTGTCATGATCCAAACTGACACATGTGGTCTGACAGATGTACCTTACAGAGGAAGGACATTGTGTCAGGAGGAAAAGTGGAAGAAGGGTGCCTCTGGAGCAGGGCTCTGACATGCCAGGTGCTTAGAAAAGAGCTCAGGTTGAAAGCTTTGTAGGAGCTGTGAGGTGAGGAAAAAAGGGAAACTTAATACGCAGTTGGGGGTAAAAGGAAATCCAGTTGATAAATACAAACTTAAGACATATTTAGAAGCTGGGTATGCAAGCTGAACTTTCCCTGGGGCTAATTGCTGTAATGGCATGTTAAATAAATCCTTTCTAAACTTGGCTGTACCACAGGAACGCCATTTAAATAATGAAGTGCTCATGGACAAATTCTCAAAAGTATTAGGCAGAAACAGGCTTTCATTTAACTTGAATTGTAATGTATGGGAGGTGGGGGGGTAGGAGAGGTGAGGGAGGTGTTTCCATCTAATTATTTTGACCATCACAAACCAGATAATATTTTCCTGTTAATGTGGGGGCTACCTCCTCCTTTTGCTATCCTGGAAAACCACGAATATGACACACGCTTCTCTGCTTTTCTGTTGTTTCACCGCAAACACAGGAATGTTCTTTGTCTTTTATTGAGCAGTTAACAAGGTAACTTCTGGGCCTTTTCTTTTCCATTATGCATATGCTTGAGACAAGGCAAAGCTGCTGGGAAATGGAAGATATTTATGAAACAGTAGATTTGATTCCCAAGTGTCTTGAAGAAAGGTACTTGAGCTGATGAGTTAGAACTGCCTGTGCCTCAATTAAATCTGAGCGATAGCAGTCCACACCAAGGAAAAAACAGAAGAAAAAACAGAGGTGTAAAGGATATTTCTAAAATATGTAGCATTTAAATCAGAAAAATGTCTCTCGGCTTGTGTATATAGAAATAGCTAGATGTAGCCATAGATTTCCTGGTATGGTTATCGTAATGGGCAAATTACTCCTTGCAAATAGGTGATTGCACTTGGAAAAATATTTCAGAACATTATCTAGGGATTTGTCAGTTTTTCACCTCAAGAGGCTGGAAAGATCACAAAATTACAGAAGCACAGTGTGATAGGATTGGAAGGGACCTTTGGAGATCATCTAGTCCAACCCCCCTGACAAAGCAAGTTAACCTAGGGCAGCTTGCAAAGGAATGCATCCAGGAAGCTATCATCCTTCTTCTGTGGTATTTGGGGCATTTCTGCTTCATGTCCCATTTACTGGGATAAAAAACCTCATAGATGACTAACAAACTGTTAATAAAATTCTGAAATCTTTGTAGAGGTTTCCCTTTTCAAGGAAATGAAAGGGATAGTTAACTTAATGAGAGACCACCTTAGTGTCAGTTGCAAAAACACTCCAGTAAAAGGAGGTACTTTATACATGATTCAACCCTATTCCTTATCTCTTTTGTGGTCATTTGGGCTGGTGTAAAGCAGTAGAATCACCATTTCAAATAGGCAGTGCGAGTGGTCTTTGCAAGCAGTAAGAAGGACATCGTCTTCTGAAATCCAACCTCATGACATGATGTAAACACACTGAAATAACCTTGCCAACCCAAGTCTCTCAGTGTCCAAAGATGCCTTTTATTAAATTATATATAAAATAAAGTGAGGAATATATATGTTCACTATGTGAAAAGATACTTTATGTATTTGATGGCTTTTTTCAGGAAACATATGCAACATTTCATTTTACTCTTTTGATAAAAAAAGTTTCCTTAAAGTGTTTCCAGAAGAGAGCAGAAATAAAAGTATATGATACTTCTAAGCCTTAGAATAATGTGTTTACATATTAGGGAATCTATTTTGTAGAAATCAATATCTTTTCATTTCATCTGGGGAAGAATAATATTAGACACTTGTTGGTTCTTGGCATTCTTAACACTCTGTTTGCAAAGGGAAACAAAGAAGTTTACAACTGCTTCCAAGAGAGCATATTATTAGATCTTAATACTTAACTGCATTTCCTCACAAACATTGATTTGCTGTTGTTATTGTTGTTACTGCATCCAGGTGGTCATATAGTTTGAAAGAAATATGCAATTAAATTGATATCACAAAATTATACTTGCTATATTTGTGTCTGCCTGGGTCTTGGACTCAAAAGCAAGTAATTTGATTTTTCTTCAGAAATAGAAAACTCAATTTCCTCTTATGAACTCCTCGACTGCTAACAACCAGCAAGAGTGATAGAGACAGTCCGCTTCTAGCCAAGATGCTTGCTGGCTTAGGGGCCAGGGGCGCTTCCAGGTCTTCTGCAGCTGCCAAGAGCATAGGATACATCCTACTACAGATTCCCACACCACCACCACCCTCCTTCCAGAAAAGTACCATGATCATCAGGCATTGTTTGATCTGCTGGGAGTGAGAAGGGAGCACAAGCCAGAGGAACTGGAGGAAGGTCTCCCTCAAAGTGCTTCCCACTGCAATCCAGTAGTCCAGGCACTCCTCTCTCGGGCAGAGATTCAGGTCCCCTGATGAAATGACCTACAGCAATGACTTAAGCCTTTCTATTCCTCCTCACAGTGGGGATTGTAGCCAGTGGATAATTAGTTATACATGTACTCAGACCAGAAATTCTTTCCACACTGAAACTGTATATATTGTTGAGAGCTTGCTTTCACAAACTGATTTTTCTGTCTGAAAAATGGTTTTCTCTAAACATGCCTAGTCAGCTCCATTGTGTATTTGCAGAAGACTTGAATACATATGCATTTTTCCTTCATTATTATTGGCTTTTTCTTTCAGTGAACCTTTATTTCTTGTCTGTTCTAATATCAGAATTAAAAAGACCACGTGACAGGAATACTAAAGAATCCTACCTAATATACATTAGAACAGCCTGATTTTCAGAACACTGTGCCCATGGTTTCCTAACATCAGCCATATTTAAAAGTTTTACTGTCCATTTGAGCTTTTAGGCAACTAGTCACTCCATACATTTTTACATCTGTTAACCATAGAATAATGGAATTATTAGAGTTGGAAGGGTCCTTAAAGACCATCCAATTCCAAGCACCCTGCCATGGGCAGGGACACCTCCTACTAGACCAGGTTACTCAAAGCCCCATCCAACCTGTTGCAAGCACAGATATGAATTTTAATTTTTAATCCCTAAATATCCCTGTGGATTTTAATTGAAGTAGGAACAGTTCTGATCAGAAGTAGGAACATGATATTCTTTTTTTCTGCAAGATTTGTTCTTACACATTAAAAATGATCGCAGTCAGCAGAAGCCTTGTCCAAGAAATGATCATTTAAAGCAGGCTTTAGCTCTGTGGCCTCTGAATGACAACAGTTTGTTTGGGTGCATGGTTATTGCACCTTGTCTGTCACCCGCTGCTGCAGGGGTCTCCACTGACAACGAAGGGCAGAGGGAGCAGATTAGCTTTTGCAAAATGAAACTCCATGCAAACTCATTTATTTCTTTCTTGCTGTGAGATTATCACCTGGTTTATAAACCACGCTCTGTAGTGCCACAGCTGGACACTTAACAGTCCATGAACAGGAATGGGTTACCATAACAGCTGCATTGGTACTACCCTCAACTGTCCATCCTGGCCATGATGAATAGATAGTTCAGCTGCTCACAAGACAGCTGCATGGCTGCAGTTTGCCACCTGGCTAGCAAACAAAACCAGGCTCCATTAACATGGGCGGGTCACATGAGATGAGGTACCAATGGCCGATGGCCCGGCAGGCAGGCGGGCAAGAAGGTCCATCATTCTGGCTCATGGATCTGGGCACACAACGACCACACTTGCAGCTAGCTAGAGCACATCATGCTTCCTGGCAGGGCTTCAACTTGCAGAGTTAACTTTTCTCAAGAGAAAACTATGCCAGATTCTGGCCTTTGAAGATTTCGGTAAACTTCTTTTTTTCAGAGAAAAGGGGTTGCCAACTGGGATTTTTCATGAGTTGACTGCTTTTTAAAGATCTCTGTGAAAGGGGCTTGGTTAAGGGCATTGCTGGGGGAAACCAATTATAATTTTCAAATATGTTAGACTTAAATAAACATTTAATTAAAATAAGACCAATTCTTTCAGCCATTGCCTGTCTTCTCCTGTTTGTAGAGTTGGGGAGTTCTGGGGAATTCCTGATGCTACACATTTTTTGACAGTGTCAGCAAACTTTTCAAACTAATCCTCAGTACTTCCTTTCCTTTCTTTTCCCTCCCTCCCAACTCCTTTTCTTAGACATTTTAACCTACTTTTTGGTTTCCTAATTTTCTTTTTTCCCCTATTTCTTGCAATCTCCAGTTTTCTTCTAATCTTTCCCTCCTTGCCCATTAATCCC
The DNA here is from genome assembly GCA_013400555.1 of Jacana jacana. Classification (NCBI taxonomy): domain Eukaryota; kingdom Metazoa; phylum Chordata; class Aves; order Charadriiformes; family Jacanidae; genus Jacana; species Jacana jacana. Next base: position 39,747 of record VZTM01010836.1, on the reverse strand, counting down.
TGGTCCCTTTTCCATGCATTTTTTTCCCACTTCCTCTTTCCCCAGCCCAATTGAACCTCAACACAAACTGGGGTATCTCCACAATAGCCTTTGCCTAACGGTGGAGAGGAACACCCTGAAACATCAGCTGGAAGTCATAAGGGTATATGTGACATAGGTTTTAATCCCTTCCTTGATTTGCACCATTCTTCTTCAAATGTTTGTCTGCCTTAGGTGAAACCAAGAGATGTAGCTGGACTAGTAAGAGACAGAATGAAAAGAGATTATTTTGCCACTTGTTGACCAACTCCAAAACCACTGCCAGGCAGCCCAGGGAGATGTGTGGGGAGAAGGGAGGTGGCAGAGAGCCAGAGCCAGGGCTGTGGGAAGCTGTGTCACTCACCTGAGTGACATGTAGCATACAAAAATCTGTTTCCACTAAGGAATCATAACACTGTATTTATGGCATTATCAGCATCACAACCACAACAGAGATGTAACATTAGATAGTGAGCATGAATCTTTGCAGTTATTAAAATCTATAAATATCTTCAATAAAAGTGAAGGGAAAATACTGGCCACACAATGTCTTCCTTTCAAAAACATCCAACTGATACTATTTTTCCCCAGGTTTAAAGTTTCCCCACCCTCCAATATAATTTGTTTTCAATTTGTGCTGCTTTTTCTTTCCCTTTTCCCCCCCTCTTCCTCAAGGACTTCCAGTGCTCAGCTGTGCTTGCTTGGTAGGACATGATTAAGGAGCATGATACCGCATCGAGATAAAGCAAATGTAAACAGTATTATCATCCTAATTTTACAGAGGGACAAAGAAGGTATTGTGCAGTAGCTGGTGACATTGGGTGATATTAGACATGCATTAACACACTAAATTGTGACTTTTTTTTATGTATCTTCAGCAATACAAAAATATAGCTTAGCAAGCATAGGCAGCAAATACACAATTACCCACTAGCAACTACAAACAAATAAGTAAAGCATACCTTTCACCATTCCTGTGGCTTTGATGGAGTTATGGCATTATTTGCAAAATAATAAATAATAATTGAAATCACCCAGAAAAGTTCAATTCTACTTAAAAGGATGTGATTCCAAATTCTTATGTACAACTCCCATACAGGTTTCTACTCAGACTTGTCTTTCTCCTGCTCCACACTAAACATAAAACATGATTTTTATTTGCTGTTTTAAAGTATGCAAAACGTACAACAAAATTCTGTAAGCTTTGCCTGCCAACCTTAACTTCTAGGCTTTTCTAACTTTCATGGGTTTGATCTCATAACTCTAGTTTACCATTAACCTCAGCATTCTCTGTCCTAATTCTAACTCTGTCTAAACTCTAATTAACGTTTTGGAGACATTTTGCTTTACATCTACAGGTATGCCATGAAGATCTATCATTTTTTCACTTGTCAATTAATTCTCAAAACCAGATCTTTTGAAATTTTTAGAATGTAGAAAAGTTACTCAGGAAGGTTCAGCAGACTGAGGAGTCAGTGACAGTCTAAATTAATCTGGATCAGGTGAGGAGATGTTTTCAGAGTCAACTAGACCAGGCTAGCCTGCTTACAAATTCTGTTTCAGCTGTGAGCAGACTTTTCAGACGAGAGGCATTTTAAAAGTGAAGAAAATACTGAGAACCTACCGAAGACAAACAATTTCTAGACTTAAAAAAAAAAAAAATAAAAAGTTAGAATACATTCAGAGTAACAGGTTCCTCTCCCAGTTAAAACTCTTGAGGAGAACTGGAATGATAAGCCCAGGTAGAGATCACATTCAATGCTTTTTGTGTCATGGATTTGATAATGGTGCTCTGATTTTAAGGCAACAAATAGTTGCTTGGTCAGAGATTTGGCTCCCAGCACATTTCTCTTCATTTTCATACATATATGAAGATTCTGTAAAAAACCTAATTCAATGATAGTATTTTAGCAGGTATATGTTTAGGTATAATAAAGAAAAACCAAACAAAAAACTTTTAATTAATCTTCTCAACACCATGAGACAATTACCAGTTTCTACATAGCTCCTGTCCCTCTAATAAGGATTAAAATCTGCCATCTGTTAAAATACAAAATATAATGTCGTTTAAAAATTCATAAAGAACAAAACATGGAGCATACCTTCTTTTTTTCCATTTCAAAGGTAAATTTATCTATAATCAATGTGAGTATTTTAGCCACATCTGCAGCTTTTCAACTGAATGGAAGCAATCATTTCAATTTTCTCTGCTTTCTAGACACCATTAAAATGCAGATTCAGTGTTCTGTAAATGGAAACAAATTATTTATTATACCTATTAATGCACATATGTATTATCTTGAATTGCACATATTGGTTATTACATAGTACAGACGAATCACTAAATACTTAGATGAATCACTAAATACTTAATATATTGTATTACTTTTTCACCTATAGAGAATAATCCAATGCATAACGATATCTTAAACTACAGAAATTTGACACACTAAGTATGTCTGAAAGCGTCTGTCCTGTCTGATCAAATCACTAAATTAATGATTCAATCATGTAAAATGTCTCCTTCTAGTTAAAATTTTCATCATATCTTAATAGACATTTTATATGTCATGTCCATCATTTAGAGGGAATAATTTCCATACAAGTCATGAAAAAAAAATAATTTCTGTATTTAGTTACATATGTCTTCATCTCACATTGTCTACTTCTTGCTACTAGGAATACATGCATGTGAGTATATAGCAACCTTACAGTATTTTTAAAACTCCAAAGTCTTCCCCAAAGTAAGGAGTTAATAGCCAGTGGGCTTTGTTATGCCTTAAAATATGAATAAAGATGCAGAACTCTATCTGAGGAACTGGACTTTGTGAGCCATATGTTTCTCTGATTGTGATATCTTTCAGTTTTGCCATAAAAGTTCAGAGACTACGATACCCATCTCTGAGGACTTGTTTTGCTTAGCTCCTAAGTGTCTGCGTTCATATTTCATTTACAGCTCTTTTGAAAAATATTGCCTTCAGCCATCTGAGAGCTGAAGCCACCTTGCAGTCACAGCAGAGAGGTGGCTCCCACAAACAGCAGCGATGGGGGTTTGCTTTACCTACCCACCCCATGATGGCATTTCAGTCCTCATGAGTCAAGGGTCCCTCATCAGTTCCCCTGGCAACGTTTTTGAACAAAGTTGTAAATAAAGCTACTATTTGTGAGACAGGCCTTTTAGACGGTGAATGCTGTGTTAAGAACTACAAAACTGTTTTTATGTATTAACAGCTCCGCTGGTTGCCAAACTGTACTAAATTTGTTCTAAATTCTGTCTGCTGGCAACAAAGCATCTCAGCCGAGGCTCATGTGACTCCAGGGCTTTGTCCTTAAAAGAAAAGGTAATGTCGGCTAAGTTTTGTCTTAGGCATGTGTGCTAGTGGCAGATGTTCTTGGCAATTGTTAAATGAGCTCCAGATGGTAGTTTAGAAGTTTGACCTTAAACATTTTCTAACCTTCAGCTGTAATTTTTAAATGAAGAGATGTGTAGATGCATGGCTTGTTCAGTTTTTCTCCTGGATTTAGACTGAAGATAAGATGATGAGGATCATCAGGAAGATGGATGATGATATTATCTTGTCTTGAATTCATCGCAAGTGAAGTTTGAAGGAATCATCTGTTCACCATTATCTATAGAAAGATTTTAAGGGAAAGGAAATAGCCAGGTAATTTTGTTCTTTTTAGTTCTCATAGAAACTAAAGAAAACCAATTTTCTGTTTGAATCTTTTATTCATTGTCTGGTAAAATTTTGTCTATTTATGCAGATTGTTTTCTGTTAGGCTGTTCAGAGTAAACCCTAACTTGATGCATTTATCCTAACAGAGAACAAACTACTCAGCTTTCAGGTTTAAAGAACTCTTTTAATTTGCTTTCTTCTTCAAAAGATGATGTACATATTTTTAGATCATTTACTACTCTTAGCCGCGTGATCACTGTATGGTTTGCCAGAGACTGTAAGAAAGTTTGTCTCCACAGGAAGCTTTATAATTTAGAAAATAACGTGTAAAATCATCGAGCTCTCCTGCCTACTGGAATTGCTCTCTCCATGCAGAATTAAAAGAAGATAGCTTATTGTTCATTTCCACATTAGAAACAACCTGTTATTGCAGTAAAACTTCTGTATGCCATTTCCAGAATGGGTATGTATAGTAAGTGGGCAATTTTGAATGCACGATAGGCATGTGCTATAAAATAATTGTCTGGTTTTAAATTAATTGTGTTTTTCTATTAATTTCTTTTTGCTCTACCACACCTACAATTCTACCATTTACAGTAAAAAGTATACTGTGAAGTCACACTTCTTCCAGCAGAGAGCAGGCAAAAAATCCATCTCAGGCAGACAGCAGGTGGAGGACAGGAGCTGGGTCCCTTTGGAGCAGATAGGTAAGGGCAGAGTGGTGAGGACACACCACAGCTGGGCTCTGCACACCCCAGTTCCCTCCCATGGAATTGATGGTGGTGGGAACAGGCAGGGCTTTGCTGATGTCTCACCCAAACATGGGCTCAAAACACAGGGGAGATGCATCCACAAACAGGACTCTAGGATACTACTGCATCCAGTAGCAATAAAAATATCAGATATGATCTGGACCTGCAGATATCCTACTGCTTCCACCAGGTTTAGCACTGGAACTGCTGCATCCAAGAAAAATGAATTTCAGAAGGAAGAAAACAAAGCCTAACAAAGGTCTGCAAGCAGGGTTTGGGCCTTCAGTTGTAAAACACTTTTAGATCCTTTTGAATGAACACATCTCTGGAAATATTGACTTGGAAATATTTAAAGGTTGCAATCGATCATATCTTTGATCTATAGATAATTCAAGAAAATAAGATCTAATAACATATCTTATTAAAGCTGATGAATGTAATCAGCAGCTTTCAGCCTGACTGAATATTGAATGCTCCTTTATCTACCAATAACTCAAAAGGGTAGGGAGCCACTGCCCAAGGTAAATGGAAATAAAACTGTGACGCCAAAAAGGATTCCCTGAAGTTAATTGTAAAACAGTCAGGCTTGGTATTGATTTATGCAAATGCCTCTGCCTGTATGCGCGGTCAGCAGGCAGGAGGACTGGTCATCAAAGGAGTGACCCTGGAAGCAGGCAAAGAGGTTTGGAGACAGCCCCAGCTGGCTGAACCAGGTACCTCACTGCCCATCACCCATGCACCAAAGCTTCAGGGTTTAAGGGTGGACCCACAGTGCCCAAGCAGCGCCTGGATTAGTAATCTATGTCCCTCCCCAGTAGAGGCAGACATACACACAGGATGCAGCCAAGTATTTCCAAAGTGCACTGATCAAAAAAGCTATAATTAAACTTTATCATGTTTCACACACAGTTCACTTGTTGGTTGGGGACTTTGGCTCATACACAAACCAAGGGGTCCCCTGCACTAATATGACTTAACCTCTATTACTCAGCATTTTGGAGAGTGCAGATGAAGGATTTTCCTTTCTTTGATGAAATATATGGAAAGTGATTCAATTTTTGTTTGAAAATACTACGTCATTCAATGAATCAAATCACAATTTTCTGCAGCCATACTCATTGATGTGTTCAAATAAACAAAACCAATTGTTCTTTCTCTCTCTGTCTTTTCTCCCCAGAGACATCACGAAATGCACCCTAAGGCCATCGGACCGCTCCAGGTGAGTGCAGTACAAGCTGAGGGCAAGTTTGGCCTGTGCAGCAGGAAAAGCAGTTTCTTTCTTTTTCAAGTTGCTGTAGAGTGGAAGTTTTTATATCTATAGTCATGACGAATTCATTAAGTGTAATTTGAAACTAGCCTGGTACAAAATTGTCCACTAGTCTGTTAAAAATCAATGTAACTGTGGAGTGAGTAATTAGAATTCAATCAGCAGGGAAAGCTGCTGATTCTTAAGACAGAGAAATCAATATATAGTTTGGCAGAAATTATAAATTGTAATGGCTACATTCAGAAGACAACCTGTTTTATACTTTTAAGATTACCAATCAGTTATGTCTTTCACTTGCGTGCTCTCTGTGGGGTCTACATCCAGTACACACAGAGTTCCCTCTAGCCATACTTACATTTTTTTATCTTGATCATAGAAATTTGACTTATGATCAGCAATTTTTAATGTTCTGATCAACTTAGGAAAAATGTCAGTTTAAAACATAGAAACAGATAGAGACAGAGATAAATTTCTTCATGCAAATGAAAAATTCACTCAGGCAGACCACTTTAATACTTGTGGTTATTGTTGAAGTAAATAAAATGATTTAGTCTTAAGACATCATGTTACAAAAATTGTCCTGTTGGTATTTTAGGGATTTGTAGCCCAGTCTCTAAGAAAGCTGCCTAAGGCTCCACAGTGGCCCTAGTGATGCGGAGACAGTGGCTAAAATGGTTACCACCTCATGGTAGAAACCTGGGTATTTTAAGAAAGATATTAGAGTTTAAGTACAAAGGGTGCAACTTCCAAAGCTGTTAAAATGGCCTTCCGAGATTTCAGGGAGGATGTGTTGAGAAGTAGATGTTTGCATCAGTTTCACAGTGAGCTTTGACACAAACTATGACACAAGCTTTTGTGCTTTATTTTTTAATACAAATCTTATTTACAATAAAAGCACATAAAACCAACATGAAATTAAATATATTTTACTACCTGGCTTAAGCCACCTCATCAAAGATGAGCATTAATGATTATAATAAAAACATAGGAGAAAAATTGAAATAATGTGCAATATATCACACTACCTGTCTTAAACCATCTCATCAAAGATGAGCATTGATAATTTTAGGAGGCTTTCTGAGTAAGGCCCACCAATCTCAGTTGCTGAAGTTCAGCTCTGGAACGTGAGATAAAAGCAAGCAAACAACTTTCTGGAATAAAATAAGCAGGACAGAGATGGGAGAAGACAGTGACATGCAGTATATTGACCTAAAAAAATTGCAGAGCAATAGATTTTATTTCTGTGATCTGTAGCTGATCCTCAGTTCATCTGCACACAGTCTTGCTTATAAAACAAAAAAATTCATTTCTCAATCCTGCAAGCTACACTTAGCAGCTACGCCATCTGTTGAGCTATAGTAGCAGGCAGAGGCCGTACTACGTCGCTGGGTGTTATTTGTGTCCAGGGTACAGTGTAAGGTTGTCGTTGCAAGCGGTGACCTCCTTTTTGTCTGCCTGCACGGGGATTTGTACTGGGGACCTCCAGACAGAGTCGGCATGTTGCAGCTGAGCACTGCCATCATTCATTTGTTTCATGGGGACAGGGAAAAAAAAAATAATCAGTGGGTTGCAAGTGAGTCCCTTCCATCCTGGAGCGATTTCCATCCTGGGTTTGTCAAGTCTTGCTTTTCTTTAGGCCGGAGTATAAAGCCTCACTTCTTTGCAACTCATCCGTCTCCTATTCAGGTCAACTCCGTGACTAGATGCTGGTCTCTGCAATCACGGGAAGTTATTGCTGATCCCCGGATGCTCTGGTTTGGCATTAAGAGCAAACCATTTTAATAATCTAGTGTAAATCTCCGTTTTGTGCATGTCTTCAGCTCCATCCTGCAGAGAAGCTCTTAAACTCTTTATGACTCTCTGCCATTTAATATTACGTTAGATAGGCTCAGCTTGCAAAAAGGAAAGTACATTGGCACCAGGCTTTCTTTTTTTATCACTGCTAAATATCAGGCTGACAAGTCTGATAATCTTCCCTGATTACTTCCTTCACGTTTTATTAGAACATGTTCCCGCATTCATTCAGATATTTAATTTCACTATTGATGGCTGCTTCCTAAAACATAAACAATTCTGTCTTGCTTTGAAAAAAGGTTTATATGATATCCAATAATTGCCTTAAGTGACAGCAACCACCATTACTGGCTCAATGCATTCTCCAAGGTTACTGGACTCAAGAGCATTTTCAACTGCTAATTGTTTTTCTTCATGCTTCTTTGTTTTTCCCTTGGTCTCATAATTAATTTCTTCATTCCTTCCTCAGGTTTTCATGTTCACACACTAATTTTCAACCTCAAGCTCGTGAAATGCTTTTGTGTACCTTAACCTTTGGGTAGAGCCACTGTTGTCCTGAGCACGTACCTGCCTCTTACGTGGGGCTCTGCTAAATGAGGTAACTGTAGAGCTGCCCCATCAGCCGCAGAAGAGTCCCTGCAGATTTACACAGGTATGGATAAGTGTGGAATTAGTTATTTCCAGGTAAAGTACCTTTTCCCTTGCACTTCCTCCAAGCATGTAGCATTTGATTACTACATGTAGTGGGAAGCTCTAGACTTTTTGCATCAGCTTCCTGGCTGGCCACTGTCTCGTCGGTGAGAGCCTGAGGAGCTGCTCTTTCCCTGCTCGAGCAAGGGACTGACAACAGCTACAGGGAATTTCTAAATAATCATAGCATCACCAGGACTCACACTCCCTCTGAGAAACTGTCCTGGAAGAAACAGATAAAGATGCAGATGTGCTCGAAGGGGAAGAAGCAACGAATTGCAGTGACTGTCAGATGCTGTGGAAATAATGACTCAGCCTCTATGAATATGGAGGAGGGTGCTGGCTTGGGTAACAGCAGTGAGCCACAGCCACCTTTACCTTCAGGACTCTCAACCCAAAGCTTTTGGCAGCGCTAACATGACAGTTACTCATGCTCATGTGGGAGAGCATGGACATGCCAGAACAAAATGCTCTACCTGTGCCCATGAGAAGCTGTTTGTTGGCAACAGGATCTCAGTCTCCCAGCACCATAAACCGCTTCTTCTGCCATGACATACATTTCCCATAAGTTTTGCAATAGCTGTGTGTAAATACTTGCAAATATTTACGCTGATTTACAAGATGATTGTATGCAGCAGAAATCAGATATGTGAAATAGGTTGACTTACTCTGATCTGTGATTAATATAATCCCAAATGAAAAACTGTGCATTCCTGGAATACAGGATATTTCATTATCTCATTTAGGAGAAAATTTCATGTTATGAAGCATCAGTCTTTGTGGGCATGTTAACTAGAAGAAAGCCATTCTGTCTGAATATTCAACCCACCCATAGACCCAAAGCTACTATGGGTTAAAAGGATGGAGAACTCATTTTGTCTTCACACGTCAAGATATTAAATTGCATGTAGTTGATATTGCAGCTTTTCTTGTCAAATTATCCCAACTTGTGGTAGTGGTAGTGATAGAGGTAATGGCGGCGGTTCTGCCTTTCTAACACTAGCATAGGAGGAAAAAAGACCTTACTGAAGCAGAAAGTGTGTTTGTAACAATGCAGAAATGAAAAAGGATGCTCAGGGGCAAGTGTAATACCTGAAAGGTGTTGTAACTCATTTATTGAAAATGGCCAGGCTTCATGCTACCATCATCTTCTTAAAGGATTGCATTCAGTCCTCTTTGATGGCTTAGAAGTCTCTTTTTCTAATGTAATCTTTACAGGCAGCTGCTAGAGAATGCAGCATAATGAAGGCAGGTGCTGAATACAAGATACATTTATGTCACAAGGTGAATTTCATACATTTTATTTGAAGTTGATCCATCAACTGGAAACCATGATCTGATATAGCTAAATGAGAAGCCCCATTTTGCTGGTAAGGTGGCAGGATGGAAATCATATCTATAGCCTGCAGCCCCAGAATAGTATTACAGCACTATGCATACGCTTACTGGGGACAAGTAGATGCTGCTAACTCATTCCGCCTGAACTTCTTCAGAGGATACCTTACCTTTATATTAAAAAACTAACAGCATGTTTGCAAACACTAGCAGAGAAAAGCTGATCTGAAGACAAACTGCCCCCTATCTCATTTGCTAAATATTGTTTAATTCCTTCACTAAAGCATCTCTCCTCTCCCTCTTCCTCCCCACTATGTAAACTGGCAGCTGGTGATAGAAAGGCTGGTGATTCACTGAGAGCCTGAACTTTTCCATCTTGTTAGTCCCTGCTGATGGTTTTGGGGCAGCCCTCTCTAAAATTTGTTGTTTCACAGCTGGCCACTAGCAGCTGGCTAGTTACTCCACCTGGAAGAAGGGATGTGGCAGTAATTTTCTGCAGGTCCTGGGGTGTCAGAAGAGCAATCACAGGTGAAAACTCTGGAGCAGCCCAGGCTGCAGACACAATAGGAGCCGAGTTTCATGTTGCAGAGCTCTGGCCTTCTAGGTTAATAAATCCAAACCGCAGAGATAGAATGTATGTGGTTCTGTGTGGTATACGGACCTCTGACAGCAGGGTGTCAATGCAAGTTGCTAATAATGGTTTGCTTGTGAACTACCTAACATATGGAATTCTTGTTTTACAACGGACAATCCTGAAAATCCTGACTATTTCAATTTATTTGCTTTTGAAAACACAGTTTGGCAGTCAGTGTTGTTACACTGACACAAGCAGCAACTGTGTGCTTAACACCAACTTGACTTCTGTGAAAGAGATTAAGGAGAATAAACAAAAAATCCTGCTACTTTAAATAACTTCTAGAATTTTCATTTGGTTCTGTAAACTCAGCTCTTTTCAGATGGCCTGTAAATTTGAAACAAAGGAGCATATGGATATATTTATAAATCAAACGAGTATAAAACATCACATATGCATGTAGACTTAAACATGTGTTGACCTTAACATGTATGATCAAAACATAGTTTAGGACAACTGTAGTTGGAAAATGTGGTCGCTGACTACCCACAAATGTTAGGTTACGGATGCTAAGTGTTTACGCAGCCTACATTTCTTACAGTTTCCTCCCATCTAACATCCAAATAAAACCACTTCAATCTCTACTGGCCAAGAATTTAGCAGTTTATAAACAACAAAATAAATACTTTTGTCTGTGCTTTACTTCTGCACGTACTGTCAAATATTTGCCATGATGACTGTAAAGCTTTCCTAAACAATATATTTCGTACTAAGCATTTAGCTTTAAAGGGATAATTATGAAGTAGAGCATGTATTTGTAAAACAAACAAAAGAGTAACAGGCTGTTTTGTTTATTCTTTAGCTGTTTTCTCATAGTAATTAAGATAATCCCAAAAATTACAAAACAACTAAAACACTGAAGCTTTTCCATTTAAAAAAAATTATTAAATTCCCAAGCATTTTTTAAAAAACACTAAAAAATAAGCATAAACAAACACTCTATTTGTGAAGCCCAGATCAGGTGTGTACTAAAAAAGGCATTTGAGAATATGCTAGAGTTCCATTGGTTGTTAGCAAGTACTTAATTGTGCACATAGATGTTTTCTTACACACATATGAACCCCAAAATTATTTTCAATTTTCTCATGGATAGGGTGATAGACCATATTCCTCTCTCCAGATATGGAGTAACAGCTTCTGGCAATGAAAACACTGTACAAATGCATGTGATGGAAAGTTATGTTACTGTCTGGAAAAGGTGAGTTCAGTAGTCACAAATCTAAAGAAATCCCTGGCCAGGAGAATGGGTCATTTAAAGCACCCTTTAAGAAAACCACTTTTGTTCAGCAGGTTACAGTGAGACTGAGACAGAAAGAGGGTGGCTTACATTGAACTCATGAGCAAATTAAATTCATTGCAGGATTCAAACATAGGGTAAAGGATGATTGCTTCCTATTATGGAAGCAATCTGCTCTGGGTCATGGTTTCCTTAGGAGGAACCAATGATTTACCCTGTAACAGGTTACCACAAAGGAGGTAGTGAGCTATCACATGTCCTTTGGGAATAGAACAAGAACAGGGCATGAAATAAATGAGGGAAAACTACATTGGTTATGAGGAAAAGTTTCCTAAAAATAAAGAAAAACCTTCCTGGGAAACTTAATTACTAGAGAGAAAGTAAGCCAAATCCGGGACTTGAGCTGAGCTGAGCCAAGGGAAATTTGCAGGAAACCTGTGAGATTTGTTAGAATTTTGATCCTGGGGCTCCATCATGGCGTTCATTTGCACTTTCTTCTACAGCATTTTGCAGCAGCAGACCCTGAAGGCAGGAAAAAGGGCTGTGGATATGTGACAGGAGGGAAATCCCCTCGGCTAGAGAGTTTTCTGCCACCACCCCTGTTTCAAGAATAGCCCCAAGCCTAGTTCCCATCCTGAGCTGAAACAGTCTTTCCAGATCCCCTCTTCTTTGATCAGTACAATATTAGAGGCATATTTAGTTTTCCCAGACTACTCTTGCTTTTATTGTGTAAAGCTATGCACTTTAGTGTTTGGAAAGCTTGATTCCACTATTATGAAGATACAGAGTTTAATTGCCTATGCATGCCGCTGACTCCCAAATCCATCTTGTCTCCCAATCTTAACTAAGAGCTTTTAATATGTGAGGGTGTTCCCAGAACAAGGAGTACAAGTAATTATAAACAATGATCCAGCTAGGAGGAAGGATAAAAGAATGAGACGTGCTGTTTTATCCACCCCGCTAGATCTCATGTAAAACAGCACCACATGATGGTCAAGTTCATAAAATACTGCCAGCTTACTGTGCTACATTAGCATAGTAATTAGACTAAAAGTTTGTAGCTAAAAGAAGATGGCCCACCAGAGCAATCACCATTGTCTCAGTGCAATATCTTCATCTAAAAACCCAGCTGTGAGAGTATTTTTGGCAGAAAACAGGCAATAATAGTCCCCTCTTGGTTATGCCCCTCAAAAGCTATCTTTCGTTTTATATGTATCTCAACTTCTAGCTAAACAGAAGTATGGGATGAGCAACGAAATAGCTTCCAAATCTTAGGCTAGCCAGCATACATCCTACATCCAGTACAGAATATTTGGCCTTGTTTTCCTTAGATTGCCCCTGTAGTAATAGTCTGCAGAGGTGCAAAGGCATAGGACAGTACTGACACTTGGCCACATGTGAATTATTACACAATGACCAAATATTTGGGACTAATGCCCACACCAGAATTAAAAAAAAATAATCTGTAGTTCTCTTCTCTCTCTCCTACTATACAGGTTTCAGTTGTTGGTCTTCCTGGTCCTTATTCCACTTCCCACCTTCATTTGCCCTAGAATTTCTCAGTAACTTTTCCTTTCTGGCAGATCTGAATGCCATAATGTCATAATTTGCTCAATGTTTGAATCCTCGCCATCAGAGTGGGTTCAAAATATGTCCATTGGTCCTAATAAGCAATGCAAACATTCAACATGTAGTACAATGCTGACACTGGCTAAAAGAACTATATACTGGTATATTTCATTCAATACTCCTTTATCTGTGCTTCAAGGCAGCTGCCAAACTGTTATGCCACTGTATTTCTGCATTTTATTCCAGGTATTTTAGGATGGAAGAGGAACCATAACACTAGAATTACATACTTAGCAGTGCAGTGTCTTGTTTCAACAGATTGTGAATCACTTTGGAGGCACACTCTGTTTCATGTATCAGTTCATTTCTCTGTCGATTTATACAGACAGCTTGTCAACAGATGTTGAATCAGTGCAGAGCTGTTTACTATCAAGAGTGCTGTTGGGAGTATGAGAGTTTTGCTTCGCTCACATTCAGGGGATGTGTAAAGACCAAAGCACAATATTCAGATTTTACTTCTCTGACATTTATCAGTCATGTAAAAGATAGTAAAATTGCTCTAAGAAGAGTATTCATAGAATCATAGNCCCAACTCCCTCAATCGATCTTCATAAGCCTTATTCTCCAGGCCTCTCACCAGCTTCGTTGCCCTATTGCCCCCTATTGGTGGGGTCTTTTTCTGTCTCTGTAATGCCCAAGAGCAGTCATAGCTGAGAAATACAGGCTCCACAGTAAGGATGAGGACAAGCTGCTTCAGTCAAAACTGAAAGACAAACTTGAAGAACACATCCTTCAAGATCTTTTTGAATGCCTTTAAAGCATTTAAATAAAACAATTAAGAAATTTACAGTTAATTTTGTGTGAACATGCTGATACCCATAACTGAAACACCGAAGAAACTGCCTCCCAGTTAGGCACTCTAATACAATAGGCTATTCTTTCCCAGGAGGTACCATAATCAAGCATTATTTGGTAGAACAAAGACAACAGTTTCCCCTTCTCTAGAACTAGGTGAACTAGAAATTGCAATGCTTCATAGCTTTTAAAAACACTTCAAAAGGCTCGGAAAAGCAGACCTCTGGGAATTTTCTTATGGAAGCAATGAGGGTTTTCAGAGGAACTGCCTCCTTGTTTTACAAACCATGTTTCAGCAGAAAGCCTTCTGAGGCTTGTTATGGACCTTGTTCATTCATTCGAGGTTTGTGATTCTGTGGTAGGGTAACAAGTCTTTAAATCTCATTTTTGGAGTGAGACAAGCCATTTGGGGTGAAACTGTGACCTCCTGATTTTCAAATGGGCTATCCAGGAAGACAGCATGAGATAACTCGCATAAGATAGGACCACAGGAAGCCTGTAGTCCAACTTCCAGCACACAGCTGGGTCAGGCATGGGGTCAGGCCAGGTTGATCAGGGCTTTATCCAGTTTTGTCTTAAAAATCTTCATGTATGGAGTCTGCAAAACTGAATATACTTCAATCTAACATGTAAATGTATCATATGAAAGCATGAGAACACACATACACCCTGTGCTAGGAAGAGGGAGTAAGTGAAGGGGAGCTAATCGTAACCTTCCCATTTACACCTGTGACTGGGAGCCTTCAGTAGCCTTTTAAATACAGAATCAATTCACTTTTTCAGAAAATCAATTTTCAGCACATCTTAGGGCATTTTCCACCCCTCTAGCACTTGACAGGGTAGTAGCTGCCATTTGAAGAACATTTTAGAGTTGGAGTAAGATAACGTACTAACCTTCAGAAAAAAAGATTGCAGCTACTGTTTTCTTTTGGCCGTCTTTTGAGACAAGAGCCCATTACAATAAAATAGCTTCACAGTTTACTTGTTGAAGTGTTTAGACCAACCTGGACTCACTTCTAGAGACTTCTTAAACATGAAACTTTGTAAGAGTTGAAGAACAACAGACACTTTGAATTGTCTAATATCGTTGAATGAGCACACAACTTGCTTAGAAAGGCTTTCATAATTACCCCAGCATGCCAGTTACTGAGCAAATGAATTTTATGCCAAGTTGCTAGCAGTTCTTTTAAAGAAATAAGCAAATGCCCCATAGCAATGTTTAGTGGAGGCAAATTTTAGCCTCCTACCCAAGAAAAAGAGCATGTTTTAGATGGTGTATTTCTAGCTAATTAGCTGAAAATTAACAAAACTCAAGGAAATAAAATGAAACTACTTGCTGAATGGTTTAAGCCCTGGAGCAAAAGACACCTTCATAATGATAAAATGCTTTTAATCATGAAAAGTTTGCCTAATCGGTTCTATATTGATATACAACACAGCACTGAAACTGTGCCAGTATGGCCTGCCCCAAAATTCACTGCAGTAAATGGTATTGGCACTTGGAATGAATTTGCCTAATCTGAAAAACCCTCTGAAGGTCTAACCCTTTCTCTTTGGAAAAGGATCTGGCCAAACAGGCACAGTATTGCCACAGTTGCTACCCAAGTCATGGCTTTTATATTGAATTTTTCTACAAACAAAAGAATCCCTACTTCTGACTCCTTGAAATGTGCATATCTGCGTAGGTGGCTGAGTTAGCTTTGCTGAAAACTTTGAAAAATGCCAAGGGGAAACCTGGGCTGTGTTCAGCAAGAAGCAGGGGGAGAGGTCCTACCAGCTCATAGCACATGGTTTCTGTCCCACCTCTCATGGGGGAATGGTATAAGCACCCAAGGGGAATTTAGGAGGCTTACCCAGTGTGCACCAGCAGTCCACAGAGAAGTTGTGAGCATGGGGAACTGTGACCTTCCCTCCATACCAAACTTTCCTCCGTGGCTGTCGCTGCCAAGCCAAGATGAAAATCTGCACAGAATACGTGCTTAAAGATCCCCAATTGGTCCTACTGTCAAGGTGCTTTTATTTAATCAAATTGACCTGTAATTTTTGGCAGCTTTTGGTTTCATTGCATGACCTGCTATCTTTCTTCTCCAACTGCACTGACTGCTCCTGTTGGTGTGAGGAGGCATCACCATCAGCCTCTGCCTCGCTGCTTTCAGAAGATGACTCTGCTTCTTTACCCATTGAGCTGCTTGTCTACCAAAAGTCATAGGAAACATACAGATACCTGCCAAGAATGGGGTTTCTGATGCAGGCGCTGGCTCCGTACCAACCCCGCTGACACAGACAGACTGCCGCCACCCTTCCATAATTCGTTTCTTCTTTGCCACATGTCAGGCTTCAGAAGGTGCTGATTACATTTACGTAGTTGATGAGCTTCCTAATCCAGCCTCCAATTTCACCTGCATGTTGAATTTTTAATCTTGTAAAGATTTTTAAATCCATAGCTGGAATATGCCCTCTGCACTCAAAGAACTTGTGGTGGAACAAGTATTATATAAGCTAAACACACTGGGTTTTTTATTAAGTTGTAAAACAAGACTTGGCTTTATCCCAAAGTAATTAATTTATTCCTTTAACTGAAAAAATATATATAATCAAGACATCTGATCTTTTCAGTGTTATATATAACTTTAATCAGTTGATGGGAGCAGCCCGAGTAGCTCAATCTGAAAAATATGTTTGCAGCATGTACTTATTGAGTGAAATTAAATCTACAACAGTCAGAAGGTTAATCTGTATATCCCTATTAGAAGCTTCAGTGACCTTCTTTACAATCTAGAGTGTATTACCTCGGGAAACTAAAATTCAGTAGGCATGTTGTTTTTCTCTAAAGACCTCACTAGCCACCACAGACTAATAGATTTGCAGTTTAAATTGAATTTACATTTTTTGTTAGGGCATATGGTTATCATAGTATCTCATGCCTGACGTTGTCTAAACAGGAAATTGTGCCCAACTCTTGTGAAACAGCAAACTGGCATATTCTGCTTTTAAACCTATTTCCCTCCTTGCTTTCTCCTGTTATTTCTACTAAGGAGCCAGACAAGCTAGAGGTGTGAGGGATAGATAGTCTTTGCTCACCAGAACTTTAGAGTGGATCTATGGTTGGATTTAAAGGAAAAGAAGGGAAAGTCTTTGCCCCCTGGGTCTGATCCAAGCTGCTAGGCATTGTAATCATCTGTGACTACTGAGATCCTTAAGTGAGATAAAAGAGAGAAAATATAAGCGCCATGGTGAGGCTACTCACACAACCCAAACTAAGCAGGAGTAGGAATGCTTAATGCTTGGATTGGAAATCCATAGGGTACAGCCCTGAGCATAGGTCTTGGCTGCCTGTGGCTGCTTCAGATCCTGCAGTACTTTTCAATGAACATGTGTTATCCCCAACATCTAAGCTCTGGTCAAGGTAATTACACTCTGCTTAGTTTAAATCCCCCTGGAAATCACAGCAGCGCACAGCTCTGTACTGTCTGCTCTGAACCCACCGTCTTGAGCTGGTTGGCGATGTTCAGCTTCATGTCCAAGGTGGTTGTGCTTTGCTGGTTTGAAAAGTGATCCCTGTGTGCTGGCTGTAATAGCATGTGAGATGATTTGAGACCTGTTAGGATAAAAGATGTTGTAAAAATGTGAAGTGTTACGTTACAGCTATTCCAAGAAAGGGCTTATGCCACGAGTGACCGATGGGGCAGTGACTCATGGGGAGCATTTCAAAAGTGTGTGCTAGGGTAATTCTAGCGACACACAACTGCAGCAGAATGCCTAAAGGGGAGAAAGCTGGATAGAAGTGGTTTGAGCACACCTCTGGAAAGTCAGAACTCCTCTGCACTTATGCCGTTTTAGCAAGGACTAGAGCTATTTCTTCAAGGACTTCCTTGAAGAAATAGAAGAGAAACCTTGTGCCCGTTGAAGAGAGAGGTCATTTATCCCCATGGCTGCTCCGTTGTCACAATAAGCTGATAATGTTTGCAAGACACACATGAAGTGCTAATAAGCACTAATTAAGTATTTTTCTCTGTCACCTCGTTTCCCATAGACAACAATAAAGTTTATACACGACCCGTTTCAGTAGCCAATTCCCGCTGTGACTTGCCTCTACCTGGCAGCCCAGATATGTTTATTTGTTAGCACAGGGAGAGCCTAGCCCTGGATGTGTATCAGCAAACAAACCTGTTAGCAAAGCGCTTAATCTCAGGGGCGCTGGGAGGCGGGGAGGGAGAGAGCAGCTCCCCGCGCAATGACACCGGCCTCGCAGACCGAGCGGCAGCGGGGCAGGCCGGACATCAAACGCCGGGTTTACCTGCCCCCCCGCACCCCCCTCCTCGGCGGCGACCGGCCCCGAAGTTGTGCGGTGAAGTTTGCGTGTCGGCGAAGCTGCAAGAGGCTGCTCCCGGGAGCGGCGGGCAGGTGAGGGGCAAAGGCGGCGCTGGTGGCAGCGGGGCGGGGGCTCCGCACCCGTGGGCGGGTGGGTTTGGTGCGGGATTTTCTCCCCGGCCCCGCAAGAGGCGGTTCCGCCAGCGCGACGACCCGCCGGCACCGCCCCAGCCCCGGGAGTTTCACCAGCGGGAGGAGGCAGCGCGGCCGCCCCGGTACGTTTTCCCGGACAGCCCCCTTGGGGAACAGGGGGTCGCTCGGGGTGAGCCCCCGCTTCATCCGCCCCGGCGCGTCCGCGGCAAGTGGGTCCTAGCCCTAGGACTCACTGCCGAGGGTCATCTTCTCTCGGCGGGCGGGCTGTGGCTTCTCCCCGGAGTCCCGGGCTCCGGAGCGTCCCTAAGAAGTTGAGGGGACCGCTGAGCCCCCCCGCTGCTGCACCCAGGGAAGCCCCGAAGTCCCACAGCGGGACCAACTTTTCTGCTGACTCCTCATGCTCCCCCCGCATCGTCACACATCGGGAATTCGGGGCACGTCTCCAAAAACAAAATAAAATAAAAAAGAAAGGCTAGAATTGCCTGTGCGTTCGCAGGCAGTGGAGTGAATGATTGGGGCAGGCTGCAAGTCCGCTTGGCATGCTGGTAACACTTCGCTTCGCTGCAGCCAATAAACAAGATCCTGTCATTTCACCAATTTAAAAAAGGGAAGATCTTGCTTTGACACAGTCCTCTCTCTAATCTTCCCCTGTCCTGAGAAAGGCGGGGGGAGAGGGAGGAAAGTTCACCTCCAACCCTGCTAGAAGATTTAGAGCCATCAAGTTGCTGTCTCATGATACCTGTTTCTGTTTAACTTCCCAAAATCCAGGTGACTTCAATGGGACTGCTCGCTGACTTCAAGTAGTGCTACAGGCAGGTAAGAGCTAAGCATGCCAAACCTGTCTTTGTCTGCTGAAATGCTGCTAAGAAGAATAATAATGCTTTTTCCTTTTTGAAGTGAGATGTCCTGCAGCTGTAGAATGAAAAAATTGATACTGAATATTCTGGTAAACTGGTGAAGTTCCAAACCCGTCACCTTCAATACTGGAGCATCTTCTTCGTTGTTTTTAAGTAAAGGTTTTAATGATGCTCATGTGTTAACCTACATACTCATGGGCAGGGCTATTTGGCACTCATCTATTGTTAACACAAGCATAGGTTTTCTTTCTTTTTCTAATAAAGAATAATTATTAGAATTATAGCTTTAAACTAACTTGCACGTGGCTGAGGGTTGCTATGGATTAAACTAATACAGCCTGAAGTTCAGTGGGATTTATGGTTGAGGAGCAGGACCAAGTAAGTGGTTGTATTTGTACATGTTTTAGAAGCAATGCAGGTGCTATGGGCTTTCAGTCACCTGGTACTATTCCTATGGAAAGATTTCATGGCATCCAAAATGAATATATGCTTTATTAAAATGAATCTTGTTTACATCCGTTGCTTCATTAAGAGGAATTATTTTTTTCCATTGGAAACACATTGAAAAGATAATGAGGTGGTTTCAATAGATTAAAATGGCCGAATTGAATGCAAACCATATTTTCTTTCCCAGGTTATTAATTTTTTATAGCGTGTTGTATGCTATAAAGTGCATTAATAACAAAGCATAATTGCTGTAACAACATTGTGGTCTGCTATGTAGCAAGGGAGAGTGAAGTAGAAAAATGTTAAATATGTGCAACGTGGCTGGGTGGGAAGTTACTTTGGGGATGTTGATGTTTGGAATTTCCTGATTGCTTTTGAAATTTTAAATTTTTGAGCTCTGTTTTTTGAAAAAGGCTTTACTGTTTCATGATTTTCAGTGGGAAGGATGCTCACTTTGTTCTAACAGTTCTGTCCTTTGAAAAGAAATCCCTACATATTTCATACAACATATTTCATTATTTTTGTCTGGCGGAACTCTGTAACAGAATTCTCCTAACTTGATTTGCAAGGTTGGTAGGTAGTAATCTTCTGTTATTGCCAGTGATAAAAAGTTGTGCAGGCCAGGTGGTGTCTTCACTTACACTTCAACACAACCTTTTTTTTGAGCAGCTCTTCAGGTGAAGAAGTTGCGGGGATGTCAGTAGGACTGATGTACCAGTGGGCCTGGATGTGCTGGGTATCTCCCTCTTTGGCACCAGGTGTTGAAGTGCTGCCCGTTACGGGGTGAGGGAAACTCGTCTCTGCACTGCCCTGTGCTCGGACCCTGTAAGCGAGGCCTGCCAAATCGTTAACCATTCCCCTACCCCAATATCCCCAGTAGATTCCTATGGACAGGAAGGGCTACATTATGGGAATTTTAGTGGGGTTTTTTTTGTTGTTGTTGTTGCTTTTTTTTATTTTTCTTCTCCTTTTTGCTTTTACAAACTTTCTCAGCAGCACTGAGTTCGATTGTCTTAGCCTGGTTATGCGTTTAGTTCAAATTTCTGTAAGGGCTTTGGCTTCACTTAACCATAGTACTCAGCATAATTTGCTGGAGAGAAAAAACAGCAAATACTGAATATTTATTCCTAGCAATAAACCAGAATGAAGACTGGTACTGCCTGATATGAGGAACAGTGCGAGCATTGTTCAGAGCTCGAGCTGTGCCTTGTGCTAGCTGTTGTGAGGCTGGAAAGTTGAGATGTGGACATGGAAAGATGATCCTGGAGGATCACCTATGCATGAAGTAGGATGCCAGCTAACAGATGAGAAGTGAGGGAGGAGGGGGAGAGTTGAATTGAGAAGATACCCTTGCCGCCTCCTACTGACTGAGCTGAAAGTAGCTTGGACCAGTGTCCAGCTGAACGTTCCTCAGTGTAAAATTTTCTTGCCATGATACCCCAGTGGAGGCATCAGAAAGTGTATTGCTTCTAAGGGTAAGGAAGGGAAGAAAAAAGTGTGTGGTTGCAGTAGACTTCTGTGTCTTTTCCTCATTTTGTTTTCATTAATTCAGTTGTGTCTACAGGGATTCTGAGTGGGTGGGAATTCATGGTAACCCTCAGTAGTATGAATGCTTTGACCAGTATAAAGAGCGTCTGTTTTTCTGGTTTTTACCTAAGTATTCTGCTGGCTAACCTCTCATCTTGATTGTCTTTTTTTTTTCAGGTGAAGGGGGATTAAAACCAAGGGTTTCAAAGTAATTTGAGAGAATCTAATGTTTTGCTTTTATGTGGTTTGGATTTCAGAAGTTGATGATGATGAAGGTTATAGTGGCAGGGAAATCTTAAGTTAGCCAAATGTACTGTGGTCAAATGCCATTAGTTTTGTGTGGCTTGGAACAGGAAGAAGCTAGGAAGGGTGTTGGAGGTGCCCCTCTTCAGCTGCAGGTATCGTTGCTTGCTGGGAACAGAAAGGTGGACAACGTACTGAAATGAGGAACCATGCCAAAAGCAGGAGATGTGCTCTTCCCTATTTTTGGGTGGCCGAGCTATTTCCATGGCTTGCTGGTTGGTGATGTACAGGAATGTGCCTCTCTGAACTGGACCCAAAACACAAACTGGGGAAAATAGAAGTATTTTACACGAGTGGAATGTGAATTCCTGAAACGTAAATTTCACAATGGTATTAAACAATTTGGCCTGAGAAATGAATAATTAGAAACTTGTTAAGTTTCTAAATTTTTGCTGCAGAGAGGTCTGTGTTGTCATCTAAGGCATGTAGCGCTTTTGTTTCTCCATGACAGGTAGGAACAATATGTAGTAATCTCTCTCCAGTACTTAAAAGGACTTCAAATTTTGGGATGCATGAGTCGCTGTTCTGCGCAGGCTTGAGTTTAACTAGGTGGGGAATTGGGGTCTGTACTTCCAAAACAGATGAAGGGGGAGATTGGGCTAAAGAAACAATCAAGCTTAGCATAGGTGAGAGGGACACAGCGGTTTCTTAGACTGTAGTAGTTTCCCCATAGCAAGCATCCCATTCAGCAGGATGGTCAGCTATCATATAGTGGAGCTGTGTTGCCCAGGACTGGGGGACAAGAAAGATTTACAGCCTAACCAGGGATGCGGAACCTGTGTTTGGATGCAGCTGATCTCTTTTGAAAGCACTTAGGTTGAAAGTAATTGCTTGTTGGCTCTTTCTTCTCAGCCACCAGAGAGCATTCATCTTGATTAAAGAATATTTGCAGGTATTTCCTCTTTGCCAGGATGCTAGAGAGTGTTATCTGCAACCGTTGCTTTTAATACTACAGGAGCAAATTTGTCAGTGTTGTGTGGCCATTTTTCAAGTTCTACTAGAAGTCTCATAGACACAGAATTTTTTAATGTTGCTATCATTTTTTCATATGTGGGTTACAAATCACTATGTTAAATAAATTAAACTACTTATTCAAGCAGAAAGGCCTTTAAAAAGCTTAAAGTAGCAGGATAGCTTCAGATTTTGGATGGGTTTGATATATTTAGAATCTAGCCTGTGCTAAAATAGGTAGTCTTAATTAAAACTAGTGTTACTTTTGATTAAAACTAGTCTTAAAACTTAGCCAACACTTAAGCAAAGAACACGGTTTCATATAAATTACATTGAAATAAATTAAACTAATAGAAAGCATGATACCAAGATAATTGTAGTGACTGTGATGATGGAATAAATTTGCTTTAGGTTGTGTTTGGTAGTTAAAAAAAAAAAAAGCACCTTGAACTGCTGTTTCCTTGTAGGAACATCTATCCACTGAAAACAGAGACTTGCCTAGTAGACAAACGTCTCTTTTCTTATTCACAGATCAAACTGCTTGGAAGTGCCTCCTGATTTTACTGTGTACCCAAAATGTGACAATGCAGGGCTTGTAGATGCTGTTGTATGCAACCATGATAGTGTTTGGGCAAGTTCAGATGTATATTCTATGCTGTCGTGGGTCATGGATACATGAGATGCTGGTACTGCTAAAGGAAAAAACACTGGCACTATTTGTGGGCTGGACTTCCTTTGGCAGTAAAGTGCCCACTACTTCTTTCTGGAACAGTTTTAGCTGGAAGAGCTTTTTAAGTATTACTGGGCACGTGTGTAAGCCGTCATGGTGGTGGCAAGAGCTGGGCAGTTGGGGACAATGACAGCAAGTGGCTGGAGAGAGCATCAGTGTCAGTTTGCACTTGTTGGAAATGGTCATGCAGATGTGGTGTGAGATACTTTGCTTTCAGCATCATCTGTGTGGCCTTAGAGCGGTTTTCTTGCCTGCTCAAGGGTGTTGGTTTTCAGAAAGAAGGGCTGAAAATGAGAGTTTTGTGTGGAAACAAGTAATAAAACCACAAAAGTGGGCTTACTTGGAAGCATGTCACCATTTATTTTTTCTGGATTGCTTGCTTTTTTGTTGTAAGAAAGTCATGAGTCCCAAACAACATTTCCAAAAGGAACAGATTCCTGCTTTCTAGTACCTACAAATTATTTCATGTCTTTCAAAGACCTTCACATCTTACTTATTTGGCTTTTTTTTTCCTAATCCAGATGCTGTCAATATCCTGTTACACGAACAATACAGGTTTTGTTTGGGGGGAAGAGAGAAGAGATTTGAATTCGTTGGTCCTTTGGCTAATGGCTCTTGAAGCATTGCTTCTGTCTCATCAGGAGAGTGATTTCTGAAGATGTGCAAACAGCACATTTGTTGCAGGACTGAATTAGATACCAAGACTGGGAGCAAAGACCTAAATGAACGTTTTAGGGTAGATTGAGAAGACTGCACGTCTGAGAATGCTGAGGGCACTGTAGAAAAAGGGGCAAGTGATAAGACCTGCTGAAGAGCTGGCCGAAAGCTTGGCTCCACTGCCCACAACCTTGCACAAGGCATTTCACAGAGAACTCCCCAAGCATTTTCTCCATTTATGCCCAATCTTCACTTCTTCCTTCCAATCCTGTGCATCATCGCAACAGCTGCAAACAGGTGCATGTATATAACACGTAGGAAATTGCATCTCTGCAGAATCAAGGCAGGAAGAACTAGATGGAATAAAACGCTGACTCACAGTCCTTCTGGGTTTCAGGTTCAAACAAGATGACCAGTACAAAAAAGACTTCAGACAGAACTTAAACGTTCTGTTAATATCAAGCTATCAGTCTTCTACTGTACAACTACATAAAAATGATTAATATTTAAGCTCTTGTTTACTTTTTTTCTGCAGTCAAGTTTGTGCTGCAGAGAAGTTTATGGTTTTAGTGGCATAGAATTGGAAGAAATCTGTATAGTTCTGAACACAGTTTTGTTGTTCTTAAAATCTTTTGTCGTTTTCTAACATAGTTACTTTTTTAATTCAACAGCTATTTTTAATGGTAGTTCCTGCTAAGCCTTATGTGTGTGTGTATTTTTAGAAACTCAGCAATTATAGATGTAACAGTGTCGAGTTATTTAAAAATACAAACTTGTGGAACACACAGCACTTGTACATTTCAGAAAAACTGTTAAATACCTGCATTTTCTTCTTCTGTTTAGTTGGATGTACATCTACTTTAGCTCTGTTCTATTAACAGATTTCTCTTTCAAATATTTTTCAATAGGCTGTCGTCCTTTAAAAGCTTAAGATTTTCTTTGCATTCTTTGTGGCAGTTCACGAGACACCTCTATCAGATACACATTTACAAGGGTGCCCATTGTGTTGAATTTTAACACTTTTTCTTTTGCTGTGCAGGCCAGTTTCAACAGCTGCTCTTCAGGTTCTAGTAGTGCACTTTCAAAAGGAACGTATTCTGATTCATGTTAAGGAGTTGGCTTTTTTATGATCCAATGTCTTATATGTTGGGTTTTTACAAACTGAATTTTATGGCCCCTTTGTGGCAGGTGCAAGGTATCAGGTAAATGACTTCCTTTCTGTAAGCCCTCTGCTGTGCAAGAAAGTAGTTTCTTTGATAAGATTTTATATTTGTTCTTATTTCCATTGCTCTTAGTGGGAAGAATTGGGCTCTTGGCAAGTCCTTCCCACATCGCAAAGTAGCTGAGTAGAAAGATGAACTGTTAATTCCCTTTCTGCTCTGTTGCTGACATTCCCTAACCCTGCAAAGCTCAACTTGGATTCATGTTTGAGGGTGAACATCAAAGTACAAGTCCCTAAAGTGTAGTCTGAACTTCTGCTGAGGCACTGAGTTGAGGAGATGTGTTGTGGGGGTGACTGCAGGCATCCTTCCTTGAGTGAATGCAGTCCAGAAGTAAAGGCACTGTGTTTCCCATTGTAGGGGGCTGGTAGCACTGAGAGGCACCTTGGCCACCTGGGGGACCTCCAGCTGCTGCTGCAGATTCTTAATGTGATGGTAGCTGGGTGGTGGTATACTGCTGTGACACCCAGGCATCTTGTTAGGGGTGTCACCTCCCTCTGTTATGGCAGTGGGCAATGTTTGGCAGTGTGGAAGTGAAATGGTCTCTGTAGGCACTTCGAGAAGGTTCTGCTTGGAGCTTTTCCAAGGGTGGAAAGATCATTGAGACTCTGGACAGAAATCTAATCATTGAAAGTAATAGCTTGTAGGAGCTCCAGCTTGTATACAGTATGCTGTTTACAAGGTCTCTGGTGAAGAATAAACATGTAACATCTCTTGTTATTCCAGGTTGGTATATCAGGCGGAGACACTGAAGAAGATGCAGGCATGCTGAAAAATTCAGAAAAGTGAACCATGCATCCTTCTGAAAGCTGAAAAGGAGTCCTCTGATAGGGTCATGAACCTAAGACAAGTCTTTGTGTCTGTACTGATGTTTGGAGTAGCTGGTCTACTCCTCTTCGTGTATCTGCAAGTTTGGATTGAAGAACGATGTACAGGTACTGTAGGTTTTCTTTCTTTCTTTTCCTTTTTTTTTTTTTTTTTTTTTTTAATGTAATTGTGTCCATTACTTAAGACAATTGTGAAATCCGGATACACGCAGAGAGCTGGGGGCAGTTCCCCTGTTTGGTAGTAGAATGGCATTGAAAACAGACTTTAAAATTGCTTCATATAAGCATGAAGAAATTTGTTGAGTCACATGAAAAGATGCCTCCAGCTACCTAATTGTATTGTATCAGCTTCATTGCAAAAGCTACTGTTCCAAAAGCATATTGTGCATGCGTGAAGCCAAGCGAGCCCAGTTTAGAAATAATTCCGTATGCCCATTTTCTGTGGGGTTTGTCCGTCTTACTTCCTGTGGCAAAGTAATTATTTGAGAATGGCCGCTGTGTCTTATAGTCAAAAGTGGGCTTCTAAGCAACAGGGCTCATGTGGAATCATCCTATCCTGTTGTTTGTTGGTTGGTTTGTTGTTTTTTTTTTAATTTGGGACAGAGATGGCGGACTTAGAAGCCTTTTTTTAGATACAGCACCGGAGTCATATTGCAATTTCGGGTAAATCTGTATTAGCATTGGCTCAGGATTACGCTCCTGAGTTAAATGTCTGTTTTTCCCCATATTTACCATATTCCCATTTGCACTGCAGGTTTCTGATCTGCAGGTATCTAGATTCTTTTTTGGGTGAGACTAAAACAGACTGTTCACCTCAACCTCTGGTGGATGCTCAGTTCACAGGACCAGTCTAGAGTTAGTCTGAAGTGTGTATGTGGTGGATGTCAGTAAGGTCCTTAACGGCCCCTGTTTTGCTCTGCAGATCCACTTCTGTTGTGGCGCCTTACTTGATGGTGTATCCTTGATTTTAGTTACATACTTGCTTTTGTTTGGGGTTCTAGGGTGTTGGGTTTTTTTTTCAGTTCCCCCACACCTTAACAATACAGAATGTTCACAATTTACTAAGAAATACTGACTTCTATGTCCTCTTGTCTATATTGCTCAGTTTCCATTTCCTCTGTAAAACTCCCACTTTTTAGTATGCTGATACCATTGTGAAGAAATACATCTGTAATACCACATCAGTCTTCTGCCTTTATTGATCTGTGCTTTTATTCTGCAGGAGCTGCTGGGCTCCAGCATGTTTTAGAGAGCAGTGGTGAGTGGGGAATCTAGTGCATCATTCTTGCAATTGTTTGACAATGACCTTGAGTGGTTTTTGGGTTTGTTTGTTTGTTTTTTTCAACTGAGTTGAATGACCACAACATTAATTTCAGCTTGTTAATGTTTCTGGGCTGGTCCAAAGAATTTAGGAGCTCATATGAACAAAAGTGTTCAAAGAGGTAGTACAGACTCCCTTTGGAAAGGTCCCCTTGTAATCAACTGTTGACACAAGGGTGCTGGCAGAAATAGAGTGTGCTTTGGGGGAAGTCTTCCTCAAAAATCCTGGCTGTTGTCAGGAATGTTAAAGGCAGATATTGTTTCTTTCAAGGTAGTCCAGGAATGTAGGTGATGACTGTAGATTATTGATTTATTTACTTGCTGACATTCTTCACATTCCTTGCATCTTTTCTTGTGCTGCAATTAATCTTTCTTTCCTTGCAGTGCTCCATGTTGCTATTTCTCACTGTGTTTTGTCCACTTGTTTCTTTTTTCTGTATCTACCATTAAAAAAAGAAATGGGGAAAAATATAATAAAGGGGGAATTAGAGCATTCTGTGTTATTTTGGGAAACCAGATGCTTTCTTTAGGGTTTTCTTTGATGTATTGCTGTAATCTTCTTCAGGAGAGAGGCTTCTCCATGTACACATAAGTAATTTCCATTTCGATAATAAAATGGAAACTATTGGAGAATAACAGGATGGTTAGTGAGCTTAAAGTGTGACTGCACTTTTGAGTGCCCTTTTATCTCACCAGACTGCTGTTGTGACAGCACTTCATCGGGATCCAAAAAAAGGAATTTTGGCGTTCTCTGCAGTTGCTAGGTCATGCACATTGTAAAGAGCATGGCAAAAAATCATTCTTTGGTGTCTATTCTTTCTTCCTCTTCTTCCAATTTAACATGTAGAGAGTCATTCTTTTTTTATTTCCAACACCTGTATCTCCTCTAAACCCCTTCTGCAGCTCAGTTCTCTAACGTTCCCCCCGTACGTTTGCTCAAGAGTCTATATGAAATAAAACATAGTTGCATATTCACAACATACATTAGTTTAGTTATTGGCTTTTTATACTTTTTTTTTCTTGTTTCCTCTTCCACGGTGTTTTTCATATTGCCATGTGTTGTGCACTGGGGCTTTTTGGGGGAGTAGCTGTGTCTAGAGAATCCCAAACTGACAAGTATCTTTACAAGGATTTTATGTGCTCCTTTAATCATATCACTAGTCGCACAGCTGTAAGACAGCTAGTTTTAATCTGCAAGTGGCTGAGCGTGTGATTTGATGTTCCATTAAGAAATGGAAAGTGCACCTCGTGCTTCTCAACTGCTGGGCTATGAGCCTGTAGAGACAAGTGTTTGTTGTAGGCAGAACTATTTTTATCTTCTGCCGTGCCCTGCTCAAGACCTACAGCATTTGTTGTCTGCATTTGGTTACTGAAGGATGGAAAGTTCGATGTGTTTGAGTTTGTGGGGAATCAGAAGATTTCATGGTAATTTGCAATTTCCTTATTAGTGTTTGTCCTACTGTATTAAAGTCAGACTGTTTGCTTTCACACTCACTATTCTCATTGTCATCTTTTCTCTTTCTAGCTGTTAATAATTTTTCATGCTAGACTCAATGACACTTTTCTTTCATAGTTTGACATCTTGCTCTCTTCTTTCTACTTTTCTTCCCATTTTTGAGATCTCAACTGTGCTTGGATTCGCCTGTTTGTCTTGTATTCCTCTAGACCTTACCTTACATGAGCATGTTTTTTCCTGATTTACTTCTGCAAACATCTCTCATCACTTGAATTTATCCGGCCCAGGAGCACCTTCCCTAATCTTTCATCCTGTCCGTCTAGTTCAGATGCACCCGCAGGCTGAGCAGCTGGATGCTCCTCTCAGCACAGCCATGTCTTCTGCTCCCTCCCACTGTGCTTGGACTCTTCAGATTATTTTTAGTCATATTCATCATCCCTATGCCTTAAAAAAGAGAAAATCTTTAATTTACAGATGTCTAGACCAGCTGCTAGCTACATAGTTGTCCTCTGATGGCTTTTCAGAGACGTTAGCAGATTGAGAGAGAGGCGACTTTCTTGGTTTGGCTCTGTGTGTAGAGTGTTTAAAGTCAGGATGATGTATCTTTACTTAGATGTAGCAGAGCCCTCCTGTTGGGTATCATCAGTTCACCTCAGTGGCACAGGGGGCAATAGACTTGTCAAGAATAGCCCAACATGAGTGCCAACACATACAGGCTTCATCTGGCTGAAAACTTCATTGACATCAACATTGATAATCTAATATACATGGAGCATTTCAAGTTCCCAATATAGAAATATATTCGCTTATATATATATTCATATACATAAATGAAGCTTAATATAAATTCAACTAAATCCTACAGCTTTACTTGACAGTTCTCCATACGGTCTTATGTTCTTCAGTGAAAGCATCAAATATTGTGGCAGTGATTTAAAATTAATTACTATTTCTTACATGTTTAGTAGTTTCCAGCACTGTTAATCTTATATAAGGGAAGGAAACTGCTGGGTCTTCCAGGGTTGATGTTGAGTTTTATACCATGAATCACCTGAATTAGGGAGGTGTGGGGTACAAGGCCACTTGCTTTTTAATCCTGCTGCATTATAGATGCAGACTGGAGTTTTTAACTTAGGAGTTGAATTTTCAACTTTAAAACTCTACTTTTTTTTTTATGACGGGCTACTCTGATGTTTCATAGCTTGCATCACTAATGTGAAAGAAGGCTGCACTGCCTCTATCCTCTTACAGACTTCTGGTTCCCGAGGGTTAGAAAGTTTGCTTCATCTCTTTCTTCAGCAGCTTTGTAGCTCACCTTATGGATACCAAGGTTTTTCTGCATGCTTTCTCCCTGCTCTGCAGGTCCCATTTTTGTTGTAGCCTGTGAGCACCTAGGTATCCTTCTGCAACCTGCAGTTTTGTGGATCCAACTCTTGAGTAGTTTAATCACACAGACTTCATCCCCATTTCTCAGGCCACAGCTCTTGATTTTTGTGAAGAATCAGAATAAAAATTCAGATCGACATCCCATTTTAAGAAAGTTTTGAAATGCCATGAATTGGCATGAGCTTTATCAATTTAGTCTGCTGTTGTAGCCATCCGGGCTGTATCTCTGTTACTCAGCATATACAGATTAGTTTTTTCCTGACTTTTCCAAACTTGGTAGTCCAAAGGGATCTCTTCGGTCCTTGATAATCTGATGAGAGACTTTGAGTTCATGGAGCATGATTTTTTTCTTATTTTGACAATCCGAGTAGCAAATGAATGTGTGCATACACACAGTAATACTTAGTCTCTGCTGTTTGTGTGGGTTGATCCTTATTTAAACCTTGCCTGAATGGAGCAATGTTGATAGTGGCTTAAAGGACAGTTCATATGTAATAATGGATTTCAAAGGCGACTGTTTACATGGAAGTCATAGTTTTCAGTAAATACGATGAACTAATATATTTGTAGAAACCAGGTTTGTAAATAAAGGAGAAAAGGCCACTGCTTAATAGCAGTTATTAATCATGAATAATTTATTTCTTCAAGTAACCTTGAAATACTTAGAATCATAGAATCATTTAGGTTGGAAGAGACCCTTGGGATCATCAAGTCCAACCATCAGCCCTACTCTACAAGTTCTCCCCTACACCATATCCCTCAACACCACA